>JAUMHE010000069.1:4146332-4186846 GCA_032359235.1 Enteromius mattozi | reverse complement strand
TCGGTCATCGGCTAAAGCTGCCGAAAAAAATCGGCATCGGCATCGGCTCTAAAAAAATCCATATCGGTCGTTCTCTAGTAGAGTGTCTACCAAAACCTCACATCTTCACCAGCCAACATAAAAACATAACACTATATTTCTAAACTAAATATTTCCAGAAGCTTCTACAATGTTGTATTTAATATAAAATGTGACAATATAAAATATCTGCAATCTACTTTGTCTAGAAGAGATGCAAGAATGTATGATGCTTTAAAAAAAACAAATAAATAAGTATATTGCAAAAATATGTATTTATTTATTCTTAATTTTACATTATTTTACATTTTTTACACACACACATATATTTATATATACTTATATATATATATATATATATATATATATATATATACACACACACAACATGGTTTCCACAAAAAACTGTATAACTATTTTTTTTTTTTTATTTACTAAAATTAATAAGTATTACTAACTAATAATAATAATAATAATATGCAGTGTTTTTAACATTGTAATTTAAATAATGGCTGCTGAAAATTCACAGCAGGAATAAATTGCATTTTAAAATATATAAAAAACAGTAATTTTAAACTTTCATAATTTTTCACAATATTACTGTGTTTACTGTATTTTAATTATAAACACAGCCTTGGTGAATTAAAAAAAAACTGAGGAATAATAGACTTAATAATAATTAGAATAGCTATATAACATAGTTCTATTATTTTTATTTTAGCATTGTTAATCTTAATGGTTATTGTATAATATATGAAGTCCAATTATTAAGTGACTGTTTGGTGATTCCATAATTGATACAACTTTTCTTCTCCAAACGGACAGAAATATTACTACAAAACAGAATATTTATACAACAAAAATAAAATCAGGATCGCCAGAGTGAAATAGTCTAAACCCTTGATTGTCATGAAACGTCCTTACTTCACAGCACAGCAATAACATTTGCAAAAGACACAAAGCACTCTTCTGAACCACCATCTTCAGTGATTATGTAATTGCTACCTTAAAAAGAAAATTTTTTGCCTCTTAAAATTGTAATTTAGGAGCCTTGTGTTTTGTCTGGAGACGTGACTAAGCCTCCGCTATATGAACTTTACATCAGGGCTGGTGCAGCCCTGCCCTGAAGTTTCCCGTCATGAATGCGGAGTCAAACACTGCGCTGCTGGACGCACAACTGAGGAGTCAGGGGTTAAATGAATCACTGTGGCATTGTTGAATCATCTTGTGACACCAGTGTGGTTTTTAATCATGTTCACGAGAGCTCTGACCCTGTGGGTCCATGCAGCCGCATGCTGATGAGTCTCACAGCTCCACTCTGATCTCTGGAACAAAGACGCCACAGTAACTAAAACAAGGAGTCTTTAAAATGTACCGGCCAAGTAAATACAAGACACATCAACTCGCTCTGGCACATTTTTTGCTGTAATATTTGCTTGTCTGCTGTTACCTTCTTTTAGCTTGCTTTTATTTGTCAGTGTATCAAACAGCAGGCAGATGTAGCATCATCCAGCATCTAAGGCTTCATTTCATTGACCTTCCCTGAATCGCCTGTCTTCGGTAAGGGAACAGTGACTGCTTTTTTCTGGGATCAAAGGCTTAGAGTATTTTAATGGTTCCACACATTTTCCCCACACACACATTCCCATAAACCTCAGTTTGGATGCATGGTGGTATACTGAAATTATTCTCTTTGTAGACAGGACTGAATAAAACATTTTAAAATACAAGTAAAATAAAACGCTTTTTCAAATTTGCTATAAACAAGCCAAAATTGTGACATTGTGGTGAAGAAATGTTATGTATATGTTTTGTACCACAATCAGATCCTTTAGTAATATTACTGATCTATTAAAGAAAAAATGAATATCATTTCAAGGTGAATTTAAAATAAATTGTTGATTTTAAGCGTTCTATCAAAATTTTTCTGATTGAATTTTTCAGTTCTATGTATTAAAATATTTTCATTTTAGAAGCTTGACAGCAGTTTTTAGAGAGCATCAAAAATAAGAATTATTATTATTATTATTATTATTATTAAACAATTTTATTTTTATTTAAATTACTTGAGACTTCAGAAAAAGAAATTCATGCTTATTTAATAAGCAATTGAATACAAAATCATCATAAAAAGCTGGCTTATACTAAAATATAATATAATAAATATTAACATCCAACCATTTTTTTTTATAATTACTATATGACCTAATATAATATGCAATTCTAGCAATAATTAATTTTGTAATTATTACAATCAATTAAGTCATCCTCTCAAAAATATTACAAAAGAAATAAAACAGTTTGTTTGTGTGTGTGCAACAAACGCAAATGGCTAGAACGACCCTTAAACTGATGCTCAGGTGAGAGAACAGACTATCAACAACTGTTATTGCCAATAAATCCCACATAGTCCCCAGTAAAAGATTTATATGTAGGTCATAAACACCTATTTAAAATATATTGCTTCTTCATAAAAGCCTAACAGGCTTATGAGCTCTGACTTCTCTCCTGCCATCACCTTATGCTCAATCCGTATTGTCTTAGTGCTTGTTAAACAATACTTCAAAATAATTACACAAACCTGTGTTTCAGAGTCTCGGGCAGACTTTGTCAAACTTGCCTGACTTATAAGTCCTTCTGCATGTTCACTGATTAATGAGGATATCAGCAGAGGTCACACAAAGCATGTGGCAGAATAATTGGTACAATCAAGCCAAGGTCGATTTTACCTAAAATCGACAGTTTTTTTGTTTGTTTTGTTTTGTTTGTTTATTTGGGTTTTTTTTTTTGTAATGTCCTTATACTTAGCAAGTGATGTGGATTAATTACTCATGAGGATATGAAGCGATAAAGAGACAGTCGAAATTACCTGCCTGTGTGAGTCTGCCTACTGAGAGATTCTCACTCAATCAAACTTATCTATCACTTACAGACACAAAGACAGCCCCTTATCCCATCTAAACCAACAAACAGCATAAAAGCTCAACCAACAGTTTCAACTACAGACGTACAAAATCATTATTTACTTACCCTCATGTCATAATAAACCCAAACGCTGGCTTCACAATGGCTGTCAAATGCTAAAAAGACAGATCCAAAAAATAAAACAATGAGTCACAAACAAATGACCCCTATGAACCGATTCTGTTTAGTGAATCAAAACCATACAATCCATAAATAAATTTACTTTAAAAACTAATTGCTCTTACGAACAGATTCTGTTAAGTGAGTACAAATAATACAACTGTAGTAATAAATAAATGTAAATAATGTATGTAGTAAAAAAATGACTCTTATGAACTGATTCAGTGAGTTAAAACATACAGTGCAACAAATGTAGTCTAATTTTAAAAAAAGATTCTAATGAACTGACTCTGTTTAGTGAATCAAAAACATACAGTCCAAAAAATGTATCTAAAAACAAACGACTCTTATGAACAGATTCTGTTTAGTGAATCAAAAAACTGCAACAAATGTAGTCTGATAAAAAATTACTCTTATGAACTTATTCTATGAGTTAAAAACATACAGTGCAACAATATGATCAGATTGAAAAAAACAAATGACTCTTATAAACTGATTCTGTGAATCAAAAACACACAGTGCAAATGTAGTCTGATTTAAAAACAAATGACTTTTTATGAACTGATTATGTTTAGTGTATCAAAAACACAGTGCAACAAATGCAGTCAATCATACTAATATAATAATAATAATAATATTTTCTCTTGTGAGCTGACTCTGTTTAGTGAATCAAAAACACACAGAACTGATTCTTGTGAGTTAAAACTATATATAGTGCGACAAATTTTGTCTGATTTTTTTTTTAAATACTCTTACGAAATGATTCTGTTTAAAATGAATCAAAACAGTGCAAGCTAGTCAGTATTATTTAAAAAAAAAAAAATGAACTGGCTCTGTTTGGTGAATCATAAATGCACAGTGAAACAAGTGTTATAAACAAATCACTGTTATGAACTATTTCTGTTTAGTGAATCAAAAACAAAAATGACTCTTTTACACCTGCCTGACTCAGAAATTCCAATTTGAATCAGACTGACGAATCCTTTTAAGTTACAAAAACTTTTAAAATCACAACTTATAGCGACTGACAAATGTCTTTATGCATTACAGACGGGATGGATGTATTATTTTATATGAACAACAGTACAACAGGACAATTCAGATCTATTTGGGAATCCCCTCAAAGCATATATATTTATGTTTATATTTTATATCTAGCTACAGAAAGCAAGAATACCCATATGAATCTAATTCAAGAGCCTGTAAATCTGAATGTAATCAAACTACTTAGGAGGACTATCATGCAAATCGTTTTAGTATTTGAAAGCCATGCTAACTATGAAATGCTGTACTTACTGTCGGAAATTCTCAAGGTACATAAATGCATAAAGGTTTTGGAACGACTTAGGGCATGAGTAAATCCCATCACAAGCCTTCTATTGTTACATTTTCCCTTATGTTCATGAAAAGAGCAATGTAATAAAAGCTGAACGCAGTTAAGTGGCACCTACATCTCTTCTGGTGATTGACTTCCACCAAGCAGCGTACTGAAACTGTTTCCCTGTAATGAAGAACATGTCTCCCTCAACGTTTTCATGCAAGCGTGAATCCAAAAATGAAAAGCAACAGGAAAATGTTAGAGACCTGAATTGCAAAGCACAAGTCCAGGATTATATCAGCTAACATGATTAGGTGCTACAAAACGTCCTGCGCCTCATTTTCTCTCATGCTGCTGTGCTGGAGACATAGAGATGCTCTCAGGCCTGAATTATGTAGCTGAGAGTCGTTCACGTCTCTTGTGAAAAGGTATGCACACTTCAGCTCAGAGTTATCATATTTACACGCTGAAGTGATTCTCAGGATAGAAAAGCTGGGTAATTATAGCGACTAGTTGAGTGGTGATTGCTTTCTCATTTACAGTGAATGCTGACTGCAATGGCATACTTCAAAACAGCTTACAAAACTAACAGACAAATATTGCTGAAATATGACTGTTTGCATGAAATAAATGCAATGTATAATAAACAACATTCTTCTCTGTGCTCTTGCTTGATGCCATATTTTAATGCTTATAGTTCAAAGCTTCCTCCACAACAACAGCTCAGTCTCAGAAATGATTAACAGTGATTTAACGATTAAGCAAATACATTCAAAGATTTAAATTTCATATATATTATATACAAAAAATTTTTACTGGACTGGAATGTTTTATTTATTTATTTAAAAATTCTGTTTTATTTATTTATTTATTTATTTATTCATCTTTTCAATTTTTTTCCATTGCAATTTTTAATACTGTTAAATTAGTTTTATTCTTTAAAAATATATCTAATTATTTTAAATCATTACAATAACACTATTTAACAACTACTTATTAAAAGTTTAACAAAAATTAAATTTTTATTAGGGCCAGTTTTATTTTTACCAATTTTTTGGTTTTCCATTCATTTAATTTCCATTAATTTTCTGAATTCCATTTTGATGATTTAATTACATTTTAATAATCAAAGCATCTCTAATCAATTGCTTTATAATAATAAAAAAAGTATTATTATATATTAATTACTTTTTCTGAGATTTTGTGCAGTGGCTTTTTTTTTTTTACTAAAATTCTGGTACACAATTTTGATTATTTGATAAATAGTTGAAATAATAATTTTATTATTAGCAGTAGTACTATCATTAAATTAACACCACATAAAATAAAACGCAAAAAAAAAAAAGAGGAAGAAGAAGAAGAACAGGCAACATCAGTGCTTTTATTAATTAAGAAAATCAATTAGTTTAATTTTCCATTATGTTGAAGTACAGGAATTACTTAAACTAAAACTGAAATAACGATTAAATCAAAGCTATCTGGAAATGTTTAAAAAAAACTAATAAATAATTAAATAGGTGAAGACGCTTCTCAATGCAACTAATAATAATAAATTAACTATTTTGCAAAATAAATATTAAATATGCCAAATGTAGGGGAAAATTACAACAACAACAAATAAATAAAATAAATAAATAAAAGCTTGAGGGGAAAATTATTTAAGTACAACAACTCACATAATCTGAGGTTTCATTCATATCTGTAGCACAATGTATGTATATTAACCAAATTTAATTTCATCAACCCCTTAATCCCAAGCAACAGTACTAGAGATAGTTCCTCAAAATACTAACATGTTGCCTCTAATTGGCACTGATGAGCTGCAGAAAAAAACCTGTAAAGCATTTATGAATCAGCTTTACCCCAAAAAGAGCATACAAACACATTGATCTTGTCTTCCCAATCTCTCTCACACACAAACAAGCGCTTACACTTAATTTATGTGTCTGAAAGGCCCTGCTGTCTCTGATGGCACAGTGAGCAGTTTGTCTCACAAATGTGTTTGTGTGAGTAGAGGAGCTGTCTGAAATTCTGATCGCTCGCCTGTGATGGACCACAGAGGGGACCAGTGGAGGGCACAGCCAGTGGCCCCTAAACAGAAGCACACAGACTCTTGAGAAGTTACCCACAGACTAGGCTCTTTGTAGGAGCTGCAATCTTTATCCCACACGCAATCGGTCAGGCAGCAGGGAAAAGACACGACTGCCGAACCTCACAGACTACAAATTGTTCTTTAGCTGTCATTCATCTAGGTGTGGACTACAGCGGGTGTATGAATAAAGCTGTCCTGTTATATTGATGTTGGTTTACGGCGGGCTGCATTGATTTCTGTTGCGCATTTGTTGCTGATTCTGTTTTTGCTTGTGATTTGACATGTTGGCAGTTTATTACAGCATGACATCTCAATCATGTTGTAGTTGTTCTGTGTCTGTGACAGTTCGAACAGTCATAATAGAGTAAAACACAGTCCGGTTTTTGAGAAATGATAAGAAGTGAAACGTGATCTCTACATCATGTGAGGGTGATGAAGTGTCACTGTCAGGCTTTTCACTTCTTTTCCACAGGTTTTCCAACGTCAAGCTGGATTGTGTTCCTTGAAGAATCCTTGGAGTAATTTTATTTGCTGCATTAGAGATCTTAACTATGCAAATATGACAATTCAAATACTATGAACTACATACGCTAATTGACAGTGTTTTTTGAGATGTTTGAGATCAATGTGCGCTCAGTAAGACTGTTTTGTGCTTGAGCACAACCAAGTCATGTTTTACTGTAACTTCAGCAGCTACAGTCATGTGCACAAAAGTGCCAAGCTCATTTGTTGGCCAGTTTTTAAAGCAGCGTGTTAAAACGAGCCCGAAGCACTTTCTAAAAAGATTTACGCCAGCCGTTATGCACGTGGGTGTGCACACTCACATTTTTGCCCTCTGTTTAGTCACGAGGTGTTAAACATTGGCAATAATCGTGAGCGATGTTCGGTGTGCACAAGCCTTGAGACTGAAAATTGGAGTAATGGCTATAGCTATCTCACAAATAATTTGTACAAATTTTACGAGGTGGCTAATTAGTACAAATTAGTACGACCTCACTCGAATGATTTTGTACGATTTGTCTAGACCCCAGTGATGGGGTAGGTTTTGGGGTTGGGTGAAGGTCATTTGTACAAAGTCATACGAACTCGTACAATACATAAGATTTACCAAAAAACATTTCAATTTGTCGTACAAATTCGTCGTGTCAATTTGTCGTACAAAGTGAGGTTGTACAAATTCATACAAATTATGAGTATGAATTGTGTGAAATTGGACTGGTAATGGCTGACAAACATTCATCACATGAATAACATATATTTTAAAGTATAGTACATTAAAATTTTAAAAAATAGCTGTTATTTTGAACTTTATATATTTTTTATAAGTGAATATAAATGAGAATAAGAGAGGCTAAACCATTATTAGTATTGTTTTTATAGACCAGAGAAGGTAAACAGAGCAAGCATCGCAGATGGCAATAAAACTGATTATTGTTTTAAACTAAAACCCTATTTATAATTCAGAATTCTAAAGCAAGCAACATTCTGATAGGTCCACAAGGAAATATTAATGTCAACAGATGAGGAATGTCCTAAATGAGTGTTTAATTGAAATGATCAAAGCCATCACGTTCTGACCTTTGCATGATATACGGTCTCATTTCAAGGTGAAAAGCAGTGGAGCCTTTCAAAGCATTCCCTTCCTCAATGGTTAATGCAGTAAAGATGGGTGGTCCTGGTCTCCACAGGGGCAGGAAAACTATTATTCATCCCCACATGGGGAATGATGCGACGTTATGGAGTGTGAGGGATGATAATAGGAGAGCTGTTCACAGAAGACATCTTCAGAACCATGTCTGTGGAGTCCCAAAATGAACATCTGTTCATCTCTTTAACCTTTTGTAAATTGGATCATTTAAAGCATTTAAATTTCATTTTAAAATGTAAACCCAATTATCCTGCTTTTATCTTTTCACATTTCTGGTAAGAATGAAGTTAAAAGGCTAATCAGAAAAATACTGCTAGCACAAAATGCCTGCCTAAAAAAACTAATCTGTATCGTTCAAACCCACACAAGAGGGATCCTTACAAGCTCAGAAGCCTTATTTATTACTTGAAATTTGCTTCTTAGAATTAGAACAGAATTGTTTATATGTTTAGAATAGTTTTGTACGAACTAGCAACTTGTTTTGTATTTAATCTGCAGAGCTGTGCCATTCAGAATTAAATTGAGAATGTATGGAGTAAAATTAAAATGAACAATAGAAAAATAAATATGGAAAATTGAACAATATAATAGAATGACAGAAAAAAAAGATGGAATTATACAACGATAAAATAAAATGATGTCAGACATAATATCAGACAGAATGACAGACAGATATAAAAACAATATAGATAGATATAATAATATATAGATAGATAGAATGATAGAACAATAGAAAGAATGATAAAACGATAGACAGAACGATAGAACGATAGATAGATAGATAAATAAGATAGATAGATAGATAGACAGAATAGAAAGAATGATAAAACGATAGACAGAATGATAGAACGGTAGATAGATAGAATGATAGATAGAACGATAGATAGATAGATAGATAGAATGACAGAATGATAGAACAATAGAATGAATGATAAAACGATAGACAGAATGATAGAACGGTAGATAGATAGAACGGTAGATAGAACGGTAGATAGATAGAACGATAGATAGATAGATAGATAGATAAAGAAGTGTGTTGGCCTGTGTGTTGTTGCCAGATCAATTCAATTTTTCAGCTCATGAATCTAAAGGAACTCAATTACTCATTTTGAATTTTGCCCAAGGCTGTTCACTTGAAATGCCAAAAAAAGCATGCATAATACTAAAAACTGAGCATTAAGTAGTTTATATAAATTATCAGACATTTAAAGCAAATCACAAATTAGGAACATCACAGGCAATTTATTTTACTATTGAAAACTACAGTAAACGTCCACTGAATAACAGGCAGCAATATCAGAAATCGAAATGTTCCCCAAACTCTGTAATGGTTCATATTTCTTGAGATGCACCTTTGCACGGATCCATAGTGGATGTTTTTCTTATTTTTCCACTCAGCTCACCCACACACCGGTTTAACAATCTCCAGCGAGGTGATCTTACATTTTTCAGGCTACGATCAATAAGCAGATTTTGCATGTGCATGTAACACTGCAAGACTTGAAACTCAAAGGAAAAAGAAAAACAGGAAGCATCGATACACCTCCAGCGTTTGCAGCATCCCTTGGCTTCCTCATACTTCAAATACCTCTAAACAGTAAGACAACACTCAAACCGCTACATTTCCACTGATATACTGGAGCCAAAACTGTGAACCGCTCTCAAAACATTTCCACACACTTGAGTCAAGAACTTTTCTGGGTGAGGATCTCATACCAAACCAGCAATCACAAACTTTTCCAAACTGGGCATCAATACTGGCACGCTATCTGTGGAAAATGGGTTTTGGATATCAGGTGGTCAAATCTTCTGCTGCTTTTCACATAAGCAATCATTCATTTTTCAAAACACGGGCATCAGAATGTGTTTATTTCATTTAACTCTCACTTTATACCACTTTATAGCTGAACCTCAGCTGAAAACAGACCTGCATCTCTGTCAATTTGCAGCTGAATGGAAAGTTGACTCCAAAGAATATTTGGACACCTCAGCCACACTTAAAAATGTATGAATGTCACTGCATTATACAACAAAATATCAGTCCATTGTGTCTGTGCTCTGTGAAATGGATTTAATGCAGGCCCCCTGTGTTTAAAGAAGAGATATTATTAATATTTCGAACAATTAGGCAGCATTTCCAACCGAGCAACTGCATACAGTAGATGAGCAAACTAGAACATACTTCTTAAATAAATAAATGCAAAATGTTGTCCTCAAGAAAACCGCATCATCATATTTTAATAACCAAAGTACATTAGAAGTGCATATAAATCTTAAAATTGTTAAAGCTACTGTATATGACATTATGCAACAATGCCCCAAAGTCTAAGGTCACTAATACTTATGTTTCTGTTTTGTATCAAAAATGTCAATGTAAATTGTGTCCTCAGAATGACAATATGAGTGAAAA
Organism: Enteromius mattozi; assembly: GCA_032359235.1. Lineage (NCBI taxonomy): Eukaryota > Metazoa > Chordata > Actinopteri > Cypriniformes > Cyprinidae > Enteromius > Enteromius mattozi. The sequence continues at coordinate 4,176,276 of JAUMHE010000069.1, read as the reverse complement.
ATGTAATCTAAGAATGTCTTAGTATTTGATTTGTCTTCTTTTTGCTTTAAAGACAGCAGCACTGCAGCGAATATGAATAAAGCTATATTTTCATGTTTAAATTACAGATTTTCTCTGTGGACTCTGACTTGTGGATTCCACAGCCTGTTGTATTCATTATATGTAAGATATATAATGCATGAAGCTCTTAAACCCATGTCTTAAATAAAAAAATTATAGGTGACCGAAAGCGGAATTGCAAATTCTTTCCAATTAAAGATGAAATCTCAACAGAGTCCACTTGACAGACTTACACAAGACCTTCATTTTATCCTCATGGTATATATTGCTAGGCTGAAATTTCTTGTGACACAAAAAGGTGAATTACCACATATATACAGAGTTATTAATTACAGACTTGCTGAATGATTTCTGAAATGATTAAAAAAGATCAGTTAGGTGTCCAATCTAAACATCAGATTTCATATTTTAAAGTAAATTATCAAGGCTGGTTTGAATATCATTTTTAATTTATTTTAAATTAGTTTCTCCTGTGTGCTGGGCTGAATGTGCTGGTGGTATGTGTTATTAATACCAGCTGATAAAATGTGTAAATGAGTCAAAACAGCACCAGCACAAGAAGGATCTGTTTTAAGGATATCTGATGCCTGACCGAACTGTAATGGGCAACAATATAGATGCTATGACCAGGGACAGTATTCATAAAACATCTTAAGACTAAAAGTAGCTCATAACTACTAATGAGCTGATGAGTTAAATCAGATTTGACTGATAAAAGAGACATGCAAAATGTGAAGTGTTGGGAAGGCTCCAGGAACGTGTTTGGGAACCCCTGTCCTAAATCATCATGTGATTTCTTAAATCAAGATGACTCCCAGTTACAACATTAGGTGCGTTCAACTTGAAGCATGGCGTCATCTTTCACTGGAAAGAATTTGCAATTCCGCTTTCGGTCACCTATCATTTTTTTATTTAAGACCTGAAATGGGTGTGTCAGACAAAGGAGACATGCAAAATGTGCAGTGTTGGGGAGGCTCCAGGAGCATGTTTGGGAACCCCTGATTTAGGAGATCACATGATCAAACTAGAACAAGCAATGATTAAAAAAATACATAAAACATTGATCAATATGCTAAATAAAAATGAAGAGAGAGAGAGAGAAAAAAAAAATTAAAGTACCCCTACTATGGTTAAAGGCACAATATGAAAGATTTCGCCACTAGAGGTCGCATTTTCAAAACAATAACAGAGGCGAAGTTCGATGACGCAATGACGGAGCGTAGAACACTGGTAGATGTCATTTTCACAAATCATGTTCACGGATGAAAAGCTCATTAATATCTGTTGAATCACCTAACCACCTGCACATGACTATTACTTACACAATGAACACGCATGTTGCCGTAGTATTCACAAGCGGAAACTTAGGATAGCGTGGATATTGCATCATTGATAGGCGACAACGAACAGGGACGGTCTTTTATCTTGAATTTCTTTGAATTTACAAATCTTACAGAACTTTTGAGATAACATAAGTACACAACTGCATGAAATATATAACACTGTGCAAGTGGTTTTTGGATATTTTATAAAAATATTTAATAAAAGGTTCATATTTTGGTTTTGGGAGTCCCTAACGACAGGTTGACATGCATGCAAGATCAAAAAAACAAAAATGAATGAAAATTCATTGTCTTAAATATTTTTACCTTACTTGCCCAACGACTCCCAAATGATTCAAACAATTTCCAAACCCCTCCTTTGTGTGCTGCTAATCTATGGTGATTGGTCCAATTGATCTAATTTTCATCATGCCTGATAAAGCAGTGTTTGTGAGCTTTGCGCTGCTTTGTCGAGGAAAACACTATATTTACCGTGACAATAGCAGCCCCTAGTGGCAAAGAATGAATTAGCATTTTCATTCAGACCAATATGAAAAGATCAACAAGTGGGCAGGCAATATGCTAATGTTGGCAATGTGCTAATGGGTGTGCTAGATTTTTGCTCTTAAAGTATTTCACAAAGCATTTTAGCAATCTGTGAAAAACTGTTAGGAATAGTGAACAGGACTTCACTAAGACCTAGCCACAAACTATCGTAAAATGGCTGTTGTTGGCAATCTGCCTTGGAACATAAAACTTTTAGAAACATTTGACGATAATAAGCTTTTAAAAAGGCATATTGCCTTAATCGCAGGAGTATTATGACTGTTGTAAAACTTGTCAGGCGCAGTTTTCCTTTGATTATATGCTTGTTTTCATTAACCATCTGAGCAAGAAGTAACGGCTGTTCTTGAGTCCAGTTTGCTTTTCCTTTACGTTTACATGTCTGTCAGCTATGTTTAATCTACTCTGTTAATTAAAAAAGATGTTTAAATGCATATTCACTAATTGTTTACGAGAAGCATATATGTAAGAGGCTGACAGATAGCTCAACATTTAGTTCTTTAATTAGTGACACTTAGTCTGCATTTTTAAATCTTTATTAATTCTCTCTATACCTTAGTAAATTGTTTGTCTAAGCAGCTTTGTGAATAGGAAGGATCCAGGAAAACCTGTCTGGTTGGTCCTCAAATCATAAACAAAAAAGATCTAACAAATACAATTCAAAACAGAGTCATTTATCTGCAACAAACAGCTGTACTGTGCAATTTGCATGTTGTCATGCAGAAACATCTGCATTAGATATCACCTGCTAATAACCTTGTTCCACCCTGTTTCCACCAAATATCTCCAAATTCCTCATAACACATTGTGAAGGTTACAAGGTTGTCGGGGAGGCAGACAGGCTAATAGAGAATTTGCACCATTACAAATTGAGCTTTACGGATGTTGGGCTCATTACAGCCCGGTGGAAGACAGACATTCAGGCCGTTAAATGCCTTTAGGTAGAATGTCACCATTTTCTGCAAGTCCTCATTACCAGTCATGCGAATCTGTTCCCATCACAAATTTCTCATGCAGCGATCGTGCCAAACATCTATGGGAAGTTTCTCAAGACGGCATTGTTAACGCTGTATGATCTATTTCCACATTAGATGTGTCAGTAGTTTGATTTATATAGACAGGTGGCATATTACTGCAAATTATTATTAATAATTTACAACCAATTATTACATCGACGTAATTTGCCCCAGACGCCACTCTGTTTACCCCGGTTTTGTTTATGGCTGCATAAAGCTGCATGAACTTCAAAAGTTATTGAACTGTGTTTTAGGTTCCTGTGCTGTTTCTCCTCAGTTTTCCACAGGTATCTCCTCTTTTTTAAAGGCTTAGAGGTTATCAGGTGCTCATACTTCATGCTAGTTTGTTGATAAAAGCTCTTGAAGGAGAAATGATGATGCCAGGGGCTCTCAGAAGAAGATGTCTCCGGTGGTCTCAGGGGACAGGTAATCAGCCTGGAAGCGATTAAAGGCCTCCAGTGAACAGGGCAGTAGGTGAGAGCAATCATCTGCTAGGTTACAAGCTGCCTGCAAAGTTGTAGAGACCAGCGCTGAATCACTTTTACCTGACAGGTATGAGGTTTGGGTAGAGTTATTAACGCTGTAAATAAGACCATTAAACCGCAAGGCAGAACTTTTAGACGTTCATATTGGTAAAATGAGAAATATAAAACTTTCTAGTTCGTAAATGTAATGAAGGGTCTATATTCTATACTTCCCCGCCCCCCCCCCAAAGTCCACTTAGAATGTTAGACAAGGTTTCTTTGCCGCAAAAACAGTTGTAATTTAGTTTTGCACTACCATTTTCCACCTTCTTTCTGACCCTGAAAAAAGCTGGTACCTCTTAGTTGGTTGCTGCTGGACCCTTTGAGACTTTTATATTTACAGTATGACTTCTGCTATGATTGGCTAACCCCTGAGCACAGAGGCTCATCAAGGTAGGCTTAGTTGCTGAATCCTAATTTGACTTTGATATATGAAGGTAAACACGTGCTTAAAGGAATATGTGGCACAAAATTTCATCCATCCCTTTTTTATGATTGGGGCCGATTCACAAACATTTAAAAAAGCTTAATAGTACAGACAAGAGAGTATGCATGTTAACATGATCACTTAGTGATCTTTTCGGTGTAAAATTATATCCATTTAAAATGACAATGGCTGTAAACTGACTTAAAGTGCCCCTATAATGGGTAATGAAAGGTTCATATTTTGGTTTTGGAAGTCTCCAATAACAGGTTTACATACATGCAAGGTCAAAAAACACTTTCATTGTCTTATAATATGCATTTATTTTTAACTTACTTGCTCGACGACTCACTCAACGATTCATTTTTCCCCTTCTTTGCATGACGCTAATCTGCGGTGATTGGTCCGATTGGTCTCATTTTCATTTCATCTCACCTGTAATGGCTGACAACTCTGATAAACAGCTAAAAGGCTGGCCAGGCTGGGAAGTGGCCAAAATCTCTCTAAAACCAGCCTGCTGACCAGCTTAAACCAGCTAAAACAGGCCAACTAGCTTAGGCTGGTTTTAGCTGTTTTTTTCTCAGCAGGGAAAGCAGCATTTGTGAGCGCAGTGCTGCTTTGTGTTCAGCGTTACTGTGGAAATCGTTATTTTACCTGCTCCATAAGCAGCACCTAGTGGCAGAGAATGAATTTGCATTTTCATTCAGACCAACAGTAAAAAACCAACAAGTGGGTGGGCAATATGCTAATGTTTCATGTTGTCCTCAACATGAAAAAGCTTGGGATTCATTAAAAAAAAAAACTTGTTTCCATGATTTATACTTTTTTTGAAAGAGAGAGAGATAATAACTTTATACACAGACTTTAAAAAGGAAAACTTTGCAGGATGTTTTTTTCTTTCACTTACGTCATTTTCAAAGATCCATAATGGGGCAATTTAAACAGGTCTGTTTTAACTTTATTATATGTTTTCTTTATATGATTTTTTCATTATTAATTTCTATTGCAAATGCCTCACCACAACCCTTTTTTAAAAATACTGGATATTTCCTTAATAACAAGCCATGAATTAGCCATGTATTTAATTACTATCGTAACTCAACATTTCTGATACAGACTCCTTAACTGATCTGGGCAGACGTTATAGTACACCTACATAGCTCAAAATCCCCAAAATTCCATATTTAAAGTTCAAAAGAACTATAAAAACAACCTTAAAAGCAAAGAAGGAAAATATGCACTGCAAATACCAATCATCCAACAACGTATAAAATTAAATCAGCCATTATGTTTAATCTTTCTTGAAATACTGTTATTCAGTTCTAATTACATGCACTTCAAAGCACCTTATCTCACTTGGATGAACTCCTACTGGGCGTCTATTCTACAATAATACTAAGAAAGCTATTACTGTGTGGCCTGCTACATGATTCAGTACATGACACAGACTTTGAACCCTAATATTAAACAGAGTCAAGCAAATGGCTACTATTTGAAACTATGTTAACCTTAGCTCCTTGGTATTCAGAGCAAAGAGAACAACCTGTTAATAACATGTTGGGCCATCATTATCCCGGGTTTACAAACAACGCAAATGATAAAATGACCCACAAAAAATCTGATGAAACTGAATCTATTTAGGCGATATGATCTGAGAACCTCCAATAGGCTTTTAACCAAAAGAGCCTCCCTCTCATCGACCCCAGGTCTCCATCCAACATGTTCTTAATGATGCCTCCTCTTCCCATTAATTAAATTTTTACTGTATGGACTTTGTCTCCTCTGTCCCAGTAATTGTGCTCGGGGTCGGAGTTAATCTCCAGAAAATTACCTGCCAGGGACGGACAAGGTGGGAAAAGTCATTATTTCATCTCGTATTATCATTATCCCCAAGACTGGCACGGCCCTGGTTGTCGACTGGCTTCCTCTCCGCGTGTGGCGGCACATGGCCATTATGGGCAGCATTTTCTTTAATCATGACTGCACATTACCAGCACTGGGATTAGAATGTGATTTATGGCTGCCACCAGGAGAAAGGTTAGAAAATAGACTGGCAAAAGTTACCTTTTATAATGAGGTAGAGCTGATTCGCAAGACCTAAATTGTGAGCTAGAGGTCTAGATACACTTGCTTGAACTCCATCCCCCCAGACATGAGCATTTTTCAGCACTGCCATGTAGATAAACAGTAAAAGCTGTGGTAAAAATGCAAATACAGCAATGAACTCAACACAAAACCTTTAACAGAACCAAGTCTTAGGATGACACATTTTTAGTAAGCTATATGTTGGGGTCTGATAGCGCGATTTAAGACGATTTGCAAAATTATTAAGTTATAAAGACACAGCTAGGGCTTCTGGTTGAATAAATGATCTGACAGATGATCTGCCAATAAAAACAAATTCAACCATTAAACCACATACTGTCTGTGTATTCATTTTTTATGGTAATTTGAAAGCTCCAAAGACAGGGACATTTCTAATTTCGGTTGGTTTTATTATTAATTATTAAATGTCACCACACTAAACTGGCAAGCCTAAGTGCAACATGCTAATTGATAAATAAATCTTCTTGCGTACTTTGATCCATCAAAATGATTTGTCATTTAATAAATTATGACACTGCATTTAATAAATTATCCAGACCAGGGTTGCCAGGTTTTTGTAACAAAACCCGCCCAATTGCTGCTCAAAACTAGCCGAGAACTAGCCCAAATGCGTTTCAAGGGGAGAAATTGCACATGTTGCACATAAAATACATGTTTTTAGGCAGAGTTTCCCTAGTAAAATTCACATTCCAGGGGCTAATTATCATGGGATCACTTTAACCCACGGACATGAAAAACAACCCGTGGCAACAGTAGCCCAATTCCATGGGAAAGACTTGGCAACACTGATTCAGGCTGACTTTCAAAACTTGCATTAAAAACCTTTAAATAAAAAATAATAATTAAAAAAGCTTTCATTCCTAAGAAATAGGCCAAAATGTTTTCTCAGTTTATCTAAGCCAATTTTTTTTATTCTTTAAATGTGCACTAATTAAAACAGTTTTACATTAAAGTTAGTAGTACTAGTAGTAGTAGTAATAGTATATTTATTTATCTTAGGCTATTTTCACGTTTTCATGGCCACATTAAAATGAATTAGTATTTTGACAGAGCTACAAGAGCTACAACTAAGTTATATTTGATCAACATCATGCACTATATAGCAAAATAATTGCTGATCACTATTTCATATTCCTAACATATCTGTGTAATAAAAGTCTTATGAATAACTAGTCTTGCAATACGACATAAATATAGTCCACAGTTTATGTACCACAACTTTTTATTCAGCACAGGTGGGCATAGTCTCGGCGGAAGAACTGAGACGATGAATTTCTGTCGAAATTCAGTTGTACAGGCAGGATAGAGGCTGGACAGACAATAAGAACCCTCAGAAGACAGTCCTCATCCTCCAGCAAGCTCATATCCCGACAGCAAGAGCTTATGGATTGTTCAGGCTGGATGAATATTTCACCAGAACAGTACTTGAGCCTAACATCTGAGTGCAAACTTTAGGTTTGTTAAGAACTCAAAGCTGGTTTTCTTGTTGCGGTCATTGTCAAGTGCATGCAACGAAAGCTGAGGGCCCTTCAGAGAGTATTTTGCAAGCTGGGGCCCCCCAGGCCCTTCTGAGATGACTATTATTAGTCATCTAATGCTAGCCTGCCACAAATAAGGTTATTTGCATAAGTCTTAAAGGTACAGCAGCAAAAATAGCCTGTGTAATTCTAAAGGTCATGCAGAGGGTGGAAAGCGGTGGAAAAAAATTGTGAAAAAATTAAATTATTGACTAACATTATAAGTTGATTGCAAGATAAAATAAAATAACTTTTCTTAGACTTACAAATGATTTTAAAATTGAACTTGACAACAAAGTATCTGGATCCTGGTTGGGACTGTAATGTACAATCTGTGCAAATACAAAACCTCCTTGGTGACTAACTCCATTTTGAATTTCATGAGCTGCTGGTGTTGAACAGGGAGAATGAGAGCCTCCGTGATAAAAATGGATTTACATGGACACGCCAATCCTTACACAGTTACAGCTTGTACAATTTCTCCCCAACAACTGCGAGTCTTGGGAACTCACCAGCTTATGGAAGCTCATACATGCTCAGTCTGAGATTAACTGTCTTTCATATTGTGTGAAGGCTTTACATTGCGTGACATGCTTATTTTTGCCAAAACTACAGCAGCGAGAAATCTAAAGCACAGCTAGGGTTATCATTCCATACTAAAACTAAAGACAATATTAAATACATTTTTGCAAACTGAAGTAATTTAAGAAAACAAAAAATATAATAAAATAATCAAAATATAACAGAGATGCACTGAAATTTCAGTCACTAAAAATTTTTTTTTATTCAATTTCACATTGCAAATTCAGTTTACCTTTGCATTTTTTTCCATCACACTTGTTTAAAGTCAACATTAAAATATTATACTGTCTATTGAGCTTATAAATGTTTTGTAAAAATGTCATCATCTAAAGGAAGTTAGAGTCATTTCTTAATTTTTTAAATATTACAATATTAAAAGAGTTGATATATTATATAATATTATAAATGATAATTAGAACTGATGGCCTAAAATATATTTCAGTAAATCTTAACTAATTTAAATAAAAATTAAATATGTATATTTAATAAACTGGAATAGACAAAGCTGTTGCGGACATTTTCATTCAATCTAAAAAGCATTAAAAGTAAATAAATGCTACTCAAAACAATAATAACCTGAAGTGCAACCTGTGCTTAAAAAGAAAATTATAAATAAAGGAAAGGTACCACATACATGTCCAGAGGCATTAAATCTCAGCGGTAAACTATTCTAATCATACAAGCAGGAAGCTGTCCATTTCTGCAAGTGCCCACATGAATCAATCAATAAAACTGTGGTATTTAAATAATTATCATGTCCTTGAGAATCTCAGCATCCACATTGAGAGCACTAATATCGATTATGCAGAACGTTATATTGAGAGACAGGGTTGCGAAGCGTGTTCAGGGCCATGTACGAGCTGGGTCTCTGGGGAGAGACTTGATCCGGACGTGGGAGAATTGAACCCAGTGAAATCCTTTAGCTCTCTCCAGCTCAGCATTTCTAATGAATGTAACCTGAGGACTCTCAAGAGCTGCTCGGGCCGGGGGAATTATCTCTATCACTGCTGACATAGAAGAAAACTGCACTGGCTTTTAATGGTGACTCCAGCATTATCTTCAATTATAAAACGTCAATCATATCCAGAGCCTGTACTGCTGGTCAGTGCAAGCTTACATAAGCAGCCTTTAAATACATTTGCTGGCTTATTCCCGTTAAGTCAGGTACAACAAGATGAAGTTGAAGAGAAGGTGAACTTCAAACTGTTTTTTTTTAACTTCCCTACATCTTTTTTGGGAAGTCTGTGAGCTTTAAACTCAAGATTGTAGCTTGTTATGCCATATTCAAATGTCAGAAACAGGAACTCACTCCCCAGGGCATTGTGTCTAATGGTTCTCTTTCCTGTCTGAGAAAGTTTACTGTACCAAACTTTAACTGGAATCACCTGATGTATTTGTCTGTGTATTCCTTCCTGCCTGTCATTTCAGCTTCTTCCCATGTAAAATAAGAAACTGGTCTATACAGGAAAGACTGGCCTAAAAAGACAGTGCCCCAAAGCTGTATCCGTCACTCTCAATTAAGATTTGCAGCTTCCTGGTAGATGGTTGCAGTGCTAGTGCATGTGGGCAGGAGGCTTGAAAACAGATCATTCAAAAAAGAATCGAAATCGTGATATGGCTGTGTGTGATTATTAAATTGCAAAAGGCTGAGATTAAATACTATATAGCAAGTGCTGCAAACTTTACAGTGAAGGTCGGTATTCTACTACGGAACATTTGTTAATTAATATAGTACAAAATGTATTTTAAGAGGCCATCTTACTATGCCCTATATAATTTATGCAATGCAGAAAACATTACCAGAATTACATACACATTTAATTTACATTATAACACTTAATGTTACAAAATGTAGAAAATTGCGGAATAATTTAAATTTGACAATTTAATTGTACACGTAATCAAAACCCAATATGGATGCAAAAAGTTAATTTGCCACCTCACAAATGAATCCAGCACATGAGCTACCTCTCTGAGCTTCAGAGCAAAGTATTAATAATAAAATGTAAAAAATAAAAATAATAATAAATAAATCATTTATTTTTTTAAGCACTACCATAGAATTATCCAGTGTTTTAATTTGAACAGATTTAATTAGTTAATATTTTTATGCCCGTATTTGATTGACACTTTTGATTTTCATTAAATCATTAATTCAAAAATATAAAGCAGACAGCATAGAATTTCTTACATTTCACAGTTTTGTTAATTTAGTTAATTAGTTGAATTAAAAGTAAAAATGTTATTTGATTTTGGCTTAATGTTTAAGAAATTGTTATTGTTGTTCAATTTGTTTTCATGATTTAACTTATTATACATGTTTTTTATTACTAGTAATTTATTACTAAAAAAATACAGAAAAAAAAAAAACAAAGATTTTATGGGGCCCTAAAGTTAGATAGTCTGTAGCAAAATGTTCAACAGTTTTGCTTTAGATTATTTTAATTAATTAAAAGGAAAAAAAGCAAAAAAAAGTTTGTTTTTGAGTGAAGAATAAATGCCACAAGAAACAGAAATGACAGCAAATATAAGAACAATCAAATTTAGCCTAATCTATGTTCAAAACAGGTAAAGTATGCTGCCTTAATATTTACTTTCAATTTCAATTTGAATGTTGATATAACAAGAACTAGGTTCTTTTTCAATTTGTTCATTATTTTTAGTTGATTGAAAGAAGTCTATATTTGAGAGAATAAGTGTGCACACTCCTAGAGAGTACATCTAAATGTTTCCTGTTATAAAGCATAGGCAAAACATTAATTTTAAAGAGATAAACGTTGAGAACACATGCAATTTGTCTTTTTAACCTTGATTTTTCAGCAGCATCAATATTGCAATGACAGACAATTGCAATGTCAAAATAATCACAGGATTTGTTTAGCCCTACCGGATACAGTGAGACGGAAATTTGAGTGGTCCAGTGGAAACAACGTTCACCAACTCTGAACTGCTTCTGACCTCCTTCAGTACAGGTCCACTGCACATGTCACCATCTCCACTCAACATAAACCAACGTAAACCACTAACTCTCTCACTAAAAGCCTTTACAAACTCATCCGATCAATTGTTATGCCGTGCAGAAAACCATTTGAGAATCGCCTCGTTCTGCTTTTGCTGCCAAAGACTTTTCAAGGAGCTTCAACATTTCGCCACTTCAGTGGGCAGAGTAGAGGAGGACAGGTGATGATACAGCACATATCACATCTCGAGAAGACATATCCAGAGCAGCTACTACACACTCATGAAACAGTCTGTCAGAAGGTAATATACAACCTTTTTTAAACCTCAGCATTTTTTCTGTGCAATACACTTAAACATTGGAACAATTCCACATCCTATATACAGTCGGCAGTTTACTACAGCTAGCGGGAAACAAGCGGGAAGTCTTTTATCTCCTGAGCAGATTTTTTTGAGTTCAACAAGGCATGAATTCAACAAGGTGCTGGAAACATTCCTTGGAGAATTTCATGGAGTTATTGTCAATTTTTCGGCCACACATGCCTGCTTCCACTTCACTTCATCTAGATGTTTCGCTGTTGGAAAGAGACCGTGGGAGCATGCCGCCCTTTGAGTATAAACTATAGATGCATTTCAAAGAAACAGCCTTAGATTATGCTTAAGCACAGGAGACATTTTTCATATTTTCCAAATCTACCTGCCTTTAGGTATAAGAATATACTGTATATGCACCTACAATACCATTCCTATATTTACAACTTTTGTTAATTCTGAATATAATACAGGAAGTCAAAATGTTACTTTGCTCCAATTGTGGAAAAAAAAAAAAATTATCTAAATGTATGATAAATAAAAGTAGACTAAACCTCATTATTTTTGCTTTATTATTTACTAATATCATTCGAGCATCCTAACTATGTAACAAAGCAGGATTCAACACGTAAAAACAAAGAAATAATATTGTAAATGAGTTTAATTATTTGTACCAAAATACTAAAATATATAAACCAAATGGCAGCTCAATTTTTTGATAAAATAGTCATTCAGGTTAAAGTTTAACCAACAAATTACACTCAAAATAAGTAAAGTTTTTTTTATTTTGAGAATTATCCACTGATCTATAATAGAGAACATTATATAGATCAGTGGTATTATCCCATGCATTCATTGTTGGAATTAGTTGATTCAGTCTTTTCATAAAAATATACTTATATCTTTTTGACTTACCATCAGCAATATTTATAGTTTGCCAATTTGCAAATATCAGCTCTGATCAAGTTAGACTAATTATTTTATTTAACAATACTCAAAATAAAAATTAAAACATTACATTTTAAAATATATGTCTTTGTGCTAAAGCATCAATACATGACCATAATTCCTCAAGAAGCTAAACCATATATTTCCAATCAGAGATGGAAGGTTACTGGGTTATTATAATAATTATTAAAAAGTTACTTTAAAAATAAAATAAACTTTAACTGAAATAAATATTACTGAAAAATATCATCTAGCTGCCAAAGCAGCATTTCTAATGTTTAATTTGATGCAATAAAGCTAAAATTTGAAATGATAAATAAAATGTATAAAATATTTGTAAAAACTATAGTATTAAAAGGTACTAAAATAACACATGCTGAATAAGCGTTTTTCTGGCCGCTCTACTGTGAGAGAAGAAAGTGTTTTACTGTAAGTTAGCCCTCGGTTCATTTCATAACGACCATAAAGGATCCAGTACAATTCACGATGCTATTTTCTACTTAGCCCTGCTCCTATAACGTTACTTGATAGTTAGCACACATTTATTGCCTATCCGTGTCAACTAACAGAGCACTAATTTAAAGGACAGCCAACATGGAGCTGGCTAGCGTTCGGTGTCTCGCTAAAGGGCATAACTGTGATTGGAACTCTCCAGTCTCTGGGTCAGTCCTACTTAGGATCAAACCTACAGCCACTGACTTGAATTCAAAACAGCGGGCCTAACTGCTCCCTTAAGAATTATTTTACCAAGCAAAACTTCAATAAATTAGTAGGCCTAACGTTACTTTTAGGATACTGCAGCAATATTACTTTCATAACTCTACAAACCAAAACCTTTCAGAAACATATAAACAAAACCTTACCATAATAATTTTCCCGTTGAAACTCTTTTGGGTGCTGTAAACTGATGTATTTTTATTCCATGAATCCATTATAGGTGATGTGTTCTTTTTTTTTTTTGAAGATAAATAGCCATGGATGCTATCGTTGTTTTAGAGATTGCTGCCTTTGAGGTCACTTTCCAAAGTGGCTCATTTTCTGTTTTGATTCAATTAAAAATGACTATTTTAGATTCTTATGAGTGAGTCATTGAAACAGATTCGTTAATGAAGTAGTTCAGAACTGAAATAATCCTATATCTTATTAAAAAAAAGCATGTGTCACTTATTAAGAGAATCCAGAAGAGGTGGTCAAGCAATGAACATGAAAATCATTCATGAAACTCAAGATGCTGAACAATTCGTGATTCAGTTAGGGGTAGGAGTTTATAAGAATGTATGTCTGAGGGGAACTTACCGTCTTTAGAAAAGTTTAGATGGTATTGTTTTTTTCATCTAGCTTCTGTATAATGCATAGGCCTATTAAAAATCCATACTGTAAGTGCAGCGCTGCTTTGTTTACATTGAAAACCAAGGAAATGCTCTAAGCGCCACCTGCTGGCAGAGAGTGAAACTGCGTCATCCAGTTTCAGTTTCATGCAGATGTTTATGTATAGTTTCACAAAACCCAAGTCAGACCACTCTGTTTTTGCTTCAAATTTCGAAATTATACAATTTAATTTAGATTAAAACTGCTCATGTTGCATCTTAGTTTGAATTATGATTAAAATGCACAGACAAAGCCTTTTGAAGATATTGATTTTAATTGTGTTACTTATTTGATTTGGTGGCTTGTAATAAAAGTTAAATTAAACTTTGTTATTTACATTTACATTCAATTTAAATTGTGTTATTTAGCAGACGCTTTTATCCAAAGCAACGTATAAATGAAGACAATATGGACAATCAAAACTAACAAAAGAGCAATAATATGCAAGTGCTATATATATTATTTTAGTGTTATATTTAAATTTCACAAAGAATGTGTAGCATTAAGTCCAAATAATAATAAAAGGGCACATTTAATTTATAATTTGTCTTTCAATCTCATTTTGTTTAAATAAAAAATTGTGAATCGAATCAAATTGTGAGTTAAGTGAATCATTACATCCCTACTTGGCATAGCTTTTCATCAAAGATGAAAAAGACTAAATGTTATTTCAGCGCATTCGTAATTCTGCCTCCTTTGAAGATTTGCACACATGACAAGCAAACAATGCCGATTTCACGAGTTCCCCCTTCCTCATTAAATAACCAATAATAAGCATGTTTGGCGTACTGTCCGGGGAGCAGGCAGAGAGCCCGGCGGACCCCGAGCCCTAGGGGATCAACCCCTAGGAGGCGAGGGCTGGGTAGAGCTCGGAGCCCGGCCTGGTCACCGCGTGCCCCCCGGGAGGAGGGTGGGATGGCAAAATCAGTTTGAAGGAGTGATGGTTGTTAGAGGCTTGAGCCTTAACTGAGGAAGCTGGACACCTGGTGTCCCCAACTAAGCAAGCCGAAGGCGACAGTGGCAAGGAACCAAAACTCTGAGTGGGAGAAAAACCTTGGGAGGAACCTGGCTTAGCGAGGGCCAGGTCTCCTCTGGCCCGGAAACCTGACACCCGGTTCTCAGTTTAAGTGGTGTAAGGGGCGGCGGAGGGATGCAAAGAACAAAGATACGAGGGAGAGGAAGTTGGAGGTATTGAAAGGGGAAGCTTTAGCTCTGATAGGGTAATTAGGAAATAGGGAGATAGGCGGCAGCTGGTTAATCATTCGCATGGGGTCCTCCCGAAATTTGTTATAAAACATCATTTGTTTTGCTCAGTCATGACACAGATTCATGCAGTATTACTGCACTATTATTAGGTTGAATGCACTAGAACTCTGCAGATATTCTGCTGAACTCAACCCAAGGGATACAAGGCATACAGATTTAATTTAAAAAAAATATCTTTATTTGTGCTCTGAAGATGAAGGTCTTATGGGTTTGGAACGATGAGTGAGTAATTAATGACAGAATATTAATGGTGAGCTGGTCCTTTAACCGCTCTGCCATCCTGACAAGGACAAGGTGGTTTTACTGTAACACCACCTCAAGTTTGCTCATATGCTATAATTTAAAAAGCTTGATTTGTGCCTAAACATGAAATTGCCACGAGTGAGGCTTGAACCCTTAAGTCTTACACATTAATCTCTTGGCTATCCATGATAAGGGTTTCTTGTAACATGCATTATTTGTGCACAAATGTCAAATTGAAAACCTTTAATTAACAATTACCAGGAGTGGGGTTCGAACCCACGAGGACATGCATCCATTGGATCTTAAGTCCAACGCCTTAACCACTCGGCCATCCTGGTCAGGACAAAGTGGTTGTACTGCAAGAGAACCACAATTTTGCAAATACAACTCATATGTTGTAATTTTAAATGCTTATTTTGCACACAAACGTCAAACTGAAAAAAAGTCTATTTAATACCAGGAGTGGGGATTGAAATCACAAGAATATTTGTCCAGTGGATCTTCCAAAGTCTTAACCTCTCAGCCATTCTGGTTTGGTCTGTATAACTCTGCAGTTACAGACTCTCACCGTTGCACCCTCCCCATATATGCTGTGATCTCAAAAGCTCAATTTGTGCCTGAACAACTATTATTATGTTACCAGGAGTGGGCTTCAAACCCACAATTTGGCTAATTAATGCATCCATGCAGTGTTAATGCATGTGCCTAAACCACTCATCCAACCTGACCAGAACAAGGTATTTTTACTGTAACAGAACCTCAGCTTTGCACCTAATTCATATACTGTAGTTTGCAATTTTGTAAAATTCTGTTTAATTATTGAACCCACAAGGTCATTTGTCCATTGCATCTTAAACCCAACACCTTAACACTCAGCTATTCTAGATGCTTTTAAGAACCTGTAGAATCAGAAATTCATTTATGAGATATACATTGCTGTTTCGCTTCCAGGAGTGAATCCACAAGGACAACTTAGCATCAGTAATTTTAGAAATATAGCTTTTTGCTTCGCTATTTATTGATCCATTCAGATGTGGGATTCTTCAATTGAGTACTGATTAGTTGTTTGTTAAGTTAGCCATAGTCTATGAAGGCTATCTGTCATAGCAGTTTTATACCGTCTTCCTCTTAAAAGATTAACACCACTGTTTTTGAAAAGTAACACTTTGAATTTTAGCAAATACTAGTGTTTCTCCTTAGATCCATTAACTGTTCTTTCCTTCATGAAAAACAGCCCAAGTTTGGCTAATTAAGCTGATGATTAAAGTTGGATCAAAACTAGATGGAGGCCTCACATAACCACAACCTTGACCAGCTGTGAATAAAAGCACAGTGACTTTATGTCAAACCATTATGACAGTTATTAGTTTGTTAAGAAGCTTATGAACTCTGCTACTCTTAAATTTATCAGATGATTTATGTGATTAAAAGGCACATTCACAAGTCTATGCAGTTGTGTGGGCACGAATTTCACAACAACTTTTAAAAGTAATTATATTTTGTCTCCATATTTAAGATAATATGACCATGCATTATTCTAAAAACAACTGAGTAAATACAACTTGAATCATTATTGTACATATTTGCACAAAAGTAAGTGCTGTTTTAAAAGAAATGGCTCTAGTTTTGGTATTAAAGAAGTTTATTTCACATGCAGATCACTTTTCTCATTTACACCGCACAAATAAATTAATAGAGAAATGCCCTGTCATTTTGCACATACTCAGATAGCGGCTGTACGGTTTTGACTGGGAGGGATTAGATTTGATTCCTGTGAATTAAACTGTCCATCAGTCAATTACATGATACTGGATGTTTGCTGACCTTCTTATCTTACTGCATTAGTGCTTCTGAAGGGCAGTAATTGGAACAGAGCGATCTAACTTCTAACTAGCGATCATATGCCCTCCATCTCACAGTATCTCCTAAAGTCGAAGATGCATATCTCACTGGCACAGGTTCCAGGTCCAGATCATGGTCCTTGGTGTTCAGCGTACTTCGTCTCAGGCTGAGCGACCTTCGGTTCACTTGCCAATCCATAATCCATCCTTGACAGACTTCATACAGCTTTATTGCTAAAAAACAATCTTGACACAAGCCTTCAGGTGAATTTTAGCCATTACAGGAATATTTTTATCTCTCCGAAAATGAGGTATAGATATAATATAAAATGAAAGATTGTAATTAAAAATAGAAAAAATATATATTTTTATTTTAGTGTGTTTTTTTTTAAATAAATGTATTGTTTTTTATTAAATCTGTTTTTTGATTATAATAATAAAATAATACATTTAAAACCTTTTATTTATTATAACTGTTTATTAAGACAATCAACATTTTTTAATAATTATTTAATTTATTACCATCGGTTCACTAACTTATTCTTACATACAAGGCACAAGCTAACAAGAAAAATTAAGCTAATTCATCATAAAGCAATGCTGCAAAAATTGACATCATTTGTGGACTCACTAAATTTGAGCAGGCAGGACTGCGTGGGCGACATTAAATCAGTGTTTGCCCTTCAAATCGACAGTGACGTGATTATATGCTCCAGGAGTAGAATGTCCTAGACTCAAGTTTCTTTCATGCATCAAACTGCATTCTACTAGGTCTTTTCAGGTTGTATGATCTTAATTGTTTGTCCTAGACCACAATGCATTTAAAAGGGGACATTTGTGTGGCTTAATTTTTCTCTCCCATATTTCTCCACTTGAGTTTCAGAAGATATGTCAATATATCAATATAGAATATTTCTCATCAAATTCTTCTAACTAGGCTTTCAAAGGTTTTAAAATGTTTTTGTTTTTGACAGTAGTCCCATACAAATAAAAGGGGGTTCTGCAAAGAACCTTTTAGTGAACAGTTCTTACTTACATGGCAGGGGAGACACCATGATCAAGAAGGTGGTTCACCCAGGAAGAGGGTCGGCCATTGCACTCCGGCTGACTTCTGCGAATTTCTGAAAGTTTTAGGGCAGTTGTGGCATAATGATAGAGAGTTGGACCTGTAACTCAAAAGTTGTGGGTTTGAGTTCCAGGTCCGGCAGGGATTAGGTGTGGGAAGTGAATAACAAATGCTCTCTCCACCTTCAGTACCACGACTGAGGTGAGACCCTTGAGCAAGGCACTGCTCCCTGGGTGCTGCAGCACTGGTTGCCCACTGCTCCAGGTGTGTGTGTATGCTGGCCACGTCACGTTCTTTTCCTTTCCTTAAAGGAATTATTTGTTTAGTGTGAAGAGTCTGAAGAAACTTTTTACAAAAGTTCTACACTCTTTAAAATATTTTTTTTATTATTATAATTATTATTGGCATTTGTTGTTCAATAAAGAAACTTTTAACATCTATGGAATCTATGGAATTCCACAAGAGGTTATTTTTAGTGGGAAAAGATGATTTAGATTTTTGATGGTTCTTTTAAGAGCTGTTCCCTGAATGGTTCTTATGGGGACCCAAAATAGTTCTTCTATATAGCATCTTTTGCCCAAACCTCTTTTTAGAATTTTTATTTTCAGAATAGTTGGATGTCTGAAGTTCTTCATGGAACCATAGATGCCCTTAAAGCTAAACAAAATTAATTTTAAAGATCTATCTTTCCTGACGTAAAAATGGGCTATCCCACATTTGTAAATTCTATGGGCATAGCTTCCGGTCTCATCCGCGTCCAGCTATTTTTAGCTGTACAAAACAGTTTGTTTTGCTGCTTGATATAAAAAATTGGTGTGTCTTATCATGTTATTTTAAAGTACTTTCTCAATTATGAACACACTGGTTTGTAGTGCAAACAGCTTTAACGTTTACTGCCAGCCCAGTCTCACTGCAATTCCTACATTTTTACGAGGTGGCTAATTCGTAAGATTTTTGTTCAATCATACATATTTCACGAGTTGCCAATCCGTATGTATTTGTATGAATGATCTACACCTAACCTTGCCCCTAATTCTACCAGTCACTGGGGTTTAGACAAATGAGTAAGGTCGTACGAATTTGTACGAATTAGCATAGGCTTACTTCCATGTTGAGGAAAAAGGAGGATACCAGTGGTCTTAAACTCACAGCTCTGCAAAAATCAGCTCCAACCAGTTCCAAATTACACCTGCTTAGACATTTTTAATCCTGAAGACCTTTATTACTTGGATCAGGTCTATTTGATTAGGGTCCATGACAGCAACATAGTGTTGGCCCAGATCCGGCCCACATCTGGCCCATGTGAGATGTGAGCCAGATCTGGGGTTAAATTGTGAAGAGCTATGAGCTGAGTTTGAGACCAATGATCTATTATACAGTCAAAAATAGTATAAATTTTTATTTCTCCTCCTAGAGGAAAGATCTGAGACAAAACTAATTCTGTGAACTCCACAGAGTCTCCTGAGCGTTCAGAATGAGAAGCACTTAAAGCACTTAAAAGAAGTATCAGCCGTGTGTATGTGTCATGTGAATCCTCAAATGCCTTCCTGAACTGCAGTCAAACCTGAAAGCAAGCAAATCATCCATGTGTCCACGACTCAGTGAAGAGACGAGCAGCTCTTGTTCCTCAGAGGACAGTGAGGGCCGGTCAAACCCATGATCTTTGCAGCTCTCTGAGTCCAAGACAAGACAGAGTGAGGAAACACGAAGTGACGTGGAGACATCTGTCTTGACAAACATAAACACACAGACATGAACACACACATGCGCATGCATGCACAGACCCACACTGGCCACAGATGGCTTCTATCATACCAGATGTGGGAGGTTGCCAAGACAGATGGACAGCAATTTGCAGTGAAGAGCATATTGGGACACTGAGGAGCCAGTCTTTTCTCATTTTTTTTTAAGCGGGATAAGGGATTGTCTGCATATGGACATCTCAGTCTGACGTGCTGTCTCTCCACCATCAGGTTGACTGATCTCAGGGGCATCACTCCATCTCGTAGCCGAGCCAAATATCAAGCGCTGTTTGCTGGAGCTGCTCTCCTTGACATCGCCACACGAGGAAACATAATTGATTCAGGCTCTTTTGTGACAGCAATTTTCCTCTGGTTGTTCAGTTCATGAAAATTAAAGGCAGACTTTAATTTGGGTTTCTTTGCACCATCGTGTCCTCATCTGTTGAAGAGGAAAGCTTCATAAAATGCTTTGATTAAGCAGCCGACAAGCTGTCATTGTCTTACTTCTCATATCTGCTACATGGATTACAACACACTATTGTTTTCGCAGCCGGGATGAGAAAATTTGAATATTTTAAAATCAACATGAACTTGTTGGATGTCAGACATTGTGAGACGCTATAGCAGTCTGGCTCAGATTATTTAAACTAATTATGTATTAATGTTTTTCTAGCAAGGCCGTGCTACATCTTACAAATCTCTCAGATTTATAATAAATATTAACTACAATAATAATAATAATAATTATTATTATTATAACAATATCTGTATATATAAAAATAACTATTTGTTATTATAATTATATATAATATATAATTTTACATATTTGTTATGATATTTAATAATTTTATAATTAATTTAATAATAATAATAATAATAATAAGAAGAAATCTGTTGTATAAGAAGAGTTCTTAATAGTTTAAAACAATTGTGTGTTTGTGTGTAATAAAATGCAATTATATATATTTTTTTTCATATGTAATATAATTTTCATTATTATTAAGAAGAAGAAAAAGAAAATGATTATTTAAAATAGTCTAGAATTATATATAGTATTATATTTGTAATTAGAATGTGAATTATTATCAGAATTCATGTCATTACTATTATTAAAATTAATATTTTTGTTTTGCATTTTGTTACATAAAGCCATTTTTATTAAGAATAAGGAAAGGAAAACTGTTTTACTATTTAAATGTGTGTGTTTGTGTGTGTGTGTGTGTGTGTGTTTACATAACTTCCTCTTCTTTCTTTCATTTTTATTTTCTCCATAAGACACCGTATATAAAAGCATAGCATATATGAAAGTTAAAAACATAGCTTAAACATTTTTTTCCCCAAGTTATAGAAATGCAGCCAAACTTCCTGAGAAATCACACTATTGTTATTGAGCACATACTCAGAGCCGCTTTACTCTATTCCCACAACAACTGAATGCCATAATTGACTGTGTTTTGTCTGCTCTGTATTAATTGGCTCAGACCCGGTGTGTAGGGTTTGTTTTTGAATTATTGCACAGGACATTTGTTACTCTTATCTTTCAAAGGCGATCGCTTTGATTGATTTTCATCATTATTGAAAGGGGCTGAACTTATCAGCTGAAACCTTCACTTTCATTTTAATAACATTTCTGACATAAATATAATAATCAGTGACAATCTGGTCTGACAGACACAACCATGACTGAAAATGAAAACAAATATGGATGTATTGAGTGACACATATGGATTGGGCCTTTGTGTATGTGGAAATAAAAACAAACTTGATGTGTCAATGTCAATGAATTTCAGGAGGAGAAGACAAGATATAAAATATATTAAGGTTTATGATAGAAATGCTGATGAATTTTTAACCACAGTGTTGCCTTATTCTGTTTTAAAAGTACACCTTGATTTTTTAGCCTTAAAACAATATACATTTACTCAAGAAGCAAAACTGCATAGTATATTAAAGGAAAAATTACAATTCTATCATAATTTACTAATGTTTATGGAATGCTGCACTTTCTGTGGAAAACGACTCGAAAATCTTCACATGTAAGTCAATGTCACCTTCATGTTGTATATGAAAATTCATTTCCATAATAGTATAATAGTATCTGTTCACATTGGTCTGTTGTCATCAAAGGAGACTCAAAATTATTCAACTGCATCTTCTTTCCTGTCTGCCCTACGTGAAGAAGCGCACACAATTACTAAGATTTACTAGTCTCAGCACAGTACCGAATGCTAATCATCAGTCTCCTATGGAAGTCTCTCCTATTATTCTGATTGACTTTCCATGCTGAAATGGCAAAATTTCCTGCATCGGCTGCACTAACCTGGAAAGTAGGAAGAGCACGGCGGGCTTTAATCGTCTTCTTCTGAGAACCGCGAGGTCAAAATGAATTGCAGAAAGTTGGTGAGACTGCACTGGGTAATTATATCAAATGAATCTTTTCACTTGGTTAACAATCAGACACTTGTGGGAGCTGCAGAAGCCACCCGCCGCTCTCCAAACATGACTGAAGTAAATAGGTTTCTACACTTTAAAAAATTGAAGTAGATTGAAATCTACTTGGTGCATCTGAAAAATATTAGTATGCTCCCGTCAACCTTGAAAGATATCCCCACCAGAAATGCTAGAGCGGAGTTAGTGTTTCTCTCAAGAAGATTTCTCCTGTCATCAGAGTTTTCCAGAAGGTTGGCTGGAGCTTCTGAGCCCAGTCACCGGAGTAAAAGACTGCAGGTCTGGAATACTAATCCAGATGGGAACGGTGACCTTGAACTGGCTGGAATGTCGCACTTATGTCCGCTTATGTTGGTGTCGTTTCCAGGGGAGGAGAAGTGGTTGGTATGGTACCGCACAAAACACTTTGGGTACAGAAACATCTAACTACAGCGTGTTTAAAAAAATGAAAATGGTGGAGTAGCGTCAACGACATAACAGTAGCAAAAGTTATGCGTTTAAAAAAAACACACTAGTGTAAACGTGACCTTAGGAATCACAGATTTTGGAAGTATGACCCAAATAAAATATCACCAGATTATCATAAATTATCACCAGATAATGTCATGTCTGCCATTTTGTCAACATGTTTGCCATTTTTGTTCTGACAAACTGAGGGGAAAAAAGATCTAAAATTTAGATCTGCTTATGTTCAAATTACAGCATTGTCCATTCTAACCAATCACACCTGATTCTGTTGAGTTTATGAATGCAATGGCCAATCAGAGGTGTTCAGATAAGTCATCGCAAATTCTCTCATCATAAATTGCATAATTGCAGATGTGCGTACAGAGAATCATTTTATAGCATGGACAGCTTCATTGATTATAACAGGAGTTTTTTGAGAGTGCCTAAACTCACGCTAGACATAATTCGATAATTTAAATGTTCTTTGCTCGCTTTCTGTAAATAATTCATTTGCTTTTTGAATAACCCTGGAAATTAAACTTTTAGCGTTACCTTGGAGTTGGTTCACACTCTGCCTGCTTCTCTAGAGATTGCAGAATGATACATATAATCCTGAAAGTATTTTAAGAAAACTGTTAACATACAGTTACTATGGTGTTATAAATATGGCTGGACCCACAGCCTGAGAGAGACACAGAGAGTGGTGGCTCTTTGTCAAGCATTAACATCCAGAAGCATTCGCTAGTCCCACTTAGCACAGTCACAGGTGGCCGTCTAAAATCAGAACTCATGAGATTCCAGGCACGGACGTCTGGGGCTGCCAG
Source organism: Enteromius mattozi (assembly GCA_032359235.1). NCBI lineage: Eukaryota > Metazoa > Chordata > Actinopteri > Cypriniformes > Cyprinidae > Enteromius > Enteromius mattozi. The sequence continues at coordinate 4,152,698 of JAUMHE010000069.1, read as the reverse complement.
AGCTACGGCTCTTTTTCTAAGCACTTAGCAGCCCAGACATCTGTGTCACAATTTAGCAGGTGAGCTACTCGGGGGAGGAAATTGGGCTGTTCCTGAACGCAAGACATCAGCATTTTACACCTGCTCAAATGGATCATATTTAGCTTTTGTTGTTTTTATTAATAGTTTTTACATTTCAGATCATTTCGTAATTAATTTAAACTGACAACTTTGTATCCAACTTGTTTTTCAAATCTGATTTTTAGACCTGACTGACTGGTCATCCTGACAATTTTGCAAGTAATGAACTTGGAGCATCACATGGTATACATTTTATCAGTTTGATCTTGGTGGTGCTATAGTGCCATGTACTGTTTGAACTACAGGAAATATAAAGGGTTGCAATAGTAATGACTTCAGAGAAAAGCTTGAATTGGAAATATTTAGTAAGGAATCTCTTATGCTTACCAGGGCTGCATTTATTTGATAAAAATACAGCAAAAACATGAATACTGTTAAATATTATTACAATTTAAAAGAACTGTGTTCTATTTGAATATATTTTAAAATGTAATTTAGACCTGTGAATCAAAGCTGAATTTTCAGCATTACTCCATTCTTGTGTTATATGATCCTTCAGAAATCATTCTACTATGCTGATTTTCTGCTCAAGAAACAGGTTTTAGTATTATTAATATAGTATAAAGTGCAGCTTAATATTTTCAGGGAAAACATTTTTCGGGATTCTGACTAGAAGTTCTTAAGGAAGAAAGAAAGAAAGAAAGAAAAACAAGAAAATGTTTCAAAATGTAAAATATATATTTTATAAATAAAAATGTTTTTGTTAGTAAGAACTCAGGGGACAAAAGACAGTCTTACACTACATGTATTTTCAAATATGTATATTATGGATGATTTATAATATATATTCAAATGAAAATATATATATTGGAAATGGCTTACATATAGGAATATAAGCAACTAAAACGTATTAAAAATATATTTATGTACATGTATTTAAAATTATATTAGTATTTTTTTTTTTTTGGCCATGTTGTAATATTTATATCAAATATTTATCATATTTAATCATTAATGTTTATAATCTGATTTCAAACCAAATATGTCTTAATTTGCTGGGGTATATTTGTAGCAATAGCCAAAAATACATTGTATGGGTCAAAATTATAGATTTTTTTAATGGCAAAAATCATTAGGATATAAGTAAAGATCATGTTCCATGAATATATTTTGTAAATTTCCTACAGTAAACATATTAAAACTTCATTTTTGATTAGTAATATGCATTACTAAAAACTTTAATTGGACAATTTAAAGGGGATTTTCTCATTATTTCAATTTTTTTCTTTTCACGCTCAGACTCCAGATTTTCAAATGATTGTATCTCATCCAAATATTGTCCTATACTTACAAACCATACATCAATGGAATTCAAACCAAACCAAATCTCCTGCTATTGAGATGAAATAGAATGCTAACAGATAACTACAGTATTTCCTGGTATTATACACCACCTCGGTTCAGACTACATACAACTAGGCTAAATGGATCCAAGTTGGATTCACTTGCTAACAAACACTATAAAACCTTCGTCTTATAGTCTAGAGTCCATAGAGGCTCAATTACAGTGTTTTTAGCCTTGGGTCAGAAATGATTTTCTGTTGGGCAAGCACCTTCGCCAATAAATAGTCATAGTAAAGTCTGAAAGAATACGAGGGCTGGAAGGGCTAATTAACACAAATTGCTCACACAGACCATCTCTGGCGCGTTGCGTTTTCAATCAAGAGGATTAACTACTCAAAAATGCTCTTTAACAGAAGCAAAGCAGTGAAAGAGCAGCGCACTAGCCGTGCTAATGAAGCTAGCGGCCCTCCTCCTGCTCTCATTCACAAAGGTTTGAGAAAAATGCTAATATACTCCCTCTTATTAGTTTTCTTTGATGTTCATATTGCATATTTTCAGACCCTCATTTTGCTCTTCTTTCGGATATTTTCTTGTAAATTGGTTTGGGAATTAATGGCTTGGTTTCCTACCTTTGTAATAAAGCCTGTCTCATTGCTCATTCATACCTTTGTGTATTTTTAGTTTTTTTTGGAAAGTTATAAGAAAGGCTTAGTCTGTGCAGCAAGGCATGCAAGCAATCAAAAACATATCAGGGCTACATTACTTACAATGAGGAAGTAAACTTTATTCCTTACCGAGCATTTAAAGGTACAGGTCACCCAAAGATGCAATATTTTAAATTATTTACTCCGCATAAAAAAAGCCCTTCATGCATAAAATGACAGTCCACAGTGACCATGTTTGTTGCTGCAAAAAGCACTTTGAAAGAACATAAAAGTAGTCTAGAGGAAATAAAGTAAGATTATCCCCAAAAAAATTCTACTATCATGTACTGATACAAATAGTAAACTCTAGTACAACTTAGTTACGGTACAAGAGGGTAACAAGGGCACGGATGCAACACTTACACGTAACAAGAGGGTAACAAAGGTTCGCCTTAGATTACGGCCCGCAGAAGCAACACTTACACCGTAACTACACGTAACAAGAGGGTAACAAGAGTTTGCTTTAGATTACGGCCAGCGGAAGCAACACTTACACCATAACTACACGTAACAGGAGGGTATTTTTGCATAGTAGTTAAGAAAAATGTTGTAGTACATTTTATTCTATTTGCCTCAAACCACACACAGTACGCACCAACAGCACTACAGCTATCAAAAAACATCAATGATACAGTAAATATATATGTGTTGTGTATTATGATGTTATATATGTTTAACGTGGGAGTAGCTGGAAACTTTCATTCAATAAATTTTCAACTGTACTGCACTGTACTGACAATACAATGCTGCTGACTACCTCACTGCTGAGATGACTATATGCAATGCTGTTTCATCAGGAAAAATTTTCAAATGAAAATTTCTAAACATTATTTTCACATATTTTGGATCTCCATGATCACTGAAACACTAGTACATGGTATAAGCTGGTAAAATTTTATTAAGACTGGTGGTTTTTAACTATAACTACTAAGTTATGCTAGAGTTTACTATTTGTATCAGTAATGTAAGAGATATGGTGGTATAATAATGCCTAGTACATAGTGTAAAAATATACTGTATCATATATTTTGTTATTACAATAACACTTTGTTCTAAATCATAATATTACCTAACGCAGTAGGTCATGCATACCACGTAATCCTAGAATAGTTACACCTTACATATGAAATATACTAAAAGTATAAGTACTTTTAATTTTCCAATCATTACCTCCTTAACACTCTAATCTTTGCACATTGTTTCCGTACTTACAGCATAATTTTGCAGGTTATTACCCCCTTATTCCCCAAACGTTGCATGTTGTTCCCTTACATCTACGAGTAGGTACTGTGGAGCTACTCTATAGTTACAAATTAGGTACGCTATAAATTTTGTGTAATTATGAGGTACATTGCGGGTTGTAATATAAAGCGTTACCAACATATTTTATGCGATATGTCCTGATGAGAACTTGTTGTTGTAGGACATTAGTTATGGGAGGGAGTCTGTGTGCGGTAGACTGACAGTCGCAAACATTCCTCCATTCTAAATTTGCACTCTGTCATCGGGACCCATGGGGGTGATAATGAGAGAGAGTGAGCAAGAGAAAACAATGGCCCCATGCTGTCAGATGCAAAAGGTAAGTAAGTGTTGAGTGTGTCAATGTGTGTGTGTGAGAGCGTGTTTAGGGTGGGGGCCACCCAAGCCATGATGGATGGTCCCAGTCCATACAGAAAATACACCGCCTACAGATCTACTCCCTGCGTTTTCACCCCTTTTACTGGCACCTCTGCAAAGGATCATTGCACGGCCCACCTCTTACCATGATCTACACCATTTTCCCTCAGCTCCTGTACCATGAGTCTCCTTGTGTTTGTCTCTTTGTCTCCGAGGAGGATAATTCTGAATCTAATTACGAGGTTGTTTTGTAATTAATTTGCAGTAAACACCTCACTCAATTAGGCAGGGAGTCTAATTCTCCTCTCACACAGGAGGCGCCGCACTCTCACCGGCTGAGCTGCTCTATTTTCAGTGCTGTGAGTTCGCTTCAAATGCTCAGACGGTGCCAGATCTCTCCCCTTGCTAGAGTGCTTTTGCTGTCTGGCTTTCTGAGGCCTTGAAAATTAGTGCATTGTGATTTAAAAAGTTTTTCACCCCGTAGAAATTGTTTAAATTAATGTTCTTCAACCACCACAGAGCATTAGTCCATATTACTGCAGTGCTGCTAAACCAGCCGTTATAATTTTATAATGATGTAATCAAGGTGATGTTTCCAGACTTATTACTCATCAAATAACTAGTCAGTTTTTAGTTTACACCTATAAAAGCTAGCTACAGTTTGATTTTGATTTTTAAAAATATGATCCTGATGTTTGAAAATAGCAATACAATAGCATAATGTAGTACTATACTTTTCAAATAATAATTTGATAAATACAAGAAAATATATTTGCATCGCAAAATGTACTTAAACAAATAACAAACTATCAAATGCAGTGCAATTTATTTTAATCTAATGATATATATATATAAATTTCAGTATTTTTAGTTTTGTGGTTGTTTAGAATTATTGGGACGTGTTTTTGCATTTGTATTTGCTTATCCTTTTATATCTTTTTTCACTGTAACAAAAAAAGAAAAAAGAAAAATATAGAAAAATAGAAAGGGGGGGGGGGGGGGGGTGTACATCTAAACTTTTCTGTCCAAATAATTTTCACATATACCAGCTCTATATGGTTTACTTCCATGAATGAGTTGGAAGACTACTTGCATAACAAAATTTATTAAAACCCAGAAACTGTAATATAGCAAGTCTTTATTGGCTGTACCTCACAAAGTAAGCTTCCAAACACCCAGCAAGGTCATTTATTTAGCCAAACTGTTAAAAGAACAAAGTGTGCCCCTCGAAGTTTTAACACAATTCTTGCTTATGGATATTTGACTTGCTTTGGTGTTCCGTCTCCGAAGCCCTTTTGGAAAGAAGGGCCCCAGTGGGATAAATTATATTTGAAGTAAATGAGGGTGTATTCATTAGAAAGCAGTGCTGTCAGCAGTACAGTACAGTGAGAACACCAGAGTACAGGCAATGAAACAGAAACTTCAACAGTCCCAAGACTCAAATCATTCTTTACTGTGCCCTTATCTCAGGCAGTGGAGTAAAACACAGATGTAAACATGGACCAATGCAAGACTTTCTTCAAACTACTGTTCACCTTCAGGCCATCTAGGACATAGATGAGTTTGTAACTTCATCAGAACAGATTTGGCAAAATGTAGCATTACATCACTTGCTCACCAGTGAGTGCTCAGCAGTGAATGGGTGCCGTCAGAATGAGAGTCCAAACAGCTGATAAAAACATCAGAATAATCCACAAGTAATTCACATTACTCCAGTCTATTGATTAACATCTTGCGAAGTGAAAAGCTGCATGTTTGCAAGAAACAAATCCATCATTAAGGCATTTTAACTTTAAACAGTTCCTTCTTGCCAAAATACCAGTTCATAATCAATAACAACTCTTCCTGCAGTGAAAAAGTCCATCCCTTGTTTTCCTCTCACATCAAAATCCACCAACATATTAGTTTAGAACTGTTTTTGCTTATAAACAATGCTTCATCTGTGCATATGTCTCTCCTGATTCAGTCAAGACAACTTTTTCACTGGAGAAAGCAATATTATTGATTAGAGGACTCATATTTTGGTCAAAAGCAACAATTTTAAAAACACCTGAATTTACAAAACATCCTAATAATTTATTCTTTTTCTTCTCAAAATTAAGCTTTTCACAAAACTTGTGGATGTTTTTATCAGTTGAACTTCCATTCTGACAGCACCCATTCACTGCAGAGGATCTACTGGTAAGCAAATTATGTAACGCTAAATTTCTCAGAATCTGTTCCAAGGAAGAAGCAAACTCATTTAAATTTTGTATGCTTTGAGCAAACTTTCGTTTTTGGGTGAACTGTTTCATGACTGTTTAAGCACTTCTGGCTCTCTTTTTTTTTTTTTAAATATACAGTAGGTACGGAAAGTATTCAGACCCCCTCAAATGTTTCACTCTTTGTTATATTGCAGCCATTTGCTATTTTCCTCATTAACGTACACACAGCACCCCATATTGACAGAAAACACAGAATTATTGACATTTTGCAGATTTATTAAAAAGGAAAAGTTTAAATATCACATGGTCCTGCTTAGTATTTAGTAGAAGCACCCTTTTGATCGAATACAGCCATGAGTTTTTTTGGGAAAGATGCAACAAGTTTTTCACACCTGGATTTGGGGATCCTCTGCCATTCCTTCTTGCAGATCCTCTCC
>JAUMHE010000069.1:4093828-4131903 GCA_032359235.1 Enteromius mattozi | reverse complement strand
GAGAAAACCAGGCACTGCTCATCACCTGTCCAATACAGTCCCAACAGTGAAGCATGGTGGTGGTAGCATCATGCTGTGGGGGTGTTTTTCAGCTGCAGGGACAGGACAACTGGTTGCAATCGAGGGAAAGATGAATGCGGCCAAGTACAGGGATATATATATATACAGGTATATAGGTGTTTATGTTATGTTGGTATTTAATGTTTTTATTTATGTAATCTCATGTTCAATAAGGCTGCAATTTTTTGATCAAAAATGTAGTAAAAACAGTGATGTGAAGAAACTACATACACATTTAAACTTCTAAAATTCTGTCAGAACAGAAAATGCCTCCATATTTGGTGCAAACGCCAAGTAAACTAGCTAAAATTGAGTCTGCAAACCTGTATACTTTTCCTACAACAAATGCTGAAGATTAGCCAAACTGCTTTACCACCATTCTAAGCCATATTCGTTGATGATGGAGTCATTTCAGATCTGAAACTGATTATTATAGCCTGCCCAGATGGATATTGCTTTTGATTGTTTTAAAGCCAGGAAAGGTTACACACAATTCCCAGAGCCAGACCCTCTATTCCCCTCTCTCCAGCACCCTTTGCTCTAGAGCTAGCGAGAACCAGCAGAGGAGACCTTGACACATCTTTTCTAATATCCATCCCCCTGAGAGCTGTCCCCATTCGGAGTTCAGCCACACTGGGAATGAGAGATGATAGGCCTTATTGAAATCGTTACTGCTCTCTCCTCTGCAATATTTTCACTCCACAGCCTTGACTGAGAGATTCTTATTGCCCTGCCCCTGGATGAGGGTGAAAAATAGCAATGACAGAAAAAAAAACAATAACCCAAAATGAAAAAAAAAGGTGTGCTATTCTTATATGGCTGCCAACACATTCTTTTCGCTCTAGTTTGCTTCTAAAGGCTAAAAACAAGGACCTACATAAAACTAGGAGGAATCTAAATTTGACTCAACGTAAAGTTTTACAAAGCACCACAGTGGCTGTCATCCATAACTACTGTTCTGCACCATGAAGCTTTAGAAGGACGGGACGAGACAAAGAAGAACATCACAGGAGCCCAGTCTGGTGGTGGACGTGTGAACGCTTGCCACAGGACATGGCATGTTCGTCCTCTCCCTCATTAAAGCCACATCAGAGGACCGAAACCTGAATGTATCTCCCGCTGTTAGCTTAATTACCCTTCCTAATGAATGTATCCTCTTTTCAAAAGACATCTGTGGGAGTGACATTCTCCAGTCACAGCTATTTTAGCAGCAAGACAATGAGATGAACTTTTTGTGTTAATCTGAACTAACCAGATAAGGGTCACTACTTTGTAGTCAGATGTTCCTAACATGGTGGAACGACGCACTGAGTAAAATCTCTAAATGTATGCTGCAAGTTGGGGAATCTTTAAAAACTGTGAACCACATTGTGGACAAACATTGTCATTCTGTTCTGGAATTCTCAGGTTTTGTTAAACTGTACTGTTATTTGTCAGACAAAACAACATAAACTGTCTTATTACAGCAAGTTTGTGACCTTTGTCCTCTTGAAAACACACCTGGACCTCTGTGTCCTACATGCGTATCCAGCATTAGACAAATCAATGAACTGCCATTGGCTCCCGTGGTTCTTACTCTGAGATTCAAGAGCTCCTTCAGCACCTTTAACCTTAAAGATTCCTTCACTGAAACAACAAACAGACACCCACACAGTAAAAAACACCATATATGAATAGACACGTTATAGATCCGACCTCTGTAACCTCAGATCAAGTGAGTTGAGACATACAGAATGTGAGCAGATGGGAAATTCAAAGAGAAAAGACAATAAGTAGTCTTAAATGGCACAGGTCATGATCTATATGATCTTCACAAAAGATCTTAAAGTAAAATAAAATAAAAAAGTTTCTAGCATCATTTACTCACACTTATGTTGTTTCCAGACTTTCAATGAGTAAACACAAAATAAATGTTAGTCTGGTCTGTGTTTTTCTTACAATGAAATTTCAAAAATGCTGTCCATATGACTCATTATTTTCCAAGTATTCTGAAGCCATAGCCTTGTGTGAGAAATGGATATAACCTGATCATCAAACAATTCATTACTCACTTTTTTGGAGACTAAATCAGTAAATTTACGGTTACAAGTCTTAAGTTTTAACCACTAACCCACTTCTTAAAATAAAGGATACATTTGCAATTCTGAAACAATTTGAGAAGTTATCCACATCTTTTCAAGTCTTTTATACTTGACATGACCCATCCGCTGAGAGAAGGCAAGCTGGCAGGGGGAGACATTTGAAAAAGATTATATCGCAATGAGATATTTTGAAGCTCTGAAAGCTGCTGTGGTAATTTGCCCATCACTCTGGACCTTATGCAAAACTTGACATTTAAAAAGATGAAATGAGGAAGATGCGTGTATGGGATAGAGACTGTGAGATGGCATTTGGACTCTAAATCAAAAGGTTGAACAGCCTCATGGACATGCAACAAGACACAACTGAGTCTCACTACAAAGTTTTTTTTTTACTGCCAGTTTATTAGAGATCGAGTTGCACAGACACTGTTTGAGTTTGTCCTTTCAGTGCCGTGCACAACATGGGCTTAGATTTACACATACTGTTCAAAAGTTTAGGATCTGTAAGATTTTTTTTGAAAAATAATATTTTTTTTGGCAAGGATGCATTAAATTGATCAAAATTGATTTTGAGGGATAATGTGACTCTGAAGACTGGAGTAATGGCTTATTAAAAATCAGCTTTAATATCAAAGAAATACATTAAATTAAAATGTATAAAGTAAAAAACATGTAACACTATTTACTGCATTTTTTACCTAGAAATACAGTCTTGGTGAGCATAACAGACTTCTGTCAAAAACATTTACTGACCTCAAAATTTTGGGAGTATAGACGGTTTCATCGGGCGCACATGCCTGGACCTAAGTTAACTTCCGGTCTGTGTTTGTTTAGTGGTCTGGTTAGTGTCGCGGGCTACAAACGCAGCTAATAATGAGCAATGAAGTTAGTCTCAGGTTATTGTGCTGTGGGATGTGTTTCCCAAACATTTATTTATTTGTGGCAACCTGCCACGATATAAAAACCAACCGATTTTCCAGAAGGCTTTTGTTGTATTTCTGAAAAAAGACTGTCTTTACAAAATGTCATTTTCATTTCATCCTGCATATAAGGCAGCGTTTGTAAGCTCAGAGCTGCTTTTTCTACAGCCGTTACCGGGGAAACCTCTCGTTTCTTGTGCATTTTTAATAAATCCATCTGATTTACGCAGCGAACATATTTAGCTTGTTATCAAAAAAATAATCTACTCTAGAAGGACTTAGCTGTTGTTATTGATTCTGTTTGGATGTCTACCGGTAGTTAAGTTTGGGCCACAAAAGCACGCATGCACAGTAACGTTTGTTTATGTTGTTGAAACCTATATATGGTCTGTTAGATGAACTGTAAGATGAAAAAAAAAATATTTAGATGTGCCTTTAAGATTGCTACAGCAACTGAGAAATCAAGCACAGCAGCAGGCAGTCAACACTGATGATTTTATTACTAAACTTAGAATGTAATGGAAAGACTTACATAAAATCTGCAAGCAAGCAGCATGACAAAACTAGAACAGTCTTGTTATAATCCAAAAATCTGTCTGTACTGCAAGTGCTAGTTGTAGATGGCTTCTCTGATTATATCAAGACTGTTCTAGCTTTGACTAAATAAAAAGAGTTGGTTGGTTTGCTGCTATATTATAGTCAATAATATTAACAACAGAAAAAAGTTGTTTTTTTTTTAAAACATGTATGCAATTATATAATAAAAGTCAATGGCCCCCAGTGTTATTTGGACTCATTTTTCAGAATATCTTCTTTTGTCTTCTGCAGAAGAATGAAAGTCACATAGTTTTAAGACGGCCTGATGCAGTAAATAGTAACTAAATTTTCATTTTGAGCTGAAGCTGAGAAAGCAAGTATTTTAACATTGTTTTGCACGCAGAGAACTACAGAGAAAATGCTGATCTATTCAACTGGCACCTACAACTTTCAAGCAGCACCTGAAAACCTCAGGCCAGTTGGACTTAAACATCAAGCGTTTTGATCTGCCACAAATGGCACATTTTCAAACGATCTAACCATAGCCACAAAGCCAGCCTTGGCAGATCTGCAGATGTCTGCCACCAGGTGCCTGAACAGCCTGAAACCAATGAGAATTATGGAGCAGACTCTTAAACAGAGACCCGATGTGAGCATTTCCCCCCCCTCGGGTGGCGGAAAACTTTTGTTTGAACACGTGGATTCCCCTGCCATATCCCACATCTGCCATCACCAATGAGATTGGCTTTGTTACGAGTGCTCCGATAAACTCCTGGCAGCACTTTGTTTGTTTGCAAGGAGAAAATGAGTGGAATTTATCAGCGGGTTCATCTGCGCTTTAACTCTCAGTCAAAAACTGTTTGTGTTGCGGATGTTCAAACGTTTCCGAACGCAGATAAAAACTGTGTTTAGGATTATAACTCATGATAGTTCAATCTCAATTTAGATTTGTGTTTTTGCCTGTAACCTCTAAGAGTTTTCAGGGTTGTAAGATACGATCAATTGATCAAAGGGATGTTTACGCCTTTATAAAAGCAGAGGTTGGAGGACTGAGGAGGAGAGCGTCGGTTCAAGTGCTCTAAGAGTGTCTTATTTGGAGCTGTAGAATCTCGTCTTGGAGGCGAGACTTGTTTCTGGATTGGCCGGGGCAGATCACATGACCTCTGGCCACCGAGATTAATAGAGCAGCAGAAATGGGGTCGATCAATACCCTGCTGCCTGAAGAAAAATAGCATGGTTTCAATCCAACATTAAATTTGCCCTTGTTGAACTGCTGTTGATCAGAGGGAACACAAACGGCTCTTCGGACTCCGTACATGATTGTTAAAGCTTCATTCGGTGCACACTACTTCATTCTAGGGTGACTTAATCACGCTCCATGAAGGTAGATAGGTAGATAGTCTGTGAGGTTTATATAGTCTCTGATTTCATGACTGGCATGTAACTTAGCATATGGCATCGAATTGAGTGGCATGTTGCTAGATCATCAGTTTTTCTTCAAGGTAGAAAAAGAAATACACAAGAAAAAGAGGTACACGATTCCCCTCAGGCTGAAAGCCTCACTGGAGCGTGACAGTCTAGGATGCTTGGTATAGACAGCGCTGTTGATGCACAGACATGTTACATATCATATATACTTCACAGATATGTGAAGGATACAACATCTAGTGTGCACCGTACTAAATGCCAAGGAAATCATGAATTAAAAGAAAAAATCTGTGTGACTTTCTTTTGTGAATCTTAAAATGAAATATTATGCAAAATCTCTAAGCTGCTGTTTGGCATAAAATGAAAGTGAAATATGATATAAAGCAGACAAATAAATATAATACTACATAAAACACTACAAATCTAAAAGCAGTAGTTTTAATGATAATGAATTCAGGCATTACAACATTTTTATGTACGGTATAAAAAATGGATATTAATTTTAAGATTTTCTAGATTACATTTAACAGTGTTATTAAATTATTTGTTGTTTTTAAAGAGATTAACTTGTGAGGGTTTGATTATGGCAAAGGTACCTAAATATAGAAAATAAATATACAATATTGACTTATATATGCAAAAAACTAAATCCATAAAAATAAAATAATAACCAATATGGTCCTCACATATATTATGCATTTATAACCCAACAATATTTTTATTTAAAGAACAGGACAAAACTGAAATCATTACTTACAAAACAATCTTGGCAGTAAACAGCAGCAAAAAGAAAGTCATACGGGTTTGGAGTGACATGAAGTTGAGTTAATTACTGCACAATTGTTATTATTGGGTTAGCTATCCTTTTAATTGACATGATGTTTAAAATGATTTGATTAATGATCACCCCCTGAAGATCTGAATGGTAAAAAACAAGGAAACATGACAAGGCGACAAGTACTTGAAACTGACAGTGAAAAGAGTGCAAAGGTTTTGTATAATTACCTTTCAACGCTTACACCAGATGTCGTTTTACACCTCATTATATAAAGCACATCAGGCCTCACTTTACATATTCCTATCGCATGTTCATGAACACATGCTGGTCTTTCACTCCAGAGAGAATCAAAATTTGATGATGTCTCTTGTTTTACATTTTTTACTCGGATAGGCACCTCAACAACAGCCAGAGAACCATCAGAGCATATATTTCCCTTTTCCCTTAATAAATTGTCATTTTTACAGTTAACTGGTTCAAATGTTACTTGGAAATGAGACAATTCTCTAACAGATCATACACACTTGCACACACATATCTACTCACACCACAGACTGAGACTAATGTCTGATTCAAAGTTTCCTCCAACGCTGAAAATCAATGTTTGCTAAGCATTTAGAGATGGAAGAGAAAGAAGAAAGCTATAGGGGAGGAATAGATCCCTAGTGCAGAACACAAATACACAGTCCTGGTGGACAATTTCCAGTCTCCAAAACATCTGCTTGATATAAGCATGAGTGGGAATGTCATATACGCTCTTGTAAAATGCTTGCAACACCAAGAAAAAAAAGTTTCTTAGGAACTCTTCTCTGCAAGCCTTTTCTCAGTTGAATGCATTTGCATACATAAAAATCAAGTTCCCATGATTTGAAATCTAATTGTATCATCTGCACATTTAAATTAAGAATATTTAACTTTTTTTCATTGTCCAATATGTGCTTCAGCTCATGCTCTCTATGACAAACATCTCGAAAAGCAACACACTTGGTGTCTTAAACTATTAGCTACATCACAAGAAGCTCACAAGACATAAATAACTGATGAAATACCTTGAAACGCCACAGAGATCTCAAGACTTACAGCAAACGGGAAACAACAAACTAACTCATCCTTTTGAGCAGTGAAACAAACTCATCCTGACATCACAAGACAACAAGTTACTAAAAGTGACAACAAAAATAAACCATAAAGGGAATAAAACTATCAAACAGTCAATTCAAACATATTAAATATTCATGCCCAAGTGGAGGCCAAATGGAACTGAACAATACTATTTCTGTAGGCCTATTTCATGCATTCATTTAACCCACCTGCTCATAATTCTACCTGCTATAAAACAAAAATTGTATAATAATTAAATCACTTAAAGGAGAAATATCAGGAAAATATGACTTTTAAGTGCTATAATCAATTTCTTTCCCAGCTGTTTACCTTTGCAGACATAACCAACTGGTTTTGTAACTCATGTGTGATGTGTGCCCTCAGAAAAAGGTATATAGAAGTTTAAACTAATCTGGTATAAAACGCATGATTTCAGCATGTTAGTGTTACGTTTCTGTCTGTTTAGTTCTGTTCTTAGTTTTGTTTTCATGTGTTCTTGTTTTAGTTTCGGTTCATGTCTTCCTGTTTTAGTTCCTGTTTACCCATATTTGGTCTTTCCTGTGTCTGTGTAATTATTAGTTAATCTGCTCCCACCTGTGTTTTCCCAGCTGTTTTCCCAGAATCTCAGCATCTCCCGCGATCTCCTTCTCCGCACAACCGTAACAGTTAGACAGATAATTTACATTTAAAGAGACATGCAAGAAAACAGTGTGTTCCCATCAAAATATTATAGCCTTTTCAAAACAAAATAATAAATGATCTGTAGGGCTGAGCTGAAACTTCACAGACAGATTCTGGGGCCACCTGAGATCTTAGAAACTAGGACATAATAGGTCTCCTTTAAAAACCTGTAAGGGGCTGTTCACACCAAACAGATTTTTTACATTTCACTGCACTGCTTTACCATATAGAAATATGAACAGGTATCTATTAGTTCAAATTAAAGAAAAAAAATCCTCTCTTCCTTGCACTTTTCCTTTCAGCCCTGCATCAAATCGTTTTCTGCTGTTGTAAATTACCCTTAAAGGAATAGTTCACCCAAAAATGAAAATTATCTCATAATTTTGCAAATGTGTACACAGCTGTTGCCAGAAGTCAGTGATTTGAGTTATAATTTTAAAAACAGAAATATTTTTGTTTACCCATTGATCTGCTTCAGAAGACATGTGTTAACCCCCCGGGAGGTGTGTAGATTAGTTGTACGACGGATATATGGGATTTACGGAGCTTCAAAGTAATGGCCACTATCCACCAACATTACCAAGCTTGGAAGAGCCAGGATAACTTTTTAAAAAACTCCAGCTGTGTTCATCTGAAAGAAGAAAGTTATACACCTGGCTTGGGGGTGAGTAAATTATGGGGTAATTTTCATTTTTGGGTGAACTATTCAAGTTCTTAGAAAATTGGAATAGTAAGTAAACCAAAAAACTACAATGATCAAATATGTAGTTCCTAAAGTTTTTTTTTCTCAATGCATATTCAGTTTTGGCTCAGAAATACCTCACATAACTAATCTAATCAGTTGTTCACGTGCAACAACAACAGTCCACACTACAATATTTAGTGACTGAACAGACAATCAGATTCAGCTCATTTAACAAAACTACACTGAACACTGACAATCAGTTGGCAACTGCTTTAAGTGCTATTGCCGTATTACATATTCATTCCCCTAAACTGTACAAAAGAGTCGCTTTTTGTATCCCACACGAGTCTAATCCTGCACATTGCATCCTTGATCTCAAAATTTTTCTAAACATTTTTACATACCCAGTTACGCAGAGCATCTAATTGTGTTTTTTAAAAATAAACAACAGCAGAATTAAGCTAAATGGTCTGAACTCGCAATAATAAACATGTGCAATACGTGCTTTAACAGAACATCAGGGACGCACGGTTCTTGGAAGCAACACAAAAGCACAGAGAGTGACCGCACTCTGACCGGTTAAACACGCAAAGCAATGCGGCAGTTAAAAGAAAATGGCCTCTACAACAAAGCACAGCAGACACACTGTGAGACAATCTTGCTTTTATGGAACGAAGGGGAAACATACTATACCCACTGATTCAGCATTACATCTCCAGTCCTACTGCCTACATCCAACGTGTAGATTTTTCACCTAGTGACAGGCGAGCAATTAAAGCCAACAGCCTTAGCCAGTGTCGGCCCCCTGGCAGTATCGGTAATGACAGCCCTGGAACAGCAGTGGCAAAGAATGGGAAGAGTAATGTGATTAGAGGCCAGAATTGCAATCTTGTCACATGGAGCAGTCCCTGTGTCTCCGTCTCTCTCGGCAGCGACGAAGAACCTGATTTATTGGACCAGGAAGCCTATGAACAAAGTGCAAACAGAAACGCAAAGCTAGTTTTGTTGAGTTATAACCACCGAAAACTGCAAACAAGCAACCATTTTTCTCCACACAGCACCACAGAAGATTGCGTGGAGCGGTGTGGAAAGTTTGTTTCGTAGTCACTATACCCAAAACGCAGGTCTGCCGGGAGAGGCATGGCGAAGATAGCGCTTTTGTGAACCTGCACTCCACAAAGAAACAAGTGTGAGTGTGTATACATGTGTTTGTGATTTATAACCTGAGTGGAGAGCGGGTTTCCATAGCAACTGGCGTTATCTCTTTGATAGGAGTTGGCTGACTGGAGCCTCGTTGTGCAGGAATAAACCTCACCTGAGGCTCTGAGGCATTTAAAAATAGAAACCATCGAATTAGCGTCCGTACGTGAAACCTGTCGCAGAGGAGAAAACAAGAGCCACAGAATCTGATCTTAACGTGGGAGAGGTTTCTGGATGAGAGAGAAACTGTGATTTCGGTGTTTGTAATTAATTGTCAGGGGGCAAAGCTTGAGGATAGTCAAAAACCGGGTCTAAAAACAGTCTACTTAATAAGGCCTATTATGAGAAATGACAAAACAGGTTGTTTTTTGACACCTGCAATTAGCAGTCTTGTTCTGACAATATCTTCTTAGTGTCTGAAAATTAAATATGTGTTCATATTCACACATTCAGGCACACATGACTTAATCAGACACTAGAAATACATTTAACTCCTGACTTTAGTTTCAATTAGTCTGTTCTAACCTCTAATTACTGTATGATTCATGATGAAAGTGTTATTTAAAAAAAATATATATATATACAATATTTTGTATGTAGATGTACCATGGTAACCATAGTTTCATAGTTTTTTGCCATCACAAATACATGCTGACATACAGATTTTAAGTTTGTGTTTGGAGGAAACCTCAAATTAACGCTTACCAGGTTACTTTGATGATTCTCCTTGAATCTCCTTGAGATGTTCTGTTTTTACTCCTTATAGCCTAAATACTTTCTGTTGAAAAGTTGTCTGAACAGCTGCGCTGAAATCCTCGACAAGGGTTGCCAACTCTAATACATTAGTGTAACACTCATGCAGTTGACACTTTTCTCACGCTCTCAAACCCATTTTCTCTCGCAGTGAAAACCACACTAAGTTGAAAATGTAATTATAGGATATTGGCAAAACAGATTTGGTAATGGCTACAGTTTCTATATATAACATATTTTGTAGCATTGAGCAATGTAGCCAATCTTGAACCCCTCTGATTGGCCATTTCCTTGTCAAATGAGTCTAAACAGACTTTGTTTAGCAAATTCGCGAAACCTCTCACTGTAACTAGAGTGTAAGAGGATCAACGATTATAAACTCTGGAAGATCGCAACGAACTAAAGTAAGTGACGCCTCTTTAGTGATAATAAAGGAAGGACTATTTTTAACTTTCTAGGTTAAAAACCGTTCACAATGTGAATAAAAATTTTGTTTTTTGTGCTGCTAATGACTACATTCCCTGTACAATACACAAAGTTTCAGTAGTGACATATAAATCCCTCATTATCCCTCACATAAAGGCAGGATTCATATTATAAGGGAGAAAGATATCATTTGTCAGAAAGGATGTTCATTAAACAAGCCAAATGCAGACTAATACATTAATAGAGAATACTTGAATTTTTGAGAAAAAAAATATACTTTTAAATATGGTTTACAAAACTAACGAATAGTAAATCTAGAAATTCTCTCTCAGAAATTCTATTGCTGTTCTTGTTGTGTTTGGTAAAAACACAGTACCATGACATTAACTCTTAGGCATGTCCAGATGTAAGGAAGGACATGACAAATGGCCAGGTATGGTTTCCCATTCTCACCTCAGTCGTGGTATTGAAGGTGGAGAGAGTGCTGGTTATTCATTCCCCCCACCCACAATCCCTGCCGGACCTGGGACTCGAACCCACAAGTCAAGTCCAACACCCTATCCATTAGGCCACGACTGCCCTAAGACATATAAATATATATACACACATACATCCACACATATTCTGTTTAAATAATAAACAACCCAGAATAAACCCCCCGCCCAAAACATTGTTGGAACTCTCACTCCATGTTGAACTCAAAAGTTGGCAATGTAATCCATAAATAAAGGAATATTTTAAAGGGATCTTCACCCAAAAAGAAAAATTCTGTCACTAATTACTTACCCTCATGTCATCCCAAACTCACATGCGTGGTACTGTCATGAACATGCATCGAAGACTGACAGGAAAGAGAAGAAATTGTTGAATAAAGTCATTATTTTTGTTTTCTTTGCACACAAAAAGTATTCTTGTAACTTTGTGAATTGCACCAGTTTATTTTAACAATGTCCTTACTACCTTTCTGGGCCTTGAATGTGGTAGTTGCATTGAATGTCTATGAAGGATCAAAGCTCTTGAATTTCATTAAATATATCTTAATTTGTTTTTTCTGAAGATGAGCAAAGGTCTTATTGAACTGGAATGACAAGAGGGTGAGTAATTAATGACAGAATTTTCATTTTTCAGTCATTGTTACAATATATAAATACATAAATTATTCAATGCAGTGTGCAGTATTTAGCATAAAACTGACAGCAGTCTGATTATATATTATTGCAGTTATATTATTATACTTTACATGAACAGAATTACATGCATTTAAAAAAGGAATTAGCTGCCCGTTCTATTACTTAAATTAAAAATTACAAGTCATGTTGCAAGAGGAAAGCACCAAAATCTGACTGCCCAGGTATATAAAACAGCCTGTCTATTTTCAGTTCATCTCTGTCAGAGTGCTTTACTGGAAGAGCAGAGCATCCTGAGTGCTTTGCCTCCACCCAAAAAGATGAGCAGTCCACTTGGAGTATCCTCCAAGATTGAACAACTGCAACACAATTGCTCTGGCCCTTCACAGAGATTGCTGTACTTCAAAACAAATGATGGGCTTGTCTGTTTTACGGCTCGAGGGACTGCGGAGGGTGGTAGGTGCAAGATCGGGGTGAAAGAACTGGCCTTTCAGTAGCCTCCTACGGGATACGTGTCAGCGCACAAGGTTCTGGAGACCCGGCAACCGACTGTGGCTACTTGAGCCAGTGGCTTTGGAGTTAAATCCAGAGTCTAAGCCTTAGGCCAGCACAGAGAGGAGGCCAGAGCTTTGTAGTAGGATTTGTCAGAAGAACAATATAAGCATGAGTTTGTCCTTTGCTCTGCAGGCCCGTGTGGGAGAGAGCTAGAGTTTCAGACCCACTTCAGGCAAAAAAGACTGAGATATTTGGGTCTTAGTGTGCTGGTTGTGCATTTGCTGATATTATTCTCTTATTTTTTGTGTGGGCATCTGTGGACATCATGTGGGTGTGCATGACTCTTGAGGATATATGTATATAAATACATGGAATCGCTTGTGTATTATTAGTACATACTGTGATTTGCTGAATGTCTAAGTACTGCAAATCTTCTAGTTAAACAGCCAGCATTAAAAGTTTAAGCTGTATGTCATTTCATGCCTCGCTTGATGCCATTTCAAACGCATTTTTGGAAAAACGGACACAAGATTTCAAGGTAAAACTAGAGATTTTCATCTTAATAGATAAAGTTTCAGATACTTTCCTGACGGCTTTCAAAGTAAGGTCACTAAAACAAAACGCAGGAAAAGATGAGTAGTGACATGAGCATTTTGGTATTTTCAAAAATCTGTGCATTTGCTCGGCTAAGTGTAACTTGCACTGCAGATTTGTTAGACTTGCTGTTGCCATGGCGCTTCACATGACCTCTAAATCTGTGTGCTGCATTCCAAACCGGTTCAAGGATCTCGAATGGATGGTAGTGCAGGAACCCGACCGAGCCAAAAAACGACGTCTAAAAGAAATATAAAGGGAGCCCTACAGAATAGCAATTAGGAGGAAAACTCAGCATTGCACTTTATTTAACGATTTAGGGTAGTCTTTGAGGAAAACACACCGGATCTTTCAGAACATTTGAGATCAGAAACCGCAAAGCTCTGCGGTGGTGCAAACATGGTGTAGATTTCTGGTCTGTGCCTTAGGGCTTTCCACACTACATCAAAATGAAAGACTGAATGCCATCTCACACTCAACACTCAAATGACTGCAAATACTCAGATTAACAGTGTATCTCACATAAATCTAAACATAAAAATGTCACTTGCACTAAGAGGACATTTGCCCACTGGATCTTAAGTTCAAAGCCTTAGCCACCCAGCCATCCTGGTCAGGACACAATATTTCTACTGTAACAGACCTTCAAATTTACTTCTACCCCTCATATGCTGTTACTTTGAGCTTAAACACCAAACTGAAAGCCTCATACTTTATACTAGGAGTGGAGTTCAAACCTATGAGGACATTTGCCCACTGGATAATAATTTCAAAACCTATTCACTTGGTCATACTGGTTGGGACACAACATAACTACAGTGTAACAGACCCTCAAATTTGCACACACCCCTCCTACACTGTAATTGCACAGAAACATCGAATTGAAAACCTCAACTCAATTATCAGGAGTGGGGTTTGAACCCACGAGGACATTTGTCCATTGGATCTTAAGTCCAACGCCTTAACCACTCCTGGTCCTGGTCAGGACACAATACTTCCACTGTAACAGACCCTCAAACCCCTCATATGCTTTAATTTTAAAGTCTTAATTATGCTTAAACACCAAATTGAAAGCCTCAAAGCAGGGTTTGAACCCACAAGGACATTTGTCTACTGGATCTTAAGTCCAACACCTTAACCACTTGGCCATCCTGATCTGTCGTAATAGGTCATAGTTGTCGAATTCCAAGTGTCTAATTTAGCTCATAATTATAGGATGAAAACAGGTTCTTGTACAGCATGCTAGAACAGAAGCCTTCTACCATTATGAGGGTTTGAAACCACAAAGATATTTGCCATATTTGATCTTAAATCTAACACCTTGTCGACTTTTTTAATTATTTTTCACATATTTTTATAGCTATAAGTACTCAACTCATGCAGTCAGAAAATGCATTCTACATTTATTTCCAAAATGACATAAATCACTATTTAATCACAAGGAGTGGGGTTTGAACAAAAGAGGACATCTGTCCATTGGATCTAAAGCACAACCCCTTAACCTTTTAGCCATCCTGGTCACTTTCTGCTCAACTGGACTCCTCTAACATAAATTTGAGTGCAGTACTAATCACTTCTTGTTATCATCCTTATCATGCATTATTTATAATGGAATTTTGTCCATTAGATCTTATGTGCAATGTATCATTTCTAATCTAATCTATCATATCATTTATAAAATACAAAATTAGTACCAGCACTGAATAATGAACAAACGTACATTAATAAAGACTTAATGTACAAATGCTTTTATTTCTGTAAGTAAATACAAGTTGCATAATGGATGTTGACATGACGAGTGAATGATCAATGCTGTAGCAGATGTCTAGTTGGAACTCACCAGTTGACCAGGCTCACCAAAGCAAACTTAACACCAATCCAGTCGGTTTAATTTCTCCATTACAACAAGAGTCACGGACAGATGCACTCTTGAGACTGCAGTTTGTTCCGATCCCCTGCGAGCCTCACAACTCAGCTTTTGAAAGAACAAACTGTTAAACTAGCCTAAGTGACACACACTAGTGTCAGTGAACAAGCCAGTTAAGCCATTTAGAAGGGACTCCCACACCCGCTTATTAAAAGACCCTGGTTTCATTGAGCTGTGCTCAATCACTCTGCCTTTGATGCTTAGGGGAAGGAATCTTGCTATTGATCTAAAAATCAAACTGTTCTCACATGACCGCTGAGAAAAAACACTGACACAGATAAAGTGTGGAACAAAATCATTTATTCATGTACTAAGAGTACTATTCTACTATTATTCAGACTCACTTAGTGAATAAAAACCAGTCTTACCTGCAGAGCAGTTCACAATCTCTAATTAAAGAGGGATCTTACCATTATATTATTTAAAGTAATTGAGTAAAGACTTTTATTAATCTATTATCATGTTCTTATTGCTACTCTTATTAGGAGCAGGTGTTATTATTAAGCATTTCTTTAAAATAAAGGCTCTTCAATAGTTCTGTAAAGAATCTTTTTCTTATGCAGAAATATTTCTTCTGTATGGTGTTCTTCAGTAAGCCATTTCATTCTTCTCGAACATTTTTTTTTATAAATTTTATATGCTCTTCCCCCTCTTCATACTACTTTAAAACTTCACACTGGGCTCTGGGGACTTTTCCTGAGTGCAAGACAAAATGTCAGAGTGAAAGAAATGTTTTACATGTACTGAATTGCATTAATGTTCCGGTTTCTAAATTTCAACAAGACTTTTAAAAAAAAAACACTTTTTTTTTTACAGTGGCTGTAAACAGTTGTTTGCTTGGTTTGTACAGCAATATTCACCGTAGATCTGCTTTTAAACAGTAGTTATTGTAAACTGTTTATTTTTAGGAGCTTACGTTTTCCAGATATTCTAATGAATATTTTTGATTAGTGTAATGATGAAGTCTTACAAGAAAGGGGTATTTACTTTTTATATTTATTTATTTTGAAAACATAATTTATACACAATTTATTTACAATTGAAACACTACATCTAACATTATCAATGGATAGAAATAAATATGAAACTGTTCCTGATCATATCTGAATAAATATTTCTGGCTTTAGTGCAATGATAAATTCCAATATAAAAGTCAGTTATAAAATTTTTATCAATATTTTGTATTTATAATATACCTTTTTAACAGTTTTAATGCCATTTTATACACTCATCATATTTGTGGCTACTTAGTGCTAAATACCCAGCAGGTTTTCTAAAAAATAAAAAAAATAAGTTTGTGTGGAAATTTTAAAACACCCCAATTAACTTTAAGAACATTTATCATTACTCATAATAATTGGACAATAATACTGAAGCAGGTCATTTTAAAGAGAAACAAAAATCCAGCTGATTAGGTATTTTAGGGCTGACCATAAAAACTCCATGACTTCTAAAGATTTATTGGCTTCCATGACCCCTCCAATCTAAAAAATTTTCAATGAGCATGGGAACTGTGTGAAAAATTCAGCCTCAGATTATAAAACATTTATCATCAAATTTACATTCAAACTCCAGAAAATCTTCAGATTCCGACATCCTGTAAAGGATTATCTGAATTGTTACCAGTGTCATGACCTTTCATACGAAGTAATGACTGTACCACACAGACGTGTGTTCAAATGAAATGTAGACAGCATGATAAAGTTTTTCCTCTCTCCCCTGCATCACCTCTGTGAGTTCGGTGCCCTGAGACGGTCCCCTCTGAGCTGTAACTCTGTCCTGTTTACCCAGCACTTTTTCCTCTGGAGACGGATCAATAGAAAGGCTTCATCATCCCTCTCATCAGAGACAGACACCACTAATGAGGCTCAGAACAGCTGACTGCTCACTTTCCACTGAGCGGGAAGGACCATAGGGGGCACGCAGGGTTAGGAAGAGGAACAGAGATCCAAAAAATTGTAATGACCACTCATCAAAAAGCATGCAACTTCTACATGAACTGCTACTTTTGTGAACGTACATATGGGCCTATATGTTTATGTAACATCCATTTATCCCTAACAATAACCTGAAAATAGTTCTCAAATGTAACTGATTATGAGAAATAAGTCGTCGTAATTTATTTTAGAGTAAACTATCTAACTGCCCTTTGGCCAAAGAAGGCCCGTTCTTGCAAATGGAAGGCTAGAGTGTGTATCCATTTACAAACATAGTTATATACTCATTTCAGTACGGCCAAGTTTGCGATGAGAAGAAATTTTATGCACAGTTGCATTGATGTTGAGTTTAACTGTGTGGAAACAACCGGATATTCATTCAGCTGACAAAACCACTGCAGAAGACCTGGGGAAAGACAGTTTGTTCTCATGGTGATTTGCAAAGCACTACTGCCATCATGAGGTGAGAAACAGAACATATTACTAAAATTAATAAATACTGTATATATATATATATATATACACACACACACACACACACACTGACTCTTGCTTAAGGTTGGATTTTACAAGTTTGTGACACAAGCAATTACTTGTAACTTTTGAATAGGTAATCTTTCCTCATTGGGTTTAAAATAAAAACATTTAGCCACTGGATTTTAAGACCAATAAATAACCTTCCTAAGCCATTACGGCAGGTTATTTCATAATAAAAGAAACCATTGCTTTGTATTGATTGCGTTATTTCTGCATTGATCTTGTATTAACTTGTTTTATTAGACGCAAACTACCAAAATAATGCCAGTAAATGGTGTTAAAGAGTGACATTTGCTCAGCTGCTCATTAAGAGTTGCAAAAAATAAAGGATGTTTGCAAACTTATATTTTAAACCAAGAATATTCTTTAGATTGTTTCATTTAATTGCAACACTTTGAAATCTGCAGGTTTTTAAATACGATTTAATGTGAATTTTAAGAAGCTAAATTTGTAGGAATTCTCATTTTCAATTAAACAATTAAAATTCAGCATAAATGTTTCAGTTTTGGCAAAAGTGTTGTCTGCATTCACAATTTCAAGAGATAAGATGACAAACATTTAAAATATGCATATATGAAAAACCAAGAACAGATACATAAAGAGAAATTGTCTTTAATGTCTTTTTTTTTTTTCTGTTAAGGGGTGATTTATACAAAAAAAGCAGACAATTTGCTTCACCAAGAAGAGAACTGCATCACTGTAAGATACTGAATGCTTTTACTTGTATATTTACCGAAATGTTAAAAATCACATTAGTATGGCGTCACATAACTGAAAACATCAGTGGCTAAGCTACTGTATGACAAGAACTGGCAACACCGTAACAAATGAAGGATCAGCATGAGAAGCACATTTCGTCAGATAACGTGGAAGTTCTGTAGGTCGTTTAGAGTGATGGTTCTAAAAATCAGTTTATACATCTTAAAAATTCCAAGAGACACTGAAATAACCAGTTGCCAGACGAAACGAGGAGAAAAAAAAATAAATTGGGAGATGGAGAATTCAAAAGTAAAACCCACTCAAGAAGAATACCAAGGCAACTGCACCTCAAAAAACTAGGGTAACCACACAATGGCCTTAAAGAAACTATGCAAGAATGGCATCTTCTCAACGTCGATCCTTCCGATCAGACTTTCGATCCCTCTCGCTTCTGGAGGACCTCCTCCCTGACCTGCTTCCTTCTGAACTCGTCCTCTTCCTGTCAGGTTTGGAGTTCTTGTCTTTGGAGCCCTTGCTTTCTCGTCCACTGCCTTTTGAGGACTTGTGTCCCCTCTCACTGCCGGTCTTTCTGCGCTCTCTGTCCGATGGTCTCTGGCGGCGTTTGTGGTCTCTGCCGTCTCTATCCCTGCCGCGACTACGAGAGCGTGAACTGGAAGACGACGACGAGGAGCCAGAGGAACTGCTACTGGAGCCACTGGAAGAGGAGCTAGATCCACTGGAGGAGGAGCTTGAAGAGGAACTGGAAGAAGAACTGCTGCTACTTCGGCTCTTGCTCTTCTTGGCGCGGACTTTGGCCCGTCCGCGAGCCTCATCGGTTTCCTCGCTAGCTTCCTTTGTGTCTGCTTTGGCTTCTTGTGGTTGGACTGAGGGCTCTTGGATTTGCTCTTGAGGGATTTCCGGGTCAGGTTCAAGCTGTGGCTGTTGGGTCTCAAGCACTGTGTCGTCTTGTTTGGTGTCATGTTCCGTCACACTAGGAGTCGGGACGTCCAGTTGAGGTTCTTTACACTCCTCAGGCTGTATTTCCATGTGGTTTTCGGGGGTTTGCTGAGAGTCTGTTACAACGTCCTGCTGAGTCTCCTTCTCTGTCTCCTGCTCTTCCTCCTTTTGTACATTACCTACCTCTTCAACTGTGGCTTCTGGACTCTCAACCTGCAACTTACCCTGTGCCTCATCTTCCCTCACAACTTCTGTAACCTCCATCTGCTCTTCTCCCGCTTCCTTAACCTCAATTGTTCCTAAATCCTCATCCTCGTCCTCATCTTCCTCCTCTGCCTTCTGCTCACTCTCCTCATGTTTATCCTTCTCTTCACTCTGCTCCTGATCCCCCTCCCTCTCCCTAATCTCTGAGCTCTCCTCTCCTCCCAACAAGACTACATCTTCCTCCTCGTCCTCCATCTCCACATCATGCCTGTTACCTGTCCGCCCTACTACAGCCTTACCCTCCTCTTGATCTTCTTTCTTCGTCTCTTCAGCCCGGCGGCTATCCTCCATTTCTCTGTCACCTGTCCTCTGGGACTGGCGCCTTGGCCGAGCCTCCATTTTGTTGAGTTGCTCTGCAAAGGCTTCACGTCTCTCATCAAACACACCTTGGAAATTGAAAGGGAAAAAAAAAAAAAAAAAACACATGAATGTGATTTTAAAATCAATGGTTTAAGAAAAAAATAAATAAAAAAAATAAAAAAAGGCAGGAAATACATTGTAGATACAGCTAAATCTTTTAGTAAAATCACAGTTTCATAACTGTACATGAATTATTGAAGATGAAATATAGCATGTCACATTCACTTGTGTTCAAACTATACTTCAAACTTTTTTTAATGGCCCAATAAAACAAGGTAAATGCAGGAGTGCAAAGATGGATTTGCACTATAAATGCATGTTTGGAAAACACAATGTAAATACCAGGTATAAACAAGGTCCAAAATACATGCATATCTATACTAAAACTTAAAGCTGTAGTCAAGTCCAGACTAGTCGAGTCCAAATAAAATAAAAAAAATAAAATAAAATAAAATAATAAAAAAAAAAAAAAGGATCCTCTTCAAGACCACATACTTAACTACTGATAATGTATGTGATGCGAGAGACAGAATATTTCCTATTCTAAGAAAATCATTTTGCATTATTATTTGTAATGATCAAAAAGCAGGGGTCTCCAAACTAGATCCTGGAGGGCCCACACATTATTATTTTTTGAATATTTAAATAATTTCATATCCATATATGTAAATTCTCAGGAAAACAAAATCCATGTTTTATAACATTTAAAAATGAAGTGAAGCTTTATATTGACTGCATATTGCCCTCAAAGAAACAAAAAGCTGTACAAGCTTGTGTTGTACAACTTGTGCAGTCTTCAATGTTTTCCTTTGAAATTGTTTATATCTCCCCCTAGCATTTGAAATTGTTTTTGTATTTGTTGTATTTGAATTTTATTGAATGTATAGTAAAAATAAATAAATAAAATGGGTATGTTTTGGTGCTACTGGGCATGGGCACAAATGCAGCGTCACACTGTAAAACAATTAGTATTTCATTATTGTAAAGGGTAAGTTTAGGGCTGGGGTACGTGTAGACGTTAATAAAACACGTAGAAAATTAAATTAGAAACACCTAACTTTTCAGAACAGCAAGCGTACCAGGGGTCATGTGACAAGAACCAACCAATCAGCTTCATGCTCTCCCGTAACAACACTGAAAGCTCAGCCGAGATGGAGAAACAGCCGTTCAAAGCTGTACAATGATAGCCATTTTTAAAAATAAATTTAGTAGCAGAGCTACTGTAAGGGATCTTTAGTGCAGGAAATCCATTAATCCTTTGCTGAAACATCTGCGTCTTCATTTTTTTTTTTAAGGCACGACATGCGAGTGTGATTTTATTTAGAAGGAGAAAAAAAAAAAAACCATATTGCTGGACTAGGCCGAGACCAACAAGAACATTTGGCGATATACATTTGACCAAGTCCGAGTGCAAACACCAACGACTTTGAGACAATATAAAAATGTCTGGAGTCCGGACTCGAGTATTTCAGCCCTGCTTAAACTACACAAGGAGGAAGACAGCAAAAGCCAGTCAATTTAAAAAAAATTATATATATTTATTAAAATAAAAAAAAAATAAAAAAAAAAACACTTACCATTTAATTTTTTCTGAGACTCCTCCAGGAGCTTTTGGGTAGCAGAGCACATTCGCCCGGGCAGGTAGAAGATCGGGGGCTTAGTCTTTGTGCGAATGAACTTGATAAGCTTTGAATTATGTGCATTCCACTCTTCTTGCTGAAACACCATAATGCATGGAAAATCAGACCAAAAACAGTCTATCCAAATAAAACTACCGCGGGTATACAATAAAAGAACTGCCGTCTCCCTGCAGCTGAGAGACATACCAGTTGTGCGAGCTCCACTTTGTGCTCCAGAAGCCGCAGCTCTGTTTGTTTGGCACGTCTTTCTTCAAAGAGCTCTCTCCTTTCACTCTCAACTTTTTTACGCTCCTGTTCTGCCTGCACTTCCAATTTCTGCTCAATTTCTTGGCGTCTTTTAAACTGGAGGAAAAAAAACACAAAAAACCCCACAGTTTTAAAATTAAAGCAGCACTTTGGTTCAGATGTCATTTGACTGCTTGTGCACAATTCGCTGACTCTCTCTCAACTCGAACTGAATACAAATAACGGGTTGGGAATAATTCAGCTTTGAGGACAAAATGAGAATATTTTTACTGTAGACAAATACTGTATAATCAAAGACAATGCCTCACAAAAGAAACAAAAATAGGACAATGCATTTTTTTAATATACCCACCCGTTCTGTGGACACAGTAGACTCCTGCTTAAACTTTTGCAATGTTCCCATCAATAGGCCAAACATGCGCCGGTTTCTGAAAGAGAAAAATAAAACAATTAAGTTATAGGTTTAATGTGTCATTCAAGCACATATGTGGTGAAGCCCAAGAGAAAAGCAGTACCTCTGCTTTCCTCTCTCATCCATTGTCTGATCTTGAATAAGATCTCGGCGAGTACGTTCTTTGGAGGTAGCAACCACAGATGACTGCAACGCTGGCTATAAAAAAAAAAAAAAAGAAAAGAAAAAAAGAGGGTAAGGATGTGTTAAAAACAGAAGCAAACAAATCCATACAAGTGGAAAACATCTAGACTGCATACTTTTTTGACATCGTCATCATCCTCAGCGTCGCTGTCATGGCGTGAATCTCTCCTGGCTCGCTGATCCCCTGCCAGCCTAGTTTGGCATGAACGGATTGTAAATGCATTTGGACACATACTAAACTCAAATGAACTCATTTCAAAACGTATCCAGAAATGAGGTAATTGGTAAGCGCTGCCTCACCTCAAGAGCGCCCCTTCGATGTCTCTCTGTTTAGCTGGGGGTCCTCCACCACTATCTGAGAGTCCACGCCTTGTAAGGTTTGACAGAGCTTAAGAATAAATCCAACATGAAACCAATACAACCGTTTGCTAACATAAGAACGGATTCTTACCTCAACAAATTGATTCCACGCCCCCTACCTCCACCTGGGCCTGGGATGGTAAGTCTCCTATTCTGACCCGGTCTAGAAAAGGTAAAAGATGAAGACTTAATAATTACAACTTTATATTAAAAAAATAAGATAGAGAGACCCACACATAACTTCTTGCAGACATATAAAACACTAGATAATTCAGAAATTGCAGACCTAATTAATTGGTTTATGCTTTTATTCAAGCTGTACGCATGTACCATATCAATTTCATTTGAAATAGTCATGTTCAAAACCGAAAACAGATTTTTGCCCAATCAAATCTTCAGTAGATTGAAACGGACCAACCCCCTTAATACCAGCTGACACGTAGCAAATTACGTCCATTTCTGTGACTTACTTAAAATCTATTGGCTATTAAAAAAGGTCAAGTTTTTCCCGTCCTGTTCAAGCAACAAATTAACATGCACATCTAAAGCTATATGGGCGCTTTCAGAACATTTGTTAGTTTCTTAAGACAAACAATTACGATACTGCTTTGTGTCGCTGCTATCCAAAGCAAAGCTCCTGAAGCAAATTCACGAACATCCCTCACTTCCCATTCAAACAAAGCAGGAAGTCCCTGCAGGACTCATGTATCACCTTTGCAAATAGTTAAACTCTAAAGCCAAATCTTCGAAGGGAACCTTGTTTTTAATTTAATTAACACGAAACCGAGACTAGATTTAAAACCAGCCTTCATTATTAAGAATCAAGGCAGAGAATGGGTTTTATGAGGCGTGTCATTGTGCTTTCAAACACAAACTGCAGACTTGCTGATAGCTTTCTATAATATTTAATTTATAATATATGGCGGCCTGGGTGATATACATAGCTGTGAAATCTCACTGCACAAATATAAATAGACTAATTAGTGTAATATATCGTTGTTTTAACCCCTGAAATTAAACACGTGATTCTTTAGCTTGCGAGCTAGCCGCAGTCTAAGCTTGCTAACAGGCCATGGGTTATTTTACCCCCAAACAAATTTTACAAATTAAAACGCTTCATTAAGTAATACCTTAATTCGCTCGGATCTCTGCCGGTTAGTTTTCGAATATTTTCGTCCACGCTTTTTAAGCTTTCCTTGGCTTTTTCTAGCTGGTCTTGCAAACTTCGCACGGCGACCGCCATCTTGCTCTTCGTCTTCCAGTAGCGCGTGAAGCGTCGTGCGCGCGCTCGACTCAATGAAGGCGCAGAACACTGATCACGTGGGCGGCCCTGGACAGGTGGCGCGCAAGAACGTCCCCTGTGATTGACAGGATCATCGTTCATTTCTGACTGTTAGATGTATGTTTTTTGTGTCCCAAAGTTAATTTTTTACCCCTGATTACAACATTTGTTATATCAACGGTTTCTCAATGGGTTCTCTTCTTTTTGTTATACTTTACAGAATATTCTATACGTTAAATAAGTATATACATATAAGTTACGTTCGTTCCCCTTCTACCCTGTCATTCTCGTGAGGTGTAAGCAAAGTAAGAATTACATATGACACATGTAAGTTATAACAGGGTTACAAGCATCTGTTGCTTTTTTCAGTCATGAAAAATATTACAAATTATAATTATTATTATTATTTTGGACAGACAAGTTCTTGAAAAATCTTGTTTCTTTATCTTGCATTCCACACATATGACATATCTACCTATCTAAATAAAAATAAGGATGTTTTTGTTATTTAATAGGCCTTAATCTGTCATGGTTTTATTTAGTAGACACATCACAACACCACCATGACAATGAAATACCAAAAAGCCAAAGATGTTTGCGTTTTATTTCAGAAATTAAGTTTTATTTGACAATGACAATGCTTTAAAGGACAGTAATTTGTAGTTTGTAACAGGTGTACTTCAAAATTACATGGAACTCAAATGCAATTGGCAAGCCTTTTACAAAATCTCCTGAGAATCTCTCATGATTCCTTTGACGCACATGAATTTTCTTCACGAAGGCTCTTCCATCTGTTTCCAAGTTCTTCTCATTCTTTGTCAGCCAAATCATTTTGCTCAAAATACCTTTAATAGACAGGAGAGTGAATATACTTCATAAGGACACATGCACATATTTCAGGGAACACTAAATCTGACTACAACAGCACCATGTCAGTTACCTGGCAACAATACAAATCATCAAGTTAAGAGCTGACAAACGATCATCATCTTTGCTCTCCTGGAAGAGAAAAATAATATGCACTCTATTTTAGGCTGTCAACAAACAAGCCTTCACCTGTGTAACTGCAATGGAAGCCAGGGAGGAAATAATGATACCCCAAGCTTTTAATTCAGAGCAAACCAAAAAGTGTTTACCAGATTGGCACGCACTGCAGAGCACCGTCTTGCCAACTGTCTGATAAGGGAATGTGCTTCAGGAAGCAGCGGTTTCTCAAGGCACGCTAGTAATGCATAAAGCCATCTGCCCTGCGAAGATAAATATGCAATGTACAGCTAAACTGAAATACAGTTCAAAGATACCATTACATTTTATAGAGGAAAAATGCTAAACATTTATTACAGACAAAAAATATATATATTTGACCTTTTAAATATATATCCATGAATATTGGATGTGACACACTAGAGATATTTAACTTACCAACTGTGGTACAAAGTCTCTCTCCTCAAACCAATTAATTAAACACTCAAGCACAGCTGAAACGGTTGACTGAAAAGGGAATGCAATGAAATGACAATAAATATTAGGATCTGTGATTCATATGTGAATAATAATCACATCGGCTGTTACCTGGTTTAGTTTGCTGACAATGCTTAGGAAAGGTGGGAAACCAGTCTGATAAAAAGAGATTGAGGAACATCAAATCATGGCAGAATGGTCACATTTTGTAATAATAAATCTACTCAGTGTAGTCTACCATTATCACAGTGTGTTGATAATCTTATAAGGGAGGGGGGGTATTATTATTACCTTAATATAATCGAGACCTGGGTTAACTAGGTCTTCTTCTTTCAACTGGATGTCAAGACAAACATTCTCACCCAAGCAGAACCTCTTCCATCCATCCTCATCCTCCATTTTGGGCTAAAATGAGGAGAAGACTACTTTTAAAGCAACTTTTTCATCATTTAATCAGAAATCTAATCAAATAGTACAGTAACTGAAGCTCCTACAGGACTACTTGCAATGTGTGTTTTATGTGAGTATAATGTTTAATATCTGTGTAATGCAATGTTTATGTGAGCCTATTGTATGTTTTGTTGTGTGTCATTTTGTATTTGTGATTGTAAGATACTGTTTAATGGTATGTTGATAGTTGTTTGTTGTATAATTGCAAAGATTTCAGACTCAGTCTGACAATAAAATTGCATTTCATGTTTCCTGTCCAGATATCAATTACCTTACCATGACAACATTATCATCCAAAAACTGAGATTTCCAATGCTGTCGATGCTTGTTAACACTCTGAAAAAACGAAAGTTACTTTAATAGTTCTCTGCAAATAGACAGATGCTAGATGCTATTGTAAAAGTACTCGTACAGGTTACTTGCACAAGTTATAATTGCACACCTGTCTGACTTCTGAAAATTTGCTGACTTGTTGTTGCTGCCATTTCAAGCAGGGAGAGAAACCCTGAGGTGCAGCCAGACAACCTGTGATCTGTAAAAATAAAAATAATAACATGCAAAATTGTTACACGCATAAGTTTTACCATTTAATAGACACTGTTCACTTTTCACACTCACAGATGCATTCACAGATTGTTTCTTCTTCAGCTTCTTTGGATCAATTTGTGCCACAACAACATCTGGGCACAGAGATGCTTCCCTCCTGTAACATAATGCAACTGTATGATTTTTTTACAATGAGCATCTGAAAAAATCATTAGATAATAAACAAATACAATTATTTTTTAAAACATGTAAGAAAGCAACAAAAACATAAAACCAAGTGATAAAGTACAAAGATTTTGTAACCAGTTAATTTCTTGATATTAATAATGCAATGTTTTTTGTTTTATTTTTTTACTTTTGCAATTGAATATGACCGAATATACACTAGCTAAATCATGCATACCATTAAATTTAACTTGGAAAAAAGTATCTTAAAGCCAACTATAATTTAATTTAAAATATATCGTTTTTTCTTTCAGTACGAGTAGAACTTCGTATTTATGTACTGTACGTCTGTAAAGCACAATGGCGCTTAAATAAAATTCTACTTAGGTCTGTTTTAAAAACTACAAGAATTGATGAAGCATGACAACTTACTGGACCTGTCTGAGATATTCTTGAGGGTTTCTGGGCGGTTCGTTTGAGTTGTATTCCTCTGTGTCGTAGGACTCCACAGGCAAAAGTCTGGGCATTAACTCATCTACGTCTGACTTCATGTCTTTCCGTTTTTGTCTATGCACCACCAAAAATAAATCAATATTCACGCGTCACCGCTGCACGTTCTCTATGTGCTTGTCAACCTCTCCATTTTGAAAACATTGGCCATGATGACGACCAATAGACGCGACGGTTACCGTGGTGACTCTTATTCGTTAGCTATGATACAGATGGAAAGCCGGAAAAGATGTATAGTGACATCTGTTGTTTAGGAGGGATATGAAAAAAATACAAACAGGATAGTTGGTGCGATTCAGAAGCTAAAGAATCATTTTCCGTTCTGTGCATGTAGCGTGTTAGTGTCACAATTGTGCGTTTTAAGTTGGCCCCTGGAAGTGATTTCAGGGGCATCTTAATAACCTCAATGAGGTAATTATTTGTTCATGCGGGGGCCACAGTGTGTCAACAATGTTATGTTATGTTAAATAGTGAAATGAAATTAAGCATTATTTATAGACCGATATCTCAAATGCAGTTTGTGCTGCAGGCAGAACTTCAGACTCTGCAGACCTTTGCTCAGTCAGTCACTCCTATCAGCAATCTCTTCTTTAACAACACTGGAACAGATTGAGCTGATGTGTTGTTACCCATATGCATCTTATTTGTCCTATTTAGCCTCTCTTGTACTGTTATACTCACTATAATAAAAAAGTCCTGTCCAGTATCTTATTATTCAATTACCAGTGATTGGTGTTACACTATTAAAAAAACAAAAATCTTTAATTAGCATATATGGATTCACAAAGA
The DNA here is from genome assembly GCA_032359235.1 of Enteromius mattozi. NCBI lineage: Eukaryota > Metazoa > Chordata > Actinopteri > Cypriniformes > Cyprinidae > Enteromius > Enteromius mattozi. The sequence continues at coordinate 4,104,312 of JAUMHE010000069.1, read as the reverse complement.
ACCTTTATCATCCTCTGAACCTTTCAACGGCACAAGAGTTACTTTATAGTGGGAGAAAAAAGGTTCTTTGGTTTTTTTTGAGTGTTGTTCAAACAAAGTAAAAATGGTTATCTTAAGGATCCCATGGTTGTTGATGCTTTTAGAACCGTTAAGAGCCTACAGAATAGTTCATATTATTTGTATTCTCTTTTAGTCTCATAGGTATAATCTAACAAAATGATAATTAAATGAGGCTAGTATTTCTTATGCCTGTTTTATGAGGTTTACTCATTATAATATCTCAAGTAAAAAATCCAAACAACGTAAAAATCCTACTGCTTCGAGAAGTCTAATATTGTGAAACCTTATCTGTTTGAATGTGGCTTTGGTCCAGTGTGAGTTTGTGATGTGGCATGCTGATGTTAATGATTTACATGACAGTAACCTCTAATTCAATCTGTGCTCGTCAGACTGTGATCTCCTTGGATTGGCTCATTCTGTGACAAGACTAAGGGAATGACACTTCGCCGGGACTTTGGTTGTCTTTCCCTCTGATTACTGGATTTGGAAATGTGCATAAAGGAACTGATCTAATGAGATGAAGGGAACTGCTGGATAAATCCAAACATGGCAGCTGTACATGCATTCATTTTGTTTCATATTGTCTTGGGTTTCTTACACCAGGGTTTGGGTTTAATTTCAGACTACAAACTATGTGGAGACCCCGAATGTGAAAGTAAGATCATCATTTATGCTCATATACTGTAAAAGAAAGATTAGACTGAAAGTGTGATGTGTGTTTATTGTTTATCTTAATTAAATGTATTCATGCAAATTATGTGATTCATGTTCAGGTTATTGCTTTCTTATCTTTAAGTTTTTGTCCATTTCTTCAGGCATGATAAGCCGGGTGCAGGCGCAGAGAGACCATAGTACTAAAGACTGCCGCTTTCTAAACTTCAAAAAAGGGGATGTCATCACTGTTTACTACAAACTCACCGGAAAAAGAAATGATCTCTGGGCAGGAAGTGTGAGTACTCTTTTCTGGTTCTGTCTTGATTAAAAATATGAATGTATAAATCAATAAAGTAAAATCATTATTAAAAATCTGTGCTTTAATCTGACATATAAACACTATTATTTGTTAATTTGTTTAATAATATTCTCCAAATTTTGCATATTGCAGATAGAAAAGCTGTCTGGATTGTTCCCAAAAGATGCCATCAAGGTTGATCAAATTTTTATTGATGAAAAAAAGGAAATCCAGGTGCCAACCCAGGTAATGTACTTTTTTTTTAAATTGAATGTACTTTTAAAAAAAGATGTTTTGTCAGGTAACCTAAAGGATGTGTTTTATGTTATACATCTATATCAACTTGTTTAAAACGATCACATCAACCTCAAAACATTCAGTTACAGCAACAAAAATTTGTTTCTGATAATCCGTTTCACAGATGTATGTCATAATGTGGAAGAAAAGATCTGTTACAGCTTTCATTATATTAGAGCCATACATTAAACCCATACATTAGATTGCATTTGCATCTTTAAGGCTTGGATCAGGTAAAAAGGATAATTTTTCACTTTTTACAGTGTACAAAATCTGACTCAAATAAGCTGGCATTAATTCTGACAAAATTGATTTGATTTTTTTAAAAATTGTGTACAAAGAACATAAGTATTAATCAGTATAAAATCTTTCCTCAGGAATATGACTTCATCTGCTTTGATGATAATGGTTTAGTGATTGAGCGCAGCACTGAAATTGATGATCTGGAAGATCTCTCACAAGAAATCCAAGAAACTGATTTCAATGAAGTCCAAGATAAACCTACTAAAACAGAAGAGAGTGAACCCAGACAGATTTCCGTTAAAGATGTTTCTGATCAAAACAGCCCCAAGACGACAGAAACAGGTGGGTCTTCCTGGATAGGCTCTGCTGTTAGTGGATGGTTTGGCAGGGATGAACAAAGCAATGAACCACAGGAAGAGTTAAGTGAAGTATCCTTCAAAAACAGAAAAATTGTGATGGATCTTGAGGAGAACCATGTGGAGGAGAAGACGAATTCTAGAACTTTTGGGTGGATCAGTGGTGAACTCACCAATGCTTTTGGGTTTGGAAACAAGGATCCAAAAACTGATACTCAGGACAATATCGAGAACCCAACAAAGGATGAAGATACCTCATCTCAGCAGTCTAGCTCCTGGATAAGCACGGGTAGCGATGTTTTGGACTTTAGTGAAGACAATTCTGAAGCTGTGACAAAACATGAAGCTGAAAAAGTAGATGAAAACACAAACATGGAGGACGAGAGCATTCTTAAAACGAGTCAGAACTTGGATGTTGTTGACAACATACAGAGAGATGAAAACAACACAGATGACAGTGTAGAAAATAAAGAAACCGAAAATGTAAAAGAAGAGGAGCAAGCGGGGTGGTATGGAAATATTTACAACAGAATCACAAACCTTTACAGAGAAGAGGAAACTAAAGATGATGAGGATGATGGCAAAGACAGTTTGTCAGAAAGCCCTGGATCTGCTACAAATACTGAGAACATTGAAACCAAAGATTCAGAATCAAGTTCTCAGTCCATATTTTCAGTCAACGGCGTGACATCAATGTTTAAGCTTCCTTTTCAGGCAGACACTCTAATAAAAAGAGATAAGGAACAGACAGAAAAGGAAGAAAATCCAGGTAAGGAAGACTTTACTGAGGAACAAAATAATAATGAGGATCAAGAAGAAGAAACGTTGACTGATAATGATGAACAGGACTCAAACCCAACACACATTGATGTACTTAGTGTTGCACCTGATAATGTGGAAAAACTAGATGAAGAATCTAATATGACAAAAGACAGCACAGACCCACAAATCCTTGAGAAAAAGTCAGTAGAAAATTTAACTGACGAAGTTCAAAGTGAAAACATTGCTGACGTTTTTGAGGGAAAGGTGGAGCAAGATACAAGGGATGTGCAAAGTGATGAGGAAAAGACAGGAAAGGAAGAAGATCCAGGTAAGGAAGACTTTGATGAGGAACAAAATAATTACAAGGATCAAGAAGAAAAGGTGTTAATTGATATTTATGAACAGGACCCTATAAACACTGATGTACTTATGGAAACTCAGTCAATGTCTGATAAAAGAACGACTTTAAAAGATCGCATTGCACCTGATAGCGGTGAACAACTATATATAAAATCTAATATGACAGACGACAGCATAGATTCACAAATCCTTGAAACCAAGTCAGCAGATAGTTTAAATGGAGAAGTTAAAAGTCAAAACAACGCTGATTTTTTTGAGGGAAAGGTGGAGCAGGATACAAGTTATGTGCAAAGCGATGAGGAAAAGACAGTAAAGGAAGAAGATCCAGGTAAGGAAGACTTTGATGAAAAACAAAATAATTACAAGGATCTTCATGAGTCCTATGAGCAGGACTCACACCCAACAGACACTGTCATACTAAGTGAAACTCAGTCAATGTCTGATAAAAGAACGACTTTAAAAGATAGCATTGCATCTGATAGCACTGAACAACTAGAAATAAAATCTAATATGACAGACGACAGCATAGATTCACAAATCCTTGAAGCCAAGTCAGCAGATGATTTAACTGAAGAAGTTAAAAGTAAAAGCAATGCTGATGTTTTAGAAAGAACTGTAGAGAAAAATATGAAAGATGTGCAAAGTAATGAGAAAAAGGCAGTAAAGGAGGTAAATTCGGGTAAGGAGGAATTTCTTGAGCAACAGAATGTGAAAGATAAAGAAATATCTGATGTTGTCAAGCAAGAATCAACCACAAGGGATGTTGATTTACTCAGTGAAACTCAGACTCTCTCTGATGAAACAATGACTTTAAAAGACAGCATCGCATCCGATGACATTAGAGATATAGATGGCTTTTCCAAAGAATCTAACACCCAACATGATAATGAAGTTAAGTCTGCAAATAATACAAATGATGAAGTTATTCAGAGCACGAACAGCTTAACTGATTCAGCCGATGACATTTCAGAGGGAAAGTTGACACAAAATCTGTTAGATCAAGGCAATTTAGACACTATCAGACAGCAAGAAAAAGATTCTAGAGAAATTAGCACAGATCCTGTAACTGATGCTAATACATCTGAACTCTCAGAGTTGGATATTCAAACAGATACTCAGTTACATTATGAAAAAACACAAGATTCAAATGTTGCAGATTTGTACACTGACTCTCATATTGAAACTCTCAGAACTGATCAAAGTGTGAATGCAGATGTAAATACAGAACCAATTATGGATGCATTATTAGAATATAATAATGAAAAACAATTAACTGAAGGTGACCAAGGTATATTGAAAGAAAATGATGAGTTAGTTACAGACAGAAACAATGAATTAGTTATGGAAAGAAATGAGGCACAATTTCATGAAGAAAAGTTATCAGATTCAGAAGCACATGCAATGCAAAAAACCAATGAACATAAACTGGACAAAAACATAAATCCTCTAGATGAACGATCTTCTCATACTCTTGGACTAGATGAATTTACTGTACCTAGTGAAGAAAATCTGCATTCAGAGTTCATGTCAAATTCGTCCCTAAACATCACAGATTATGAGATGGATAATACCAGTGAATCACATCATGAATCATTGGTGATAGAAAACTCAGGTATTAGTATTGTTAAGGATACTGATTCAGTAGGTAAATATGACGATGAGGTTGTAGTTCATGCAGAACAAGAGAAATCAGATACAGTTTCCGAACCTACAGAGAATTATTTGGAAAAAAAAGAGAAAGTGGACGAGACACAAATCACACATGAAATTCAGACACAGGAAACGCATACAAAAACTCCATCGCTTAACACTTATAATGGATCTGGGGTTTTAGAAGATGCTGGTCATGTTCCCACTTTACTAGAAAATGCAGATATTAATAATATTCCTAACGCTGTGCCTGAAGACCCAGATGGCTTTACAGGTTCCACAGAAACAGAAATGACAAAGGAATTCCTCCTAAAGAATGACTCAGTTCAGGATGGCAATATTAATATCATGCATGATCGAAATCAAAGTGTTGAGCACAAAGAGGAGACTGACACTGCAAATAATGAGGATCGTCAAACCGATTCAGAAAGTGTCACGCGAAGGGAGGAAAGTGACACAGGTGGCATCTGGGATCAAAGTGATGGTAGTGACAAGGCAGTGAAGTCAGAAGATAAAGAAGTACATAGTGATAAAGAACAGCCTGGAAGCCTTGAAGTTAAAGACAAAAAAACTGTCAATCAGCCTACAGAAACCTATAAAGAATATAAAAACTTACATCCTCATCTAAGCGAACAGAATATTGAAGATCTTTTAGATTTATTGGGAGACCAGAAGTTATCATGGCTGGATTCCAAAATGGGAAATGTTAATGCAGGTCAAGATAATGATGACATTGATGAACTTGAACAGCTGTTGGATTACCAAATGAAGATGAAGACCAAACTGAAACATATTAAACAAGACAACGGTTTTCCTGGCAAGGATAATGCTAAAGAATACCCAGCACTACAAAAACTGTTAACCCTCTTATCTTCTCTAAGAAAGAAATATTCACCAGTGATAACAGATAACAGTTTAGAAAGCCCAGGTACTGATGATTCGTACTGATCATTTAAAAAAAAAAAATAAATAAAAGCATCACAGATAATGGATTTCATCATTTTGGTGAATACCGCATAGAACAAAATCTGCTTTGTGATCTTATTTGAGTGATGGTAATGTTAAAGTTGTCAGATATTCTGTAATGTTCCCTCTCTGTCCTCACAGGGATCAGCGAAGATGACTGTGTTCATGAAGCATGTCTAGATGTGAACAGGAATGCACAAATCTCCACAACAGAAGTTGAAAATAATCAAGTTACCGAAGACAGAACTGATATAAATGACATGGGCAATCCTCAAAATAAGCCAGTCTTTGAGGAAAAGGACCTTTCAGCAAACAGAGTTAATGTTGAGGATGATCAGACTGATGAGCAGGACATACAAAAGCAAAAGGATTGGACATCTTCTGAAACCAGGAAAAATCATTTCCAAAACCATGGTCTTATTTCTGAGGGGCATGTTGAATCACAGAAAGGTAATCACTTTTTTAGACTTATTATTTTCTTTTTAAAGGATTAGTTCATCTTTAAAGTAACATTTTCATCATTTGCCTTTCCTCCTGTTGATCCAGACACATCATGACAAAACTAGCAGTAACATTTCACATATTACATGTAGATTGTAAAAACATGTGATTTTTGTTGCTGTTGTTTTTATGACAGGTGAAGGGCAGTTTCATCAGATGGCAGTTTTTGTTGAAGTCACAATTAATGAAATTGCATCTATAGTGGACAAGGTGAGTGTCTCAGGAAAAGTAGCATGCTAAAAGTACCTTTTTTTCCCCCTCTCCATAAAATTATAGAACAATCTGTCATTTGCACAAGTAAAATCCCTCAATATTGTAATATTTTTTAATCTTATTTGATTTTCAATTCTTCAGTAGGCTATATTAAAATTATTTTATTAGCCTATTGACCTTTTAATTTTGTTTATTTTATAGTTCTAGAAAATTATACTTAAATGGGTGTTTTTACCTACACCCTACATGTGCCGCAAAAGTTAATGTAAAGTACACATTCCCTTAATTTTACACAGATAAATAGAACAGATCATATAATATTTCGTTTAACTCCTGGGGATTTTCTGAAGCCACTTTATGTTTAAAATATATTTTAAAGTCAAAGTGTTTAATGCAATATTTTGTATCCTATTTGTGGAAACCACAGACGACTACAGTCTATTTTCTGTCTTGACATATTGCCAAAAAGTGTCGTATTTTGCTGTCAGTGCCACTGAAAAATACTTACTGTCTCTATAACTAAATAACCTATAAATCCTAGTGAGGTAATAAATAAATAATTACTGCAGACACAAAGGTAGTTAGTAGCTTAGGTTAATTTTGAGTTGAGTTGAATCCAGACAGACTTGAGCTGCTCAACCGGTCTCTGGATCAGTGACCTTTGTTTATAGATATATATTTAACTGACACACCCACTAATGAAACATACTTACCCATATTTTAAACTATGACGTTTCATGAATGCATCATGACAAATATTTGTGCTTGTTCGCTTGCTGACTATTTTCTCAGTGTCGATACTGTCTCTTTAAAACTGGAACGGAACGTTGTGGCATTCGGCAATTGGTGACGTGTGGAAGAAACCATGACCCTTGTAGGGGTGTTCAATTTTGTGGATTTTACGTTTGTCGCGTAGAATCAAAATAATATTTTTATATAGAGAAATACATAGTGTTTTGCCTTAAAACAAACATTTAAACAAACATCACTGAAGTTGGATTTAAAGTTTAGCGACATAAGATCATATGCTTTACAAATCCTCCCTAAAACATAAGAGTGCGCTCTTCCTCTCAGCGCAGTGCGCACTAGCAGTCAAGAGTAGAACAGCATCCGGCACCATGGCATAACAACAGATAAATTATAAGATTATAGAGTATAGAATAACTCTTGAATATAATCATGGCAGACGAATTTAAGACCGAGGCCGTCGTCACAGAAGCGACTGACATGAAAGGAGCAGCGAAGATTTACTACACACTCGCCGTGGAGAAAATCAAAGATGTATGTGGCACAGTGTGTATGATGAAACCGCGTTAGTGTGTATGGCAGCTGTTAGCAGGTGTCATATATATATATATATTTATTAAATCAGCTATCATAGTACACAGAATTAATTCTAGTGCGGTATTTACTAGTGTTTAATACTGTGTAAACCGTTTTGTATTAGGACATATAGCTGGTTAGCATTGGAGCATCTGGTACTGTACATGTTGCTCAGTTCATCTTAAATTACCATTGGTTTGTGTGATTGTGTTAAAGTTATTGATTTATCGATCTACAATGACTTCAACTGGTTTAGCTGTAGTGTATTGAGAGGTGTGTTGTCTTTTTATCTTACAGTGACATTGGTTTTGGTCAGTTATTGACAGAGGAGGATGTCTGAGATTGGTTCTTATTTTATCTCTTTTAAAACGTTAAAATGTACATTTGTTAGAAACCTTTTTATAGTATTGATTTCTTGACTGTAAAAATTATGTTACAAAGTTAAAAGTGTTAACATGGTCTTTGTAAAAATGTGTGATATAAATATTCATCATTATTACTGGTACTTAATAATAATGAACATTTTATGTGAAACTACTAAAATTGTGTTTGTGTATGATCATGTGAATGTGGTTTTAGGTGTGTAGAACATCCTGTTCTACAAGACAAGTGTCTGTCCACTTTTGTGTGTGACAGAGATGTTAAGGAAAGTCTTATAATGTGAAAGCTTGTACAGATGTTTAATTTATACTTCTCTTTTTCTTGAGAATTCAAACAACAGTTTAACTTTTGTCTCTTAGGTTGTGTCATCACTTCCTGATGATATCCGGCCTGGTCCTGACTTATATGGACTGCCATGGGAAGCTGTGGTTTTCACTGGATTTTTAGGTTTTTTCACACTACTTCTGTTCAGCTGCAGGTTCATTAATTCTGTAAGTCATGCGTTACTGCTCCATAAAAAACGCATTTTATAATATTATTTTATAACATATTATTCCACTAAAATGAACATTTTCTGTTTTGTTCTGCAGATCAGAAGTCGACTATATGCAAGTGAGTTTTTTTCTATCTCTTTATCTGCTTTAAATCTATCCACATTATCTGTCTTAACTTATCTACACTGTCAGCTCTTAACTGACCCTGTCTGTTGATTTGTTTGAAGGTAAAGAGAAGCAAATGGCGCAGAAAGTGGCTGAACTGCTTGATGAAAAATGCATAGTGCTGGAGACATTCAGTGAAGTTAAACAGAAGGTGAGAAATGCTGTTATATGCTTTACACATAATATACATCCATACTTGTATAAGTGCACTCTCCTGAATCAGTCCATCTAAGCAGTGCCTGTCTTTCTCAACAGTTTGACAAACTAGAGTCCACACTGCAGAACAATGGCATGTCTGCACAAGCTGCAGAAAAAGATAGTTTAGAGGTAAAATGTTCATTATGGTCTCAAATCTTCTTGTTAGAAAACATGCAGTTACTTACTGATGTTTATAAATGTGTCTCCCTGACCACTAGTTACCTAATTTAATTACACTGCCCTTAGGTGGCATCACAGAAGCTTGAACAATCAAATGCACAAATGAAAAAGGAAATAGAGAGGCTGCAAGAAGAGCTGTCCCAACAAAACAAAGCAAGAAAACAACAAGAAGATCAGGTGATATTGTCATACAGATACACATAACTAAACGACCCTCGTCATGCTTGATGCCCTTTATGTTGTCAGTATCTGTCCTAAAGACTGTTATATTTGTTTTACAGCTTGCTGAACTTGAGCAGATTTTAAGAAATTTAGAAGAAGAAGCTAAAGAACGAAAGTCCCAGTTAGAACAGGTATTGACTATATTTATGACGTGTGTTTCAGTCATATTTCCTTTTAAAACACTGTAACGTTTTAAGTTATCTGTTTCTCCTGTAGGACAACACAACACTGAAGATCCATGAGATCAACACAGAGCGACTGCAGAAGAACCTGCAGACGGCCAAAGAAGAGCATGCAATGCTGCTCGAGAGTAAAGCACAGGTGAGATCGGTGTTAGAGTACTTGAACAGATCAATAAAATCACTGTAATGAAAGCCGTTTCCTAGCTGACTGTTAAACATACGTGTGACATGAGTACCTATGTGTTCATCTCTCATACAGCTGGTACAGGAGGCAGAGGACTGGGGTGAACGTCTCAGTGAGCTGGAGGAGGAGATGAAAATGTGTGAGAGATCTCATACTGGCATGCTGGAGGACTGTGCTAATAAAGATGATCGGATCAAGGTAAAACAATCACACCAGACTCATAGAAAGCACTGAAGAAACTTATATTTCTACACATATACACACACAGTGGGGCAAAAAAGTATTTAGTCAGCCACCAATTGTGCAAGTTCTCCAACTTAAAAAGACGAGAGAGGCCTGTAATTTTCATCATAGGTATACCTCAACTATGAGAGAAAAAAAAAAAAAATCCAGAGAAATCACATCGTAGGACTTTTCAACAGTTTATTTGCAAATTATGGTGGAAAATAAGTATTTGGTCAATAACAATATTTAATCTCAGTACTTTGTTATATACCCTTTGTTGGCAATGACAGAGGTCAAACATTTTCTGTAAGTCTTCACAAGGTTTTTTCACACACTGTTGCTGGTATTTTGGCCCATTCCTCCATGCAGATCTCCTCTAGAGCAGTAATGTTTTGGGGCTGTCACTGCGCAACACGGACCCATTCATTTTTTCGTTTACATGGATCAGTCGTCCTGGTCCCTTTGCAGAAAAACAGCCCCAAAGCGTGATGTTTCCACCCCCATGCTTCACAGTAGGTATGGTGTTCTTTGGATGCAACTCAGCATTCTTTCTCCTCCAAACACGACAAG
>JAUMHE010000069.1:4080751-4093728 GCA_032359235.1 Enteromius mattozi | reverse complement strand
AGAAATAACCCACTTAAAACCATTTTTTGTTGCTGAAAATACTAGTGGCCTAAGACTTTTGCACAGTACTGTATATTCAATAAAAAATGTATATGATTTTTCTTCTGTAAAATCTGCTGTATACGTTGTCCATTTCTGTTTATTTTATTGCACATCTACTGTTATATTTTATAACAAGTACAATTGTCACAAGGGCTATCTGTAACTTCAGGCTGAGAGTCTAAAGTGCAATCGCACAAACGCTTATTTTTCACCAGCACAGGTTAACCATGCATGTTTCTAGTTAATGGTATATATTAAATTGAGGTTTAGCTGTATCACAAAGGTTGATTTTAACTGAGTGTGTTTTTCATAACTGTCAGGTGGTGGTAAATTATAAATAGCAATAAAACATGTATTTGGTGCTCTTTACTAATTCTATTTGTTGAAACATCAAAATATGTACAGCACTTGAATTCCAAAATACATGTGTCCGAAATACTTGCTTATATCAGCACTCCTGAAAACACTCATAAAATACATTGCCATTATGCAAAGGGTTTGCATGAATTACTGATAGTTGCACAAATTAACAGTGTCACAAATCTTGCATCTCCTTGGACCAAATATCAGCACAAATGCTTATTTTGCATACATTTTCAAAGATTGACTAAACCAATTCTGCATTTAGAAGTTAAGTTGAGTTAAGTACTAATGACAGATATTAACTACTCTATTAAGGGGGAACATTTGTATTTGGACATTTTAGCTTACCATAAAAAAACATATGTGTAAAATACTTCAGTTTAATCAGTTAACATTAATTCTCAATGTTAATAATTAGACTAAGAATCAATTAAGTTACATATAAAATAAAATACTATGAGACGATGCAATTTTAAACTAATATACTAGAACACAATGTAATGAACAGCTTTTTGCAAACACTGTACTTTTTACAGTATTATACGAAAATAAAATTATACATCACACATTAAACTCTTCCTGTTAACTAGAAGTGTTTTTTACCCTGTTTTCACACACGGGCCCCTTTTAACTATTTGCGTCATGCCTTCTCACCCGGATATGAATGCTGGAGCCGGTGTTATAATTTCCGGTGTACAGCAGGGCTGTGTGGTTAGATCTGTTTACAAACTTCAATATTAAACAGTAAATTTCTCGCATTATGTCCCGAGGCTCGAGCGCGGGGTTTGATCGACACATCACCATCTTTTCTCCTGAGGGGAGACTCTATCAAGTCGGTGCGTATCGATGAAAGCGTGTCTTTATTACAGCGAAGGAATAAATGCCCAGTCATTTTGCACCAGGATTACTCTGCACTGCTCAAGTTAATGAGTTTATAGCAGCATTAAATATATATTTGATTAAAATAGATGCAAAAAAAAGCATGAGCGGAATATTTTGCTAAAATGTTGATATATCAATTTATTTTCGCGTGCTTCAGTTTTAGGTTAACGTTATATTACAGATCCATCTGAAGTCATTGTTTATAACAGTGTGGATAAAAGCGCTTTCGGTTTCATGTTTATATTTATAAATGTTGTATATTAATTTTTGTTCACGTTTAAGTTACTTGAGCAGCTCGTTGGTTCTGTCTTTTACAAGTTACTACATTTTATGAATTATTTTCACCCATATATTCCGTATTGCACATATAAGTATTTTTTTAAAATAATTGAAATACAATAACATAATTGTATAACGTTTTATGTACTGTTACATATTCTCTTGTATATTAATAAAATACCAATAATGAAACCCTTGGTTGTCAAAATTGAGTGCATTTTATGAACCATTTATGATCATAGTTAACATGTTCATTTTATTTTCCACAGAATATGCATTCAAGGCTATTAATCAGGGAGGTCTTACATCAGTAGCTGTCCGAGGGAAAGACTGTGCAGTCGTTATTACTCAAAAGAAAGTTCCAGTAAGTTTGTTGTCACTGTTTGTCAGCCACACTGTTAAATATAAACTACCAACTACGCAAAAAAATGTAAGTGGCAGTTGTATGAGCAATATTTGTGCATGCTTTTACTAAGTTTTCCTCTTTTTATCACCCAGGATAAGCTTCTTGATGAATCCACTGTAACTCATTTGTTCAGAATAACGGAAAACATCGGCTGCGTGATGTCTGGCATGACCGGTAAACTCATCTTAGCAATTGTCCAGCTTAAGTGAATTGTAGAATATCTCCTTTGGCTCTGTTGTGTGGTGAAATGTAAAACTTTGTATTATTTTACACCACATGCAATGTATTATGTTTCTCTGTGAAGCCGACAGCAGGTCGCAGGTGCAGAGGGCGCGATACGAAGCCGCTAACTGGAAATATAAATACGGCTATGAGATCCCAGTAGACATGCTGTGCAAGCGCATTGCGGACATCTCACAGGTGTACACCCAGAATGCAGAGATGAGGCCACTGGGCTGCTGTAAGTGTACAGTCTGATTCAGGATTGTATGAGTAGAATCTAGTCACATTTATTTGTATAGAGGTTTATACACTATACAGCTACACAGAAAAAAAAAACGGTCATCAATTATTGAATGAACTCAGTTTCAGCTCAGAGCAGCTTATACAGAGGACAACAGTGTTATAATTTAGCTTAGTTTTAGTAAATAGCAGTGTGCATCAATTATGGAAAATATTCAGTTTAGCTATTATATTATATTATAATATTTAGTGAGTCAGTGTTGATTCAGTTTAGTTCAAGTTCAGTTAGCTAAAAAACAGCTGCAGAAATCAATGCCATTTTTTTCAGCTTAATATAGTTCAGTGTTGATTCATTTTAGTTTAATAGCAGTTTTAAGGTTGCGAAATTCATAAATTATAGCTAAACTGAATTTTGCATGTGCAGTTCAATAAGACAAATAGTATTAATATTAAGGTTGAAATCAGTTTACTGTTAATTCAGTTTAGTTAAGTGAATGTGAATGTTGCAAAGGCGAATGAATTTGATTCAGCTCTTCAGACGACAATACTTTTTCAGCTCAATTTATTTCAGTGTTGATTCAGAAATTTGCAAAAATCATAAATTGTAAATGTTTAGCCAAAGTCAGTGGATTTCATTCATTAACTGCATGTTATGCAATATATACTGTAGATTGTGAAACAATCTGGTATGCAACAGTAAATATTTAAAGTGTTCACATATAAATTTTTGCTACGTTAGGCGTAATCCAATGCGCGTAAAACACCTAAACTTTTATTAGCCCAATGAGATGATGAGCCTAGAAATAGATAGTATCTAAATAATAACATTTGCAAACTAACATTTGCATATCATTACATAGCATTTACATAGATTTATTTACATATGCCCTGTATGACAACCACCAAAGCATACTTGATAAACAGTAAAAAAAAAAAAAAATCCCCTCTTTCAGACTATCTACAAAAACTACCGTTCAAAGAGGTCCGTAATATTTTATTTTCAAGAAACTGGTCATTTAATATAGCAAGAATGCATTACATTGATCAAAAGTGACAGTAAAGACATTAGGAATATAACACAAGATTTCTTTCAGGTAAATGTTATTTGATCTTTCTGTGCATCAAAGAATTCTAAAAAATACAAAAGTTTCCACAAAAATATTAACATTAATAAGATGTGTTTCTTGAGAAGTAGTTAATATTTAATATAAAGTCTAAAACATTACATTGTGTTCTGTGGTTGTATATGTAACATTTTTGGGAAATTTAGTGAAATCCATGTATTTTATGCATGCAAAAATGATGCACATATATTGCATAACTAATAGAAAAAGACATAGTAGTAGTTTATTCTCTACATATCGGAATACTATATTAAGGAATGCTATTGTCATATGAATATGCGGCATCATTGTAAAGGCATGCTTGTGTCTTGTTGTAATCTGTCAGGTATGATTGTGGTTGGCGTGGATGAGGAGCTGGGGCCACAGGTCTATAAATGTGATCCTGCTGGTTACTACTGCGGCTTCAAGGCCACTGCTGCAGGGGTCAAACAAACAGAAGCCACCAGCTTCCTGGAGAAAAAAGTGAAGAAGAAATTGGATTGGACCTTTGATCAAACAGTAGAGGTATGATATGTTCACCCCAAATGGAATTAATACCCTTAGTTGTGGTTTTAACCTCCTACGTTGTTCTTTTGTGCCCTTTTCGTCCACACAGACTGCAATAAGCTGCCTGTCTACCGTTCTGGCCATCGACTTCAAGCCTTCGGAGCTGGAGATTGGGGTTGTTACCACAGAGGAGCCCAAGTTCAGGTGTGTTTGTACATTTCAAATAGAACAGGATGTAATATTTACATATCATTACATAGCATTTACATATGTCCTGTATGTCAACCACCAAACCATTCTCTATAAACGGAGAAAAATCCCCACTAGGCACTCGCAGTTACTAGTTCAACCAGGCTGGTACTTTCATATTATCTACATACAGTACAGGTTAAACTTTTGAGGTCAGTAAGAATACGTTATTTGGACATTTATAAATAAGGGCAAATTAAATTGATTATAAGGGAAATTAAAGGTATTTGTTATAAAATCTTTGCATTTTAAATAAATGCTGTTTTTTAAATCTTTTTATTCCTATTCTGAAAAGAGAGAAGAAAAAAAAAATACACACACATATATATATATATATATATATAATGGGTTCAGAAAAAAATATTAAGCACCACAGATATTTTCAGTATTTATAATAATAAAAAATGTTTCATAAGCACCAAATCTACACATTGAAATGATATCTAAGGGAGCATGCGATGCTGAAGACTGGAGTAATGATGCTGAAAATTCAGCTTTGACATAAATGACATTTTAAAATATTCAAATGCATTTTAAAAAATGCAGCATTAATGATCATAAGAAACTTCCCTTAAAAAAAACAAACATTTTGGGGCCTTACTGACCCCAAACTTTAAAACGGTATACTATCTGTTACCGACCACAAGGTTATGTAACCTTTTGTTGTGTAACCTTTTGTTGTGTAAAATACATTTGATAGTTACATTAAAATTTCTAATGTTTTTCAGAATTTTGTCAGAGTCGGAGATTGACACCCACCTCATGGCTCTTACTGAACGGGATTGAGAAGATCTGAGTCCTACTGTGTGACAAAAAAGTCTGAGAATTACAATCATGTCATCAATATTCAGGTCAACTGATGGTTTTTTTGCTGTTTATGTAGCTTTTTTTTGCAACAGTACAATAAAAAATGTTTTGGAAAACAGTGTGTTTAATTCTCTTTTTTTTTAAGATATAAAATGCCTCTCTCTGGTATGTTAATGTAAATGTAATACTTTTTTTTTTTTTTTGCAACTTGCATTATAAGAAAGTGTTGGATCTTCAATATTAGTTTATTCTTAATAATTTGTTCTCTTTTTACATTATTTCTTTATTAAACTGTCTTTCATTGTTTTCAGTATCTTTTAAGTGTGTATATCAACATTTAAATTACATTTTAACATTAAACCTAAATATAAATTAACTAAACTTTAACTTGAGCTTATGATTCACTGTATGATTTTGCAGATTTTCTACTTTTATGAGGTATTGTGTTGCTGCCTCAATCAAGTTTCCTGCTTCTTACAATACATTTTATTTGGCGCCAATAAAAGATCAGAAATTTATCTCTTCAATCACCAGGAAGGGTCTCGCAGTCTCCTTCATTTATGGGAAGCAGTCAAGTCAACAAGTTCTCACACTCTCTTAAAGTTGTAAATAGCATTTCCTAAACTCTTACTTAAGAATCCCCTCAAGACATAGCATTTGCATAGCTGTAGTGCTGCTCAGAGAGAGAGCAAAAAAAAGTCGGATTTTCCAAGTGCCGGCCTGCTGTCATTTCTCGGATTTAGCTGAATCATATTAGTATTCTCCTGCAGTTACAGGAGCTGTCAAGAGCCCTACATGTCCTAACCCGGCTCCTCAGGGCGAGCACTATGACTACATCATTTGCATGGAACTTTTCAAGAGGTGTCTGAGGGACTGAAGATGCACAACGGTATCTCAAAATCAAATAGGCATGCAGTCCGGATTCACGTTTGGAAACAAGTAGGGTTAAGATGAAGGTGGATTCCCTTTAGAGATCTCAGGTTTGTATTCAAATCAAGAAAACCACACACACTTCTTGACTCTCCTTTACTGTAAAGAGCAAGACGAAAGTAAAGCGTGACAATGAGTTGAACTTCGTGATTCGTGAATATGAAAGTCTGAGGAAATTTTCAAGGGGTTTCACTTCACTTTGTTGGTTTAAATGTGATTTTAAATTGCAAACAATAAACCATGCTAATGAAGGATGTGGAAGAATTTAAGTTCGCTGAAATAAGTTCAAGATCAGAGAAGTAAACAATGTTCAAATAACGTGCTAATGGACACTACACCCTTTTCCAAGAACATCAAGGATATGGTGGGGGTGGGGGGGGGGCTTTCTAGGAATGTAATCTCAAAAAGTTCCCTGCGGGTAAGCTGTTGACAAATCTAGCATCCTGATAAATTCTTTATAAAGCAGCATTGTGCAATTTCACAACGTTCCTTGTTTTGGGAATTTAGGAAGTCGGGAACTTTCAGTGTTGCCAATTTAGTCTGAATGGCCCTTCCTGCTCAGGAAATTCCAGTGAACTCAGCTGACGGAAAACAGTGTACAAGTTCTGCAGTTACAAACACTTCTCCTCAGTGACATAAAAGGATATTTAACTTCCTCGTTTCTCTTATAGGAACCGTTCTCATACATTTTCAAGGAAGGACACACAGTCAAGTTTAAGGTTTTAATTTAAAATGTTATATCTTTTCACAAAAGAAAACAAGTTTCAATCTTTTTATATTTATATATATATATATATATATATACACACACATGTACATGTTAATATAAAAATAAATCCGTCTATATAAACAATATTTTACATCACAGTACAACAGAAACACAGCCGTTCATTACAGCTGACAGTACAGTCCATCATCGAGAGCCCACGGTGCGCTTTAGTCGGGCTCTCTCCAGTGTTGCTCTAATACACCCTTCTTTTCAGGACCTCCGTTTACATCTGTCTTGTACTTGCGCCGCTAATGAGCCGTGAGCCACCTGAGACCCCGCGAGCTCCACTGCGGACTTGATCCTGGACACCTTGAGTGAGAATATCAATCTTTCTCCACTCACCAAAAGTCCTTCTACACTTGCCCCATCATTATAATATCATCATAGATCTGTGAAACAAGAAAAAAACCACATTAGAACTGCATAAACATGCTCAGTGTTTGAAATGAATCAAATGAACACCAGAAAAGGAATGCTTACATCTTCATCATCAGATGTACATTGGTCTTCATAATCCTCGTCGCTATCTTCTGACTCACTATCTGGAAGTTCCCTTAGGTGTGGCGCCGTGAGCTCATGCAGGACTTTTTGGATGTCTGTGTTGGCCCGGCCATAGGTCAGGTGATAAGGCGTGTGACCTCCGTATGTGAAGCTGTGAACATCAGCGCCTTTGGTGATTAAAAGTTTAACCAGCTCAAAGTTCTGGAGGTCAACTGCTAAGTGGAGAGCGGTTCGGCCATTACACTGCTCCTAAACACAAATACAAGTATCTTTAGCCATTTGTTTTCACAATGTAGGTAAGACACAAACAAAAAAACTAATTTTTCAAGAAAAAAACCCAACAAATTTTTACCTGTGCGTTAATGTCTGCGCCCAGCTGAATGAGGCTTTCTAACAGAGACAGGTAGCCTTGGTTGGCGACCACGTGTATGCATTTCTGACCTGGAAAGTAAAATGAGATTCAAATCAGATCAAAATGTCCAAATGAAAGTCAGAGATGATGATCGCAAGCAAAGGCATATGGAAAACACCATCTTACCATTGTAGTTTGGTGTCTGGAGGATGGCTGGGAGTTGCTGCCGGCAGCCCTGCGTTAGGAGGCTGAAGCAGGCCAGAGAACCTTTTCTGCAGGCGATATGGAGGGCCGTATTTCCACGGTCATCCACCAAAGATGCATCACAGCCGGCTTTCAGTAACTGCTCCACTATAAGAGGCTGCTCTGTGACGACAGCCAAATGCAATGCAGTCTGAAATAAGAGGAGAGCGGTTTAGTATGAGTTAAATACTCACAGATGTAACATTATCATCATGTGCACATGTTTGTAAAACTGCATCTTGATGTACCTGTCTCTGGTTGTTTTGTTTGTTGAGGAAGGGGTCACCATGGGACAGATTAATAATTTTTATTGCAGGCTCTGTGGCCTCGTGAATAATGGCAAGATGTAGATACCTTTAAAGAAAAGAAAGTAATAACACAGTCAAGCAACTGTAAAACGTTTTTATTTATAAAACAACTTTTTTTTTGGTGTGCAGAGAACTGTATTTTTCCTAGTAGGGACATGCGCAGCTCTCGCGCGTCTGACTGTCTGGCGCGCAGCCCGGGACTTTCCAAGTTCGCGAGGCCCCGCCCACATTGACGCCAGGCCAGAGCCCTGCAAAAGCCCCGCCCACGTTGACGCGGCGCCAGAGAACAGTCCGTACTGATGCGGCGTTTCTGTTTACATAAAGCCCATTATGACTGTAGGGTGCCCGCGCATGCGCACTAATGTTTCTGAATGGAATGAGCAGGACTTTAAATGTGCTCAAGAACAATCATAACCTTTCAAGATTTTTTTATTGTTTCCCCCAGTGCAATAAGTACTTTTAAAAACAAATACATAAACAAACAAGAAGCGTATTAATTATATTAAAGTTATTAAGATACTCAAAGTTGTTATTTTAGTCTTTTATGATTATAAAACGACGATTATAAACTTTAAGGACTTTTTGCATTACATTAATAACTAGCTAAAAACGACAATAGGGTCTAAATAAATAGTTCTCTGCAACCTAAAAGTTGTTTCTTTTTCATGCATTATACTTTGTGTATCACTTTCAAATATTAGATGCACGTAAACGCTTTGCACGAGCTGCATAATACTGTTTTACAGAAAATCTCCGCGCACTTACGTGTCTCCGTCTTCGGTGGACTCTTTCTTCCAGGGCTCGTCCTCGGCCACTTTCATCCGCTCGAAAGCAGACTCCACGCTCGTGCAATCGTCCTCTTTAAGCGAATCCAAACCGCTGTCTAAACGGTCGTCGTTGTTTGCAAGCATTTTCCCAGATTTGGGTCCGCGGCCATCCTCGTTATAATCCGTTTGGTTGGTGTTGGTGCCTCGGTAAAACTCCATGTTTGTGTCTGAAGTCTGTGTAGCTCTTGTGAAGTGTGTGTGAGAGCTTGTGCCGCGTTAAAAGAGACAGAGAAAAGAGGCGGAGCTTGACAGAGGGTGGGGGATTTCCAGTCTGATTGACGTCTGAATTGTTTCTTTAGGGAATTAACTTAGCCAGGAGTTTGGGGAATTTTTCTCTGCTTCATTAAACGCACTGTCAGATCAGTAATACTGAAAGCCCGTCTTTTCCAGTTGCAAAATATCCCAGTATCCAGCTGGGGTCGGGTAAAATCAAAAAACTCTAAACATAAACACTGTGTGTCAGAAAAGAAAATATTTAGTGCATATCACAAAGTGTACTTGGTGGTTTGCAAAATTTCCCATGTTCAAACATCTCAGAGTTTTTGCTGAAAGATATTGAATCATGCATATAGATTTCAGACGGTTTCCATAATTCTGATATTGCATAATTTGCTGCAAATGGTGCATACAATGTATGATATAAAAAAATATTTATATTTATATTTTGAATTATATATAAAAAAAACTAATAATAATTATCTTATTATAATTATAAAATCATTATTCAAATATATAATATTAGTATAGTATATTATTATTATTTATTTAGCTAAAAAATATCATGAACAAAATAAAACATTGCATTAAATATGATTAAAAATACTGAATACTGAAATATATTAATATTCGTAACATTTTATAATTATATTTTAAATTTTTATATTTTAGAAATGAAATGTATAATTCTAATGCTGAACTATATTGTTAAAGTATACAATAATTCTTCTTAATTTGTAAAATCATAATTTTGTGATTATTTAGTTTTTTAATCATTTTTGCTGAAGCATATTAAGTCATACATAGATTCCGACTTTGCAATACAGTTCCTAAAATATGGTGGTACATATAGGCCTAATAATACAAAAATATTAAAATAGTTTAATATGTAAAATACGTTTTATACAAAACATAAATAAACTAAGGGGTCGACTTTTTCTATTTTTCTTACTTTTTGTACTAACAATTTAAAATTTAAATGAAAAAATTTTAAATGAATTTTCTACCATTATTTTTAAATATATAATTCATAAAGTAAGTTCATTAATGTAAAGTCCAGGAAGTAGACTGTACGGTGCCAACAGTGCTTCCTCATAATGTGAAGATTGGGAAAGTCCTCTGTGTGTCTTTCTGCCGTGAGCATTTGCCCACAAAGGCATTTACACAAAGGAAGCAGAGAACCCGTTGTTTTTGCTCAAGACGCATGTGTACAATCCAAGACAGCCTGTCCTCAAACACAACTACCATAGTAACAGTAACCAAGTGCGGTAAACCCCGGGGGCAGAGGGTGTTCCACTGAAACGCAACTACATGCACGAGCACAACAGAAAGCGATCTGGGAAGGCTTTTACTATTGTAAACTTGACCTAGAAACAGGTTCAGTAACTTGTCTAAACACAATCTAATTGATTCTAGTAAGATAAGAGGATCATGAGTGGAAATGTAGGAAAGTGACCTATAAATCACAACAATGCAATGCAGTGCTATCAGGAAGTCCCAAAAACACTTAACCTGATCCAATAGTGGAAAATCTGGAAATGTTCCATTCCAGCATCATGTAATCAGAGTGAATAGGACGTCCTGTGCAGTTCTCGGTTCATACACAGATAGGTGACAAAGGGTGCGATCAGCATGTTTGTGAGCGGGAATGTTTGGTGGGAGACTCTTTTGCTGAGGCAGTTCTGACAGCAGCATAAACACACACACACTTCCTCTGAGTTCACAAGCTAAACATCAGGAACAAGACTATCTATCACATTTAAACGTGATCACTGACTCATCACATACTTGACATGTAGCATTGTTGCCATGTGAAAAAACACAATAGCACATCTGGATGTGATGCTTAAGAAATAATTCACTCACAATGAATCACTGGGTTTTTTTGTGTAACGTGACCATTTTTTAAATATAATCTTTTGATTATGGATGAAGAGTGACTTACATTCCAATAATTTCCTGGTAATAGCAATCACATGGCTTCAGAAAGCTTGAAATATTCTGATTTTATTGTGCGTTTATGATGCTTGTTATCAATTTTAGAACTTGATGGCGTCACTCAGCATTCACTTTCTATTTAGTTGGAAAGAGCCGTGTGAATATTATGCCTAATCTAATGTTTTCTTTTCCATTGGAACAGCAGACTTCCCTGGAACAGGATAATGGTGAAGAGTTAATTTTTTTATTTTTAAATTAATTATTCCTATATGCATTTGTCATTAATCGTCGCACATTTGTTTTTATGCAGTGCTGCAATATTTAAAATAGACTAGACACAAACCTCTTGTGCAATTAAAACATTTTATAATTTTAATTAAAATGTAATATATTAATATATTTTTAGTATATATTTTAAATACACAAAAGTTTGAAGTGCTTATATATATATATATATTATTAAATTGATCAAAAGTGGCACTAAAGACATTTATAATAATGTTACAAATAATGTATATTAATAATAATGCTCTTCCTTTAAATGTCCTATTCATCAAAAAACGTCAAATATGTATCAGTTTCCATAAATATTTTAAGCAGCTCAACTGTTTTCAACATGCATTTATTTATTCATTAATAAACAGCTAATTAGCATATTAGATTGATTTCCGAAGGAGTAATGATGTTGAAAATTCAGTTACATTTTACAATACAATCAAATAGTTATTTTAATAATAGTATTTCACTACATTACTGCATTTACTGTATTTTTGATCAAATAAACGCAGCCTTTGTAACCATAAAAGACTTGCAGAATGGCAATGTATGTAAATTCGTGGAAATAATTTGAGATACTGTTGACTGAATCTGATTAAACAAGGCACTTGGTGTTCTAAGACATATGATGGTGACTTTCCCAGTAGTTTGTCAGGCTGAAAAAATGCTACATTTTCACTCATGTAAATATTTTGTCATTTTATATGAAACTTGCTCACATGAAAGGGCATGTTCTGACACACCACCTGCTGACTCACTCTAAATGACTATGAAGGTTTAGAGGTGAAGCGAAGGACGTGTGACCCACCCTCTCCAAACACCACTGGAATTTCCATTTTCTTCCAGACTCTTCTAGAGTGTCACTTACATTTCTGTTATATATATTAGACATAAAGGACATTTTTTAATCACGTAAATAGGGTAAATCACTAACCTTTTACCTTCAGGTTTCCCCCCATCTTTCCATCACCAGACATGCTGTTTAAAGTCCCAGAGGTGTGAATGGGATTTCTGCAGTGTGTCACTGCACAGGACTTTTAAACAAATCATCACAGTTTTCCCAGTTTCTAGCAGCGGACATTTTTTTACACAGAGGGGAATCCTGAAGCTCGGTCCATGAATCACACTGATTAAACATTATGAATGGAATGTGATTCCACACCAGTCTCACCTGAAAGGGCGCAGCAGTCCTACGGGTTATGTAATGGCTATGAGTAGTTTTATAACCTTTATGAAGGAGACTGTATTGCCAGTGCATTCCCTGCATAATTCACTTACAGGTTTCTCTCTCCCTCTCACGCAAAAGTTGCCCAGACAAAGCATATGCATGTAGGTTTAGGTGGTATTTCCCTTTTCTTGTCAAGTGAGACAATTGCAGTTCTTCAAACAATAAAGTGACATTTTTACCTTTATCCCTGCACACACACACACACACACACGTGTCTGGTTTGCTATCCTAATGGGGACTCTCCATAGGTGTAATGGTTTTTATACTGTACAGACCGAATATTCTATTG
>JAUMHE010000069.1:4052195-4078173 GCA_032359235.1 Enteromius mattozi | reverse complement strand
TGTCACTTTATTTTTTTTTTATATATATATATATATATATATATATATATATATATATATATATGTATGTATGTATGAAGAGTTCGTTTGCAAAATCAGATTTTTTTTTAACGTGCGTTAATTGTGCATTCCAATTAATCTCAATCAAACTGCGTTTTTTTTTTTTTTCTTTGACTAGGTTGAAAAAAAGGCTAACACAATAAAACACAATAAAACATGATAACGTA
This sequence comes from Enteromius mattozi, assembly GCA_032359235.1. NCBI lineage: Eukaryota > Metazoa > Chordata > Actinopteri > Cypriniformes > Cyprinidae > Enteromius > Enteromius mattozi. The sequence goes on along the minus strand of JAUMHE010000069.1, from coordinate 4,077,946 downwards.
ATAAAAACACGCATTTTGAAACTTAAAAAAAAAACTGTTTTTGCAAATAAACTTCATTTATATATATATATGTATGTACATATACATCAACACACACACACACACACAAAAGTAGTTATTAATATTACGATTATATGATTATGAATGTCATATTATTTTGTCTTGAGACAGGGTAGCATATTTAAAATTTAAGCTAATTTAAGTGTAGCCTAATAAATAATTCCCTCTAAATATAAATTTAGTTTATTTTAATTTCTATTCCTCTATACAGTCGCATATTCTTTAGCTTAAATTTCGGTGGACTGATCTCGCATCACTGAGCAGGAAAAAAAAGAAAACTGTAAAACCTGTGAAGGTTAAAGAGCCCATCGATCCCCTGAGACCTCTGAGATAACAATCTGTTGCCCATTAGAAATAAATCCGTAACTGGAACAGCTTATTAATGCTCGCACCGCCCCCTCCTCGTTTGAATGTCAGCACTGATTGGGCACAACTGCGGCACTGACAGTGACCTCACACAGAACCTGAAGGCGACCCAAAGGATAAAACGCGCGAGGGGCGCATCACGGCGACAGTATTCAGCCCGCATCTTCTCCTCAGTAGTTTCATCTGAACTTTGGGTGAAGATGCCACGAGGATTTTTAGTGAAACGGAGTAAACGTGCCTCATCTGCATCCTACAAGGTGCGAGCGCAAGAAGAAAAAGAGCCGCGCAAAGAGGACCTGCCTACCCAAACTCCGACTGCAAGTGTGCCTGATGTGCTGGAACCTATTACAGAAACATGGACAAGTGATGGAAGCTCTAAACATCTTCTGGAGGACTCTGGGGGTGTTGTTGGAGAGAGCGTCGATTACGCTCAGAGCTACTTCAGCCACCCGGAGCAGAGCGCGTCATCTCCGCGCAACTGCACCGACTCCTACAGCCCGATCAAACCCATCAGCACGGAGCTTTTGGACAGGTGTCTCAGCTCACCAGCCATGGCCGAGTCGTTCCCCTTGGTCACCCCGGTGTCTTCAATCGAGCGTCTGCTAATGAACCACTCTGACATGAAGTTTGGCACACCGGTGCCCTCTTCGGTGCCCACTTACCCTGCCTTTCACCAGTGCGTAAAACGCGCATTCATGGACTCAGAGCGCAAGAGCAAACCTCCCAAAAAGCCTAAAGTCATCAGAAAGCTCAATTTCGAAGACGAAGTCACCACCTCACCGGTCCTCGGGCTTAAAATAAAAAAAGAATGCCCCGAAGCAAAACTAACACCGCAAAGTGGTAGGAAAAAACCGCTCGGCGAGTTTATCTGCCAGCTCTGTAAGGAAGAATACCCTGATCCGTTTTCTCTAGCCCAGCACAAGTGCTCCAGAATCGTCCGGGTTGAGTACCGCTGTCCGGAGTGCGACAAAGTTTTCAGCTGTCCTGCCAACCTGGCGTCCCATCGCAGATGGCACAAACCTCGCAACCTGAGCACAGGAGACGCGAAGAAGTCTCCGCTGGAGGCGCGCAACCACGAGAAGACCTCAGTGGAGGGGAAGGAGAACGCCAGCAAGCTGAGACTGAACAATCAGCACCAGCTGAGTCCGGACAGCTCCCAACATCACAGATCAGCACCGGACAGCAACATGATGCACAGGGGATCCCAAGACCCTCCTCTGGACCAGAGGTTCCCGTCCTCGGAGAAATGCTTTGAGATGCGTATCGGCCCCGCGGACAGTTCGAGGTTGTTCGATCACTGCCCCGAGGAGCCCGACAGATCCAACACCCCCTACCTGCCCTCGTCCGGTCCGGAAGAAGTGTTTGAGTGCCACTACTGCAGCAAGAAGTTCCGCAGGCAAGCCTACCTGAGGAAACACCTGGCTGCGCACGAGACGATCAAAGCATCCTCATACGCGCACATTGAAAGCGGACAGGTCACTTTCCCGTGTCACTTGTGCGGAGCGCACTTCCCCTCCGCGGAGATCAGGGACAAACACCGACTCTGGCACGCGGTCAGAGATGACTTGCTCCTCAGACCCGATCTGAGTCCAGGAGAACAGCAGATATTCTCATGCAAACACTGTCCCTCCACGTTCTTCAGTTCTCCGGGTTTGACCAGACACATCAACAAGACTCATCCCACAGAGAACAGACAGGTGATGCTCTTACAGATGGCCGTCAGGCCGGGATGCTGATCTCACAAACACTTCAGATTGTGTTTAACGACTTGATATTATCAATAATAATACGTCCAGTGTCTTTATGTGGGAATATCGAACTTGCAGGTTTTCTTTGTCGACAGCAGAAATAGTTTAACCTTTGATAATCCTGGATATCACTTTATAACTTTCTTTAGTACACCAAGTTATTACCAGACATTAAATACAGGGTTCCTTCACTTTTGAACATGAATTTTCCAGTTGATTCTCTCTCTCAGCATGTGTGTGTATATATATATATATATATAATAATAATACGTATATAGTAAATTAAATCAAGAGATGAGATGGATATTCACTATAGAAATTCTCTTTTTAATTACAAAAATCAAGGATTTTTTTCTTGTCATTAAATGTATCCAAAGTGAGAAAACCAAGAAATGCAGAAATTCGATGTCTTTTTTACATTTTAAAAGTAATTTTAATAATTTCTTAATGTTTGTAACTTTTCCGATCCTGGAAATCTGAATTCTTTGGCCTTTTTTTTTTTTTTGGATATTTCCATGACTGTGTGAACCCTGTATATAATGCTTTGCTCATACACATTAAAACCTGATTATTATAACCTCTTTCAGGTTTGCGTCACATCAATACAAACATTATTACTGAGGGTTATAAACTGTTAGTCATTAAAGGTACTGAACGTTTCATTGAATTCATGTTTATAGCGGGAAAACACCAAATCTATCAGGCTTGAGACTCAAGGCTCAGCAGGTTTTTCTTTAATATGTCTTTATAATATGGGAAAAGTAAACTAATATATTTTGTGTCTCACTGTGAAAGTAGCTCCCATGGAAAGCTTACATAGTCTCAATCGTCTTAGAAGGTGCTTTGATTTCTAGATCATAAATTAAGGGACTGTACATTATATTTTAATTGACAACAATATCTGCAAAAAATGTATTTGTATCATAACTGCCAGGAAATGCCATAGCATACATCAAGACTATTAGAGGCCTACATGTAATGAACTACAAGTGTCATATTTATATTTTCATATGTAGTCATTTTCATCTGTTACGGGAAGAAATGAAGAGGTCAATAAACTGAACTGTCTTCAAATATCCTTTTAAATGTAGCTTATGTGTTATTTGCACAAATCCACCGGAGTCGCTGCTTAACCCTGAAAAATAGAAATAAGTGCACTTAATAAATAAATAAATAAAAAATAGTGAAACATTTAATGCACCCAGTAACTGCACAGGATTTGCTATGTTGTAAGAATACTTTTATTCTTTAGTGTAGTTGCACATCCACTCTCCTTCGACATCCGATACAAAGATATAGAGATACTAGCATATGACAATATTGTGGATCTGTGCATGTGCTTGTGTGTTGTGCAGCTGTTATATCAACACATGCAGTTAGTACTGGAATCATGCAGCATTTGGTCAGTAGTAACATACACAAAATCTACCCATGAGGATGTTTTTTTATTTTATTTTTTTCCCCTCTTTTGAAATTACGCACAGGTCTCAGTTGTTTGTGTGCAGGCCTTTAATATACACGTTATAATTTCGATCCAGAAGGGTGCTGCATGATTTCAACTCCACAAATATATATTTTTTTCTTCTGATAAATTTCTAAATGATTTTAAATTAAAAGGAAAAATAATCAAATCTGACCCCCATGAATTCTCACATAGCTTTCAAGAAAATATACAAACTAGTTTTTATCTTAAACATGGTAACAGTTATAACTTGCATCCGTAGTCTACAGGGCCAGATACCCTTATATCCCTTAAACGTTCAAAATTAAACGGAAAAAGTGCAGACCAAAGCTTTTTGTACACTTTCGCATCTACACAATTAGAGAAAAAGGCTGTTCAAATGTCTCAAAACGCGCCGTCCACTGTTGAACTAGCTCGAGAAGTCCTGAAGCGTGTAACTCGGTTCAATTTGGCAACTTCGCCGTCTCCCTGCAAGACCTGTTAATGTGGCAACTCATTCACACGTTCCTTAAAAATCCCATCTAAGATGAGATGAATCAAAAAGAGCGTTGCAGTCAAATGAATTATGCTGATAAACCTGCATGGGCTTGTCTCTAAGGCTGCTGTGCAACGAAACAAAACGACGGGACAGAGTCCAGCAAAAATCTTGCCATACAGACAGACATTCAAGCTAAAGACTTGTTCTTTGACTTGTTCTAAGTGGCCTTTTGACTTTTTTTTGGTTGATTTAAATACTGTTAAATATGTACACAGATCAGATACTGTTCATACACTATACACATACATTAAATATGTATATATTTTATATTTATAGATATATACACGCACAAATAACCATTACAAATGACAGGGCGGTTCAGTATAACATTAACAAGAAAAAAAATCAGTAATGTTCTAATGAAGAGAAAACTGAATATACAAATTGTAATAAACCGTGACCCATAAAGAAAACCAGCAAATAAACAAACAAATGTGAGTGACAATGTTATATAAAAACATGTTCCACAATAGGAGTGAAAACCAACTGAAATACGTAACAGCAAGAAGTGCTTCAGTTTAAATGCGTATCTGCTCCACAAACATGTTTCCGAACGCTTTTTCTGCCATCAATTTGTCACGTCTTCTGTACAAATATAAAAAGTTGTGGTTGATAAGATGGCAATCAAAAAGATTTTTTTTTTTTTTTTTATGATCACTGGCACTCTTGAGTAGTGGGCAGCTTCAGTGGCACCAGCTACGGCAACAGCAGAGGAGTTATTTAATTAAAACGCAACGCGACATCCATCAGCGATCAACAAAAATAAACATTTCAGTCATCTTTGTTCACTCCGGCTCTGAATGGGAGGAGTCAGACAGCATCGGGGCGTGGTTTGTCTCTGACAGTGCAGTGGGCGGAGTTCTGGAGTGAGCATGAATGGAGTGAAGTGTGTGTTTGCTCACTCAGGTCAAGTCTTGTTGGCGGAGCCCGAGGAACGGCGAAGCTTCATGGACATCCGGCTCTTGCTAGCACGAGGTGACATTGGCGAGGCTAAGTCGCTCCCGTCTACCTGCATTGCTGGACTTTCGGCCTGATGACTCTCGAGGCATGAGCCTGTTGGGGAGGGATGGGGTGGAGGAAGAAGAAAAGACAGAAATCAGAACATCACGACGCAAGATTGTTCACATGCTAAACTACATATCGAATGTGACATCTCATTATAGGGTTACATTTAGCTTTGGTTTGGCGAATTAGAATATGAAATACATATAAGGCTGAAATGAGGGAAATATATGACTATATTTAGTCTTTTTTGTCATCGCTGTGAATTTCACCCAGATTGGAACTGGAAAAACCTATCGGTTAGACTAATTTTGGAAAATGGTATATAAAGGCCAGAAGTAACCAAAATAAGTGTGAAAACCCCTTCCTGAGAGGTGTAAAGTTAATGCACCAGTGCATCGTGGGTGAAGTTCACAGAGCGAATCACAGGGGGTGCTGGGACTAATCAACGCTGAGATCTGACACCTCGTCCCTCGATGAGACCAACAGGGGTGCAGTTAAAATATCGCAACACAAACTACATAGTAAAAAAGGAAAGGGGAGGAAAAAAACAAAGAAGGTACTTTGCCGTTTTCAGTTCCAGCATACCATTCACAGCTAGCGTGAAAGACCTTCCGTTTCAAGCCTTTTCCCTTTACCTTGATGAGCCCAATGTTTTCTAGTTGAGGTTTGGGAAGGAGCAGAAAAATCACAGCATTTCTCTCTTGGGGTGTGAGAATGGACAGAAGTGGCAGATAGAAAGACGACAAGAGAGAGAGAGGGGGGCAGGAAAGATACAAAGTGATGTGGAATGTAAGAGAATGTAGAGGAAGAATACAAAAAAGACAGGAGGAAGAAAAAGAGAAGAGATACAAGATAAAGGTGTGAACTGGCTGAGAGGGAAAACAGTAGCAGGTGCACATAAAATACAAGACAACAAATGCAAAAGCTGATCTCTCCACACGCTCATGAAGGTTTATTATTCATACACACACTCGCGCTCATTCACTCGACTTACACACACACACAACGTGAAAAGATATCAGGATTACCACCCACTAGCAGCTAAAGTCTAAAAACGAATGCTGAGACACCAACCTCACTGAAACAATACTGCAACACCACATCTAACACTCTCTGGTGGTTTTGAATAATACAAGGAAATCAGCTGCAAAAGTTGTACCTAAATGACTTCTGTAAAGCAATCGTGCTCGGCAGCAGGGTTCCGGAAGTAAAATGCCATTCGCATAATGCACCATTATTTATAGAAGTATTTTAAAAAAAGCCCTACATTCTGCAGAAATTGAAAAAGGTATAAATGTACACTACCATTCAAAAATGTAAGGTTGATTAGATTTGTAATGCTTCGACTGATCAAAAATATAAATAAAAAAGTAATAGCGTAGAATATTAATGCAATTAAAATAACTATTCTTTGTTTGATATATTTTAAAATTACCAGTAATTAAATTTATTGTGATGCAAACATTTTCAGCATCATTACTCCAGTCTTCAGTGTCAAGAAATATTTCTTATGATTTATTTATTGAAAACAGTTGTGCTGCTTAAGGTGTTTATAAGGTGTTTTTGGATTCTTAGCTGAACTGAAAGTAAAAAAAAAAATTTATTTGAAACCCGAAAACTCTTACAATATTATAAATGCCATAAATTTTAGCAGTTAAACAATGCGTCCTTTATGAATAAAAAAAAAAACCCCATACAGACCCTAAATGTTGGTAGTGTACAGTCAAATGGTAATTATTTAAAATGGATGTTCGCATTAAAGCACAGTTTTTTACTGAAAAGAATGTATTGGTAGAATAGTCAGGCACAAAAATTATGATCTGCAGTGATTTGCGTGACATTTAGTTAATTCCACCTCTGAGAGACTTTGCACCCTTTTCCGGTATGTTGTGATTCAATCAAGAGTCGCTTGAACTCTTTATTAAAGAATCTTTAAAAAAGGCTGCTAGAAAGGTTGAGCTCTATTATCCACATGAGAGCTGTTATACTGTACCATCATGTTGATTCCATTCAACATTTACACAGATAGACATATGTGTGATAGAAAGAATAGAGGATGAGGTGAGTGAAGCTGTGAGATCATGCTGGACACACACATGAATGCTAGGAACCTAGAGAGAGGTGAAGAAGAGTGTAAATGTTGGTCAGTATTAGAGATCCTGTGTGAACATGCCATGCAATGAATGCTCCAGACTTCCCATTGAACAAAATGCAGAACACATGGAAAAAGAAGGGAACATGTTTCATTCTAGAAAAGAATCGAACAAACAAGATGAAGCTAACAGAGAAGGATCTCATAACGTCTTTCCAAGCCAAACAAACGCAAAAGACAATCAGGCAGCCTCAGTGTACGGCATCTCTTTAGGAATCTTACCTTTAGATACACACAAGTGAAAGATTATGATCTGAAGGGGAAACATAAAATAAACAAAAATAAAAAATAAAAATTAAATGTGAATGAAAAAAGAAAAGAAAATGATCATTTGGGTTTAAAAGGTACCAGGAGCCCAACAAAAACCAGAATAAAAGCTTTGGGTTTGAAAAACAAAATACAAAGCTAAAGATTGTTTTTCAGCCCAAAAGCAAATTGTGTTGCAATGACTGAATCAAAGCACAACACCTGAATGTGTGTATAGTCATGCATGTGAATGAAAGGATTGTTTGAGTGATTGGGGGAAAAGATCAATGAATTCTCTTGAAATTAATTGATCTGCAATTGATTTAAAAGAAATTTCTTCCACAAAAAGGGCTAAAGGGTTAGTTCACCCCAAAATGACAATTCTGTCATTAATTACTCACCCTCGTATCCAAACCCATAAGACCATCGTTCATGTGACATCAGCGGATCAACTAAAGTTTTGTGATGCAATAGAGTACTTTGTTTGCGCACAAAAAAACAATTTACTCAACCATTCTTCTCCCCTGACTTACGTCTTCTGCCATTTTAGAGAGTATCACAATGCAGCGCATACGCACACTTTAACTCATTTGACGTAATCAGCCTTGTTTACATTCGGGGGAAAGCACACGCACGTGCGTAATCTGCAGCTGTTTGTGCCTAGAGCAAAGCATACGCATGCGTTGTGATACTCTCTAAAATGGAGGAAGACGTAAGTCAGGGGAGAATGGTTGAGTAAATTATGTTATTTTTGGGGGTTTTTTTGCCCAAAAAGTTTTCCCGTAGCATCGCAAAAGTGAAGTTGGGCCACTGATGTCACATGGACTGTTTTACCTGTGTTTTTGCTATGTTTCTGGACCTGGGATAATTTCAGTTGTATTGCTGTCTATGAAGGGACAGATGGCTTTTTGATATCATCAAAAATATCTTAATTTGTGTTCCAAAGATGAACAAAGGTCATATAAGTTTGGAATGACAGAATTTTCATTTTTGGGTAAACTAACCCTTTAAGGCTACTTCTGGACTGCCTTTGCTTCAAGTTCAGCTGCCATGTTCGTTTTAAGGTTAGCATTTCTGAAGCTCAAATAGTCGAGTTTGACACTAGCTATGCCAAGGCCATGGGTTTGATTCCCAGAAAACCAAAGTTCAAATGTTTACGGTCAGTAAGATTTTGTTTTGAAAGAAATTGTATTGGGCAGGAATGCATTAAATTGGTCAAAAGTAACTGTAAAGGCATTTATTAAATTAATTAAATGGTGTTTTTTTCATTTTCTATGCTTTATTTTGTTTTGAGCAACAATATTAGGCAGCATGACTGTTCAGAGTTTCACAATATTAGTTTTTTTTACTGCATTTTGACCAAATAAATGCAGACTTGGTAAGCATAACAGACTTCTTAATAAAGAATGTTTGACCCCAAACTTTTGAATGGTATAGTTTACGTATCTCATCAAATGCAGTGTTGCTTCGGATAAAAAAGCATCTGCAAAATGCATGAAAATATAAATGCAGTGACTGGACAGAAATTAAGTGTGCATGTGATTCTTTAAGCTTGGAACGGAATGAAATTGTGAGTGAAGGTGAACAGTGAGTGGTGTAAAATGACAGATGAATTAAGAATCAATTCAATGCCCACCTGCTTCAGAGGGAAGATGATGAAAAGGTGCAGGGCAGAAAACACGAGCAGCGTAGTCCTCAAACGTTGTCGGTTCCAAGTGGTGCTGGACTATCGTCTCCAGATATCTCGCTCTCTCTTCATAGCTGATAAACATACGAGTTAAAGTCAAACAAGATTGGTGCATCGATTTCATAAGCGACAAAAACACATCAATAGGGGTCAAACAGTTAGCCTGGATGCCACGGGTTAATAATTCTCCCATCATACTGTAAACCGTATTACGAAGCTGTCATTGCTTTACGTATGGTGACATTGGGTATCAATGGACATCTTACTGTCTGTGTTATTCGGTTAAGAAAAATGATGGTATTGAGTAAATGGAAGGGATTGGATTATGCCGCTGTGTATGGGTTTAAAAACGGAGGGATTCTGTTAATGGGGACGATTTGATTAAGTAGACCGGTGGCATATGGTCTGTGCTGCATTCATAACTTAGTAAGCCAAGAGCACACGGTTCGGATAACGACGGATGCTGTGTCACTGGAGAAACTTGATGGAGGAGCGGTGAGAAGCGGAGCGAGAAACTGAGATCCTGCTGGGACGAGGCAGGGGGAACATATTCTCGGCTCTAGTTCTTTGGGTGTTTCTGCCGGTGAAGAGGAACACGTAGGAAGCGTCTCTGTTAGAAAACGCAACACTCACGCAGTTCTGTCGTTTGCCTTTTCCTGTCTCCAGCAGACCCGTTTCCTGCCGACGGGTCCCGCTGTTTGAGAGCGGACCCTAGCGAGAGTGGGTGAGAGGTTCCCACAGAGGAGAAGAGAAAGCAGCGATAGAAAGTGTCTGTGAGTGAGACGTAATTAGACACATGCTGTACTACAAGCATAAGCAGAATATGACAGAGCCGGTGACGGTCTTGACAGCCGTGTTAACAGCTTAGAATAGCATTCATATGGTCTCAGTGACTGAGACATTCAGTCACGACTGCTATAAATGAATTCAACGCTTCTGTTTGTAGACATTAGCTGTGGCCTCCCTGTTCTGCAATTTCAAGTTATTAAAACTAAATGTGCCACTAACAGACACAGACTTATTTATATTGTACATAATGTGCCAGCCAAAATACATACACAAAATCCTATATACATAAAAGATTAATCGAATATAAATGGGTAGTTGATGTATAAATGTCCCCTACATGGTGTGCCAGCATAAATGTACTGAAGATAAACTTTCCTGCTATTTGTAAGTCTAAGAATGAAGATACATTTTCTTATGTTATTTGTACGTTTTTTTATTTCTACTTTTGTTATCTCACACCATAGGACACAGTCCAATTTTTATTTGTTAACTTCCAATATACAGCATAAATGCAATATGAAAGAAATTATTTCTTTTATTCAGCAAGAATGCATTAGTCAAATGTTAAAGACATCCATAATGTTACAAAAGATCTCTGTTCCAACAGCTGTTTTATGTGAACTTTCTATTCATTAGAGAATATAAAATAAAAAAAAATCAGTTTACATTATTAAGCAGCACAACTGCTTTCAAAATGATAATAAAAATATTTTTTCTTGAGCACCAAACCAATTGAGAATTATTTCATGTGACACTACAGACTGGAGTAATGGGTCCAGAAAAATTCAGGTTTGCCATCACAGGAATAACTTGCATTTTAAAATGCATTCAAACTGAAAAGATTTATTTTAAAGTGTAACATTTCATAATAGTACTGTATGTTTGATTAAATAAATGCAGCCTTGGTCAGACATTTAAAAAATTTGCCAAAAAAATTGAAGTTTAAAGATGGATGCCATTTTAGTCAGTGTAAAACTATCTGCCAACGAATATGACATGAAATATCTAAAATATTTGATCTAAAATATCTAAAATCCCCATTTTAAAAAATATATACAAAACATTTATGCTGGATTAAATCAGCTTTTCCTCAATTTCAGGACACTAAAATGAACCTAGTATTTAGACTAAAACGTCTGAGACTTGAGAGGTCTTGGTTTTGAATTGTCAGGCAAGATCTGGATCTTGGAGGTTAGTTACTGGTCTGGGACTAACAGGGACTAGTCCTGACTACGACTTGCAGAAGCCTCATGGCCAGAATAAGCTGCAAAGTGGCAGATTTTATGCCGATAGTCCGGGCAACCATTCCAACCAACGAGAGCAGAGCATGAGCAGCACCGCTGTGCGGCTTAATAGCCCTCTCAGAGCCGCCCAACATGTGGTCACCATCCTGAACCTGAGATGAGCCTCTAATGCCACCCTGTCACCAAGACAACAAATCCTCTCCGCTGTTGACTTCAGATGCTCTTTGTGTGTCACAAAGAGAGAGGTAAAGGGAAAAACAGTTCTTCTTTTCTCCCTTCTCTCTTTTTTGCACCGTGTATTCACCCAAATAACCCAGGCCTTGCATCCACTGTAATTGAATTTTTGATGGGTGGTGTTTTTTTTATGACAGCTTGTTAAAAAGGAGAAAGTCCTTTTAAGAGAGTGCGTGCCGGGTTCTCGCGCCCTCTCTAGCATCACATGCTAGAAGAGGAGAGTAGGATAAAAAAGAGCCTTTTGTGCATTACCAGAAACTCATTTTCCCTGTGGATGAAAGGCAGAAGGGGTGAAAAAATACTCCTGGCCTCTTCCCCCCCTCCTACGGAGCTTTTCATTGTCACCGTGCTGAACTCCTGGGCTCTGGAAGGAAAGAGAGAAATTGCCACTGAAGAGACAGCAAAAGTGAGCTTGTTAGCACATTAGGAGTGAAGGGCTCGTGGTGGGCTCCAGGAACAGTCCCTGGTGGTGTGTTAATTCAGCACTCCGAACATGCTGGTGCTGATAGCCTCCAAATTGATCACTCCTGCTACCCTCAATTTCGTTCCCTCCCCCTCTTGAAGCGGCGGCAGCAGTGGAGAACAGAAGCACGCCTCTGGAAAGGAGGAGAAGCTTTTCACAATGTCAAAGTCATGTCAGCCACTTTGACCCTGACAACTCCTCTATAACAACATGGTGTCTGGCCAACACTTTTAGGTAGACGGCAATGACCTCTGAGACACGTCAGCACCACCGACTGAAGAAAACAATGACCATGGAGAAAATTTGATGAATTAGCTCCCTTTTAATTTACGATTGTGGATTTGAATTCTGCACACTCCACAGGAAGATGGAATTGGAATGATGGAAGAGGAATTTACTTAATGTAATTAAGACAGATAATTCTGGGCAATTAAATTTTATTTCCAACCATGGACAACAAAAATGTGAGGAAATGTCAATAATTGTTCAAAGTTTGGGGTCAGTAGGATTTATTCTTTTTTTTTTTTTTTAATATTTTTACTATTTAAAATAGCTGCTCTATATTTGAATATAATTTAAAATGTAATTTATTCCTGTGATTGCAAAGATTAATTTTTAGCATAATTAATCCAGTCACATGATCGTTCAGAAATCGTTCTAATATTCTGATTTGCTGCTCAAAAACAATTATTATTATGTTTAAAGAGTAGAATTTTTTAAAGTTTCTTTAATGCATTTATCTGAAATAGAAATCTTTTTATAAAACATTTATAAAACCTTATGAATGCCTTTATCATAATTTTTGATCAATTTAATGCAGCCTTGCTAAATAAAAGTATTCATTTCTATAATTTCTTACCAAATGCCGATCTTTGGATCTTTCTATTCACCAAAGAAACCTGAGAAAAATTGTACCCAACTGATAAAATTTTGATAATAATAATAATAATAATAAAAATAATATAAAATGTTGAACAGCAAATTAGCATATAATATTGATTTCTGAAAAAGCTGAAAATTTAGCTTTGATCACAGGAATAAATTACATTTTAAAATAGAAAGCTGTTGTTTCTGAAGGATCATGTTACATTGAGAGTTGACTGATGACTACAAAATGATTACAAAAAAAATTACAAATTTCAAAATATTACTTTTTTTTACTGCAATTTCAAAAAAATGCTGCCTTAAGCATGAGAGACTTAAAAACATTTGTAAAAAATTTTACTGACCCCATACTTTTCAAAATTCAATGTTTGTCTTACAAATCTGTTTTTCTATTTTAAAGTGAGTTACATAAACTTGAATTCCAATTCATTGTAATTCCACTTTCTTTACAGTCAAATTTTTTAATTTAAGTTAATTTAAGTTAATTCTGCATCCCGTTTGTCACCTCAATTAAAATACAATTTTAAATTTCAGCGACAACATATTCATTACACTGAACTGATGTCTAAACGAATCATAAATAGTACGAACATAAATAAAAACGGTGCATCTCAAAGGACATTTGTGCCTGGAAACATCAGTTCATCTGAGAGTTCTGGGACAATCGAATGTGTGACAGTACAAGGATGACACACGGCCAATATCTCCACTTTCCGAGAGCACAGCTATTCCCTGCTCTCACCTTGCAAATTAACACAGCACAAGTAACTGACGAGCCCTGTGAGAACACTGTCCCGAATCACACACACGCCTCATTTTAATTACACACATGATCAGTCATTTTCTCCACATGGTGTGCTTGTTATTATCTGTGCTGAGAATTCCTCTGTAGGACAGCATTGGCACCTTTCAAAAGAAACCCAGAACAGGATCCGCAGCCCCACAGAGAGAGCCACTGTCCGGCTGCCGAACGGCTCTCGTATCCTCACACACAACCCGGTGGGATACACACAGAGGAGCCTGCTCACTCAAACCACAAACCGCAGGGTCTCCACGGGTGCTTTTGTCAGGACACGTCTGTCAAACCCTATGAGAAATCACTTAGCCGATATACAGTTTCAGTCACGCTGCTTAAAGGAATAGTTCACCTAAATATGAAATTTGCAGAACATTTACTTTCCATTAAAGATATAGATGAGTTTCTTTTTTATCATAACAGATTTGGAGAAATTAAGAATTACATCACTTGTTCACCAATGTGAATGGGTGCCGTCAGAAAGTCCAAATATCTGATAAAAACATCACAGTGCTCCTCAAGCTATCACCTCCAGTCTATCAAATAGGCTCTTGTGAAGCAAAAAGCTACATGTTTGTAAGGAACAAATTCATTTGAGGTGCTTTAACTTTAAACCATTACTTCTAGTCAGTCCATAATCCACAATAACGCTTCCTCCAGCTTCTGTCTTGGTGTCAAAATTCAACAAACAAATTTTTAGCTTAGAATGGTTTTAGACAGTTGTTTTCACTTGTAAACCGTGCTTGATGTGGATATTACCATTCTGATCACGTTACAATGTTATTAATAGAGGGCTTGTATTTTATCGCAGATTGCTTGCAGATTATTGTGATGTTTTTAATCATCTCATTTTCATCTCAAATGATGTAATTTCTCAAGAACCTGTTTCAATAAAGAAACAAACCCATCTACATCTCGGACGACCTGAGACAAAGTAATTTTTGAGCAAATTATAATTTTTATATTAACTATTCATTTAAATGAAGTGCTTCCAAGTCTACACTTCAAACTAATTTTGCTGCCATCAATCAAGAAATCTAATCAGATTTACCCACTTATACACACATCAAAAGCTGATCAAACCAAGTTAGAAAATAAACCTTAAAAATGAGCACACGAGCAGCAAAATCTGTCAATATAAATACATCCACACCAATGCTAGAGAGATAAAGAAAGAAAAAGAACGAGATCAGAAAAGTGACAGAGGAAAAAAATCACACAAATAATCAAATTTGAGGAGTTTTACAGAGTATAATTACAGAAATCTATGTGTGCCCTGAAGTGCAGGCTAATCGGTTTATTTTTCCATCTGATGCCTGCTGATATCGTGGCCCTAACAGTGATTTTATTAGCAAGGCACGGTGCTGCGGCTGGCTGCCATAGCCCCATCATTACGGCCAATGTCTCCGCGTGGCACAAGCAGATGAGAGGAGAGATAGCCCAGGCTAATGCACCGTTGCCTGGGGCTTCGAGACACTGATCTGGGCCCGGGCTCCAGCATCACAGCCTCTCCTATTAATCTCCGCTGAAACCAAATTGAAGGGCTCGTGAAATACAGCCCCGAGAACGGCCGGCCCGATTTATCGCCCTGCGTCCTGTCCCCGCACCCCAGGGGGAAAGTGATGTGCGTGCTGCCGTTGCAAATGCAACATTTATTTAACATTCACGACGTGCAAGTCAGCGCTAATGCTATCAGAGAGGGCTGCGTGTACGCCGAGCTACACGTACATGGCGGGCCTGATTAGTATGAATGAGTGAAGGTGGGTTTGCCATCTGCCTCCCGTGCATGTCTTTTTTTTTTTTTAAACAGTAACCTGATTTTGTGGTTTTACTGAGAGTGGAGATTTTTCACCACGGCTTTTAAATGCCATGGCTATTAATTCTTTAAATCACATTTAGCTTTGCAGAAACTGTCGAGGTCTGAATTCGAACAAGGAGTGTTTATCAACATTAACATGTTTCAGCAGGTTCTGATGTGCGGCTGGACAAACTTGCAACATTTAAATAAAATAAAACATTATTATGCAATTCTGCGGATTATCCTCACAGCTCTACCAGTCAAAATATCAGATGGGAATATATTATTATAATATATAATTATTTGTGTAGAATTAAGCAATTCAGAACACTTCTAGAATATTCCACTCTCCCTAAAAATAAGTGTTTGTGGGATTTCTCTTAATGCTTACTATGAACAAAAGGCTGCAGGAATGTTCTGGGGATACTTCATTCTGGATCTATCTCTTACAAGTCATTAAAGTAAACGTTTTCATAAAACTAATAAAAATTCATAGAAACTAGAAAATAAAAGCTGATTTTTTAAGTCAAACTTTCAAACATGGATAGACAGAACAACAGAATGACAACAGAATAAATTAAAGACAGAAAGACGATATATATACACGACAGACAGAAAGGCATACAAATAAGACAGAAAGACAGGGAAACAGAACAACAGATATAATGGTAGAACGAATGACAGAACGATAGATAAAATGATAGAATGACAGATAGACAGATTGTACAAAAGGACAAATAGATAGAATTATAGACAGTACAATAGAATGTTAAATCGACAGACAGAACGATAGAACAATGGATTCAGAATTCATTCTGAATTCATCCCTTAAGTCATTAAAAAAGTAAAGTAAAACTTAAAAATAAAAATTGGAAATACATGCAAAAAACGTCTTTTTAAGTCTACAGGCAGATGACAGACAGAATAACAGAAAAAAAATGATAGAATGACAGATAGACAGGAAGACAGAATAACAGATATAATGGTATAATGGTTGAAATGACAGTGACAGATAGATAAAATGACAGACAGACAGAAAGACAGACAGATAGGAGTGTCTCTGCTACACTAACCACAAACTCCATGAGAGAAGCCTGCAGCGCATCCTAAACACTTCGTAAGAGTCAGACCCACATTCCCCATCGCCATGCACCCCCAGGGAGCTTGTTGTTTACCAATCTATCCCGAGCCGGAGGGGGCCACACAACATTTTTTTTTCTGTTAACACACCCTGCACTTCACTCATTCACACACGGCCTGTGTTTGACTTACTGGAAAGTCTGGGGATGAAGCTGTCGGTGCTAACAGGTCAAAACAGGAGCGAAGTTAGGAGGAGTGGCTCAGTGATTGATAGACATATTAATGCCACTGAGGTGAACTGTGCTGGAAAAAAACAACAGTGACGGGTGTCGCTTGTGCAGTTACAATAATGACTAAAGAGATAAACAGACAGACAGAGAAAAAAAAAAATGGCAAAAGCAATTAAGCACTGACCCTACCGAAACCCCAAACCCCCCCTAAATCTGTTCCACCCCCTTTTTCGTCACTGATGAGACAATTAGTGAATAGTGCAACCTTCCATCCCCCTACACACACACACCAGCAAACCACGTTGTTACTGCGACACAATAGGGCCCATTGTGAGAGTTGGCAGTGTGTGGCAGCGCTGCCCGTTAGGCGTTTGGCTGTGGCTACGTCGAGTGAGTATGTGTGTGTGCGCGGGCCGCTCAAGCATGGGGACAAAAGGGGAAGCGCTGGCCTGCTGCTTCCATCAGCTCGGTTGCCTTTGGAAAAGCCAGAGTCAGAAGGAAGGAGGCTATGACCCAAAGCTCTTCCACTCTCTCTGCTATCACGCCCTGCCATATGCTGACCCCAGCAGCCCGGCACTTATCGCTGCCAATCAGCAGCCAGCGGGCCTGCCCCCGTTGTCACGCCGGAGCTGGAACGGTCCCACACACACCACTGGACTGGCACGGCCAATGGGGAAGCCGCTTAGCACGTCCCCTTCTCTCCCCCTGCGTCCCAATCGACCACTGACAGATGGAAGATGGCCGTGACTCTTAGACTTGCGTGTTTTTTTTGCAGAGTCCAAGCCAACAACACCCAATCTCCCCCCGGCCAACTCCCCGCCGCGAGCCAGACGGATCAGATAATGTGGGTTTCTCTCGCCGTGCAATCGGTGCTTGAAGGACCAGATCTAGATCCACTTCATTCCAGGATGCGTTACAAGAAGACTAGCAGCTGTAGCGATCCGGTAGCCCGGGGGCGAGACAGGTCAACTAGCTCTAATCGAAGTGGGGTGTTTAAAACGCACACACACTTTCACATATGGCAGCCCAGAACATTTTATCACTCAGACCCAACATGGTGCCCTCAGAGACTAAGGCTGCTTGGAAGGCCCCGAGCTTGGGCTCTTTTTCCACACTTGGCCCTTGGATTACTCCTGTGCTATCTGCGGTTTAACCCTGTTATTTTGTCTGCCCAGCATTCACAACACTGACCCACGCCAGCTACCTGCTATCTGCTGGTTTTTTTCCCCCTTTTTCCCTCCAACAGACATTAAGACCAAAGAGGCTCCTTTCTCTCTATTCCAGGCCCTAATTTCACAGTCATGCCGAATGAGGGATCAGTGCACGGGGAGGCAGATGGACGCAGCCCGGGGCCAAGAGAAGGAACTGGAACTTAGAGTCAGGCACAAGAGAGGTTGAGGCGTGTTGGCTTACAGAATGAGAAAAGAGAAGAGATGAAGGGGGGTTGGCGGGGTGAGAACAGCGAATTAAAAAGTTTATAAAGTTTCAGGGCAAAAATTAGGGAAAAAGATGTTTTGACATTGCTTGAAAAAGGCTTACTGTGGACTTTGCATAAAAGGAAAATGCTGGTCTGCCTTTCTTAAATCTAGATCATTTACCTCACAACGCATGTCTCTGCTGAGATAAAGAGGGGCTACTGTGATCATGCGTCAGCTAGTGCATCATTTGAACATTTCTAAATGAGGACCTCTTTAGCAAGAACAGCACCTGACATGTGCATCCAGATCAAATCTAATTTAGTTTTTCTGTGAAACTAAAGGTGGTAAACTGAGGCTCAGCGTGCAATGCAATTCAGGTGGAAGAAAATGAGTATGATTATATGGATGAGAAAGACTTGAAAGCCAATGTATTCTTTCCAAGTGTACTTATTTTAACTACTTGCACTTCTTTCAAATTATACAAATCAACCGAAACAGTGTGACTGCAACCAGTGCAGTCCAATGATCAACTCTTACGATTTGATTCTTTTAGTGAATCAAAAGCATACAGAAAGACCACCTGTAGCCTCTTATAAGTTCTTTTAGTGAATTAAAAACATACAATTGATGTGCAAATGACTCTTATGAATTCTTTTGTTTTGTTGTCCAAAAAACCCCCCCCAAAAAAAAACAAAAAAAAAACAGCACAATTACTCAATCATTTTTAAAAAACACAAACTAAATATTAATGTAATTAATGTGTTGTAACATTTACTGCATTAGAAGCAGAAAACCTTTTGTAAGTATTCAAATTAATTACTGCAATATACTCAAATGAATCAGAATTGAAGCAAAGTGAATCAAATTTAAAAGCTTGTGAATTTGAATAGAATCTGTTTTGGAAATCTTATACTCTAAAATTCTAGATATCTTATAATTTATGACCTTATAACGAGGGTAGGTGGAAGGAATTTGATGATGGTTCATGACTAGTTCCTTTACCAGCTCTGCTGTACTTTAACTACTACACCACACCTCCCGTTAGTGAATTGATTCAGAGATACGAGGATGTTACGACAATTAGGCTACATCGCTTTCTGTCTCTCGGCAATGACTGCATGTGGCGGCACCATCAACAGGTAAGCAGGAGATACTGTGACTTCCTTCCTTCCATCCCTGGGGTCCTCTCAGTCTCATGGCCTGTTTTCATGGTAGGAGAGCAGCTCGTCTGGCACATAGATCTTCTAATCACTACTAGCCTGCCATCCATCCCTCACAGTCATCAATTATTCGCACAGGACAGAATGAAAAGAAGGTGTGAGGGCGCTCAAAGAAAAAGGAGGGGAAAAAAAAGAGGGAGGGATAGTTTCAAAATAAAGGGAATCAGACTGAAAGAAAAACAGACCAAGAGAGAGAAAAGAGAAAGACGGAGAGAGAGAAAAGGTTTGAAGAGACATCCGTCGATAATGACAGATTACTGTAATTCAGGCTGTCAGGAGCATCGACCTGTGCGGCTCACGCCAATCAATAGCTCAGTCCACTATCGAGCTCCGCGCAGGCACACAGATGGGCGAGATTGCTGCGAGCGAAAGACTCAAGCTGAGCCAAACAATCTCTCTGGCTTGGAGGACATGGCAGATGAGAATCGCCTTCCCCCCCCTTTTCTCTCTCGTTTTCTCCCCTCCTCGCCGAATTTGCTTTGTTTTCTGGAAGTAGCATCTCCTTGAGGAGAAAAGAGCGCTCTTAAAGAAAGGTTAAAGGTCTTTGGTGCCAACGAGACAAGAGAGGCTGGATTTGGACTTGAAAATGTTCAGATACTGAACATTGTCTAAAGCATTTAGTGGCTGTAATCATTGTTTTTGGACAAAACAAAGCTGTTAAAAGTAAAAGAAACTAGATTTTTATAGTGGCACTTGACCATGCAAAAATTATGACGAGTGGGTGGTTGCTAACAAGTTCAATTCCAGCCTGCTTGTCTCATTCTGACCAAAGACCTTCAACCTTTCTTTTTTCTTATCAAAATGATGATCCTTTAAACACCCAAAGGGCCAACCATCAATGATATTCTGGTCTCTAGATATGGCTAATGTTCATCCTTCAATGTAAAAGTATGGGATTTTTTCCACTCGCCAGTCCAAGCACTTAAAGCAATAGCTAGGTCCAAATCACTAACCCTAAAGCATACTACTAACACTAAAACACCACTAATTGATAGGGCTGTCAATTTAATAGATTTAGAAATTGCAATTAATCTCATAATATAAGGCAGTGTTAAAATGGATCAGAATAGATGAGAAATTTAAATTTTACGTTTTAAATAATACTTTTGTTGAAAATTAAAAGTAAAGAATACATATGCATAACTTCTATTGTACAATATTTGTACAATCTGTATGTGTGTGTGTATATCCTGAAACATCTTGAAAAAATTATTACAATTTCCACAAACTTTTAATATACAATAAATATTTTTTGAAGACCAATATATTACAATAGAAAATTATTTTCATTTGCAATAATATTTCACAATATTGCAGTTTTTTATTGTATTTATGATCAAATTGCAGTCTTTGTGTGCAAGTAGGTTTCATATAGGTTTCATTTATAAAAACTGATTTCAGTTAACTTTTTCTACATTAAAGTTGACAGCCCTAATAATTACGTAAAGGTAAACAAGCAAAACTACTACTATTTAAGCTGATTTTAAAAGACAATGCATGTTGTGAATGTATAATAATAACTTGTATGTGTAATAATAGATTTTGAAAAAGCCTTAACAAAGGTTTAAGTACAAGAGCAGAGGTTTAGATCGTGTGACAGAGAAAGAGAGACAGAAAAGAACACCAATCGACAGAGAAGCTTTTCAAAAGCAAATGGCTGTGCATCACGGTTAGCAGCCATTGAGAAGTGATCAGAATGATTCCATCACCTGCCTCACTGGGTGAGCAGAGCGGTGCTCTACATGTGGAGAGCTAAGAAATAAGACATCAATAATTATCGAGCGGCTCTACCTGCTCCCATCAGAACCAACCTGACCGCTCACAAGTCAATCCTTACATACGTGAGCCAGGTCTGTACGGCAGGAGAAGATAGCAGAAAACCTACCAAGCAGGCTGTAACAATGATAATAGGTTTCTGGCCCCTTAAACATGACAAAACCTCACACGCGCCCTCGTTAAAGTCTGGAAAAGGATACAAATTTTGGTAAAGAGGAATGAGGGATTTCAGAGCTCTGCTGGCGTTGATGGCTGTGGCTCGCACCACTGTGGGTAAGATATTTCCGTCCACTATGGCTCCATCAAACAAGGGACCAAAGAACGGCACCTGTGGAAAGTGAGATGACATGATATATGAACACTTAATGGCCTGTGAAGAGCAAAATGTGAGCAGCTCCAAGCAGGAACAAAATACACATTTCAATCAGTATTAAGGCCTATTCACATTCCCATAAGTCCACATTTTGAACACATGAAAAATGTGCATGACAAGATTATAAAATGAAACAATGAATCTCTATAAACTCCTGCACATTGAGTCTGAAATATTATTTTGTGATGGTTCGTTTTTTTAACATTCTGGTGCATTTTATTTTATACAGTACTTTTTAAAAGTTTAAGATATTTGTAATGTTTTTATTGCAGTCTCTTCTGCTGATCAAAGCTGCATTTATTTAATAAAAAAATACAGAAAAATATTGTAAAATATTAGTAAAATTTAAGGTTAATGTTTTCTATTAGAATATATTCTGAAATGTAATTTTTTCCTGATCAAAGTTGAAATCACTGCATTATTACTCCAGTCATATCTTCAGGACGTATTCTATTTGATGCTTAAGAAACATTTCTTCCATGTTGAAATCATTGCTGCATAATAATTTTGTGGAAACTAATACTTTGTACTAATACTAATACTAATTCTTTGATGAATAGAAAGTCTAAAAGAACAGCATTTATTTGACACCTTTTTCTAAGATCATAAAGGTATTTATTTATATTTATATAAATAGATTGTGTCTTTGCTGAATAAAAGTATTAATTTCTTCTTATCGACCCCAAACTCTAGAATGGTAGTGCATTTTAATTATTTCAAATAAATAACATTATATTTAGGTAAACTCTTGTTTTTAGAATGAATAGTTTTGTCTAAAACATTGTTTGCAAATGCTTATAGTTTCATCCTACTTTTTGTGAATAGGGCTTTACACATCCTATAAGCTAGCAGCTTTATTCTTTAAATAAAAGGAGGCATGGAAATGTCAAAACCTCCAACGTATTTCAGCCTGTTACATAAAAAAATCCCTGACATTAAGAAGAAAAGACACAGTGAATAGCCCTTATGCACTGAAATGGGGTCTAAATGGACTTTCATAAAAGCCAGGCCTCGTCTTTCTTTATCTCTCCATCTTTCTACATTTCCTCAGACTGCATGAAAGACTGAGCCTCTCGTCTCGGATCCATCTCCACAGCGGAATTCGATTCTGAGAATCCCATTCATTCAATTAGCCCTGACATAACTGAGCAGGAAGCAATGGCTGGTAGTGCCCAAAGACAGATATGCTTCCACTGTCTCCTGTACAAAACATTGAGCTCATTTACAGAAAAACAAATGGATGTGATGCACAAACAAATATCTCTGCTTTACTGTATACCGATCTCTCTATTCAGCAGCCGTTAAAATTGTTTTTTTCCTGCTCCAAGTATGGACAAGTGTTTCAAGGAATTCAAATGCATTTAGACTATAGGCCTATTCAGACAATTTGCTTTAATTAACTGGTTTAAAAACGAATTCACAATTTTTAAAAAGTCTCAAAAAGAGACTGAGGTGTCACATGTTCTTTTGGTAATAAAATAGATATTTACTTATATAACGCTATTCATTATTAGTGTTTTACAGTACTGTTCAAAATTTTTAGATCAGAAAATGTTTTCCAAATTTTTGAAAGTCTCTTATGATCACCAAAGTTGGGTCAGGTGCAGTAAAAAACTTAAAAATTGTGAAATATTATTAAAACAACTGTTTCTTATTTTAATATATTTTAAAATGTAATTTATTTCTGTGAAACATAGCAGAATTTTCTGCATCAATACTCCAGTCTTCAGTGTCACATGATCCTTGTTAAATCAGTTGTGCTATTCAACATTTTGTGGAAACTATGACTCATTTTTTCAGGTTTCTTTGATGAATAGAAAGTTCAAAAGATTGTAACTGTTTTATATGCTTTATTGCTAAATAAAATATTAATTGGTTAAAAAAAAGTTAAAATCTTACTGGGCCCACATTTTTATACGGTAGTTTATATTCAAAGTTTTATTCCCATCCGTCACTTTGAACTCATAGATAAAGTTTTCTACTAGAGTCAGGTGCTTTACAAATCTATTTGAATAAAAAATAATTAATTCATAAAATGATTTGTTTGTGACATCTCTAGTTACAGACAGAAATCAGACATAATTAAAAGACATTTTTGTCCTTATTGGTTTACTGCTGAGCTCACCTCTGGTTTTTTGATGATCTGGATGCTGTACATGTGGTTCTTCATGGGGTAGATGATGATCAGCACATCTCCAAACTCAGTAGGAATGATGCCTCTCCGGTAGTCCCGTGAGTGCTCGGACCAAACGATGTGCACTTCATCGTTACCCAAGTGCCTTAACTGTGTGGAGAGAGAATTACATTTGTTGTGGGGTTTCATGCATAATACACTTGTATGCATAATTTACTCTACGAAAATACAAGAAGCCTTGAGTTT
This sequence comes from Enteromius mattozi, assembly GCA_032359235.1. Classification (NCBI taxonomy): domain Eukaryota; kingdom Metazoa; phylum Chordata; class Actinopteri; order Cypriniformes; family Cyprinidae; genus Enteromius; species Enteromius mattozi. The sequence goes on along the minus strand of JAUMHE010000069.1, from coordinate 4,053,996 downwards.
GTATGCTGGTCATATTTTATGATTGTCACGTTCTCCAAAATAAAAGCAAAAAAGTAACTGGTTTGAATTGAATCTCGACTGCATGTAGCCGTGGTACAGTGCTATCCAATCCGGCGTTATTAACCTTGCGCTGTGACAGTTGAGTGAACGGACACTCGGTCTGTCTCTCCTCCTCTCATCTATCTTCCACTGATCACTCCATCTTCCCGGGACCCGCTCAATCACTGCCATGGCCATGGGCGCAGCGACCCGACAACTGTCCCAAGCGATGGCCACAACCTTTATGCAACCAATGACAAACTCTGTCCTTTGGACTCAGCGATGGACATCATTCATTTCTATAAATGCAGAGTTCTACTTTGTGGTTATGGCTCAAGCTATATAAAACAGCAAGGATCATAAGGAAAATGAAGCTGAACAAGTCCGAAACCAATACTCTCCAACCTTCAAATGTATATAGCAGTTACAAGTTTTTATATCATGCTACAAAAAAAAAATCTAAGCAGCAATTTAATGTCATAACTGCCATAAGGTAATATAACATACTAAATTAATAACAGTATATAAATAACAAACAATAAGTAGATAAAATAAATAAAACAGACCAACTATTTAACATTATGATATATTATAAACAATATATGTAATAAAAATATTTAATAACATATGTACTGATTTATTATGACCACTAAATATTACAAAATTACTTCCACTAAATCACTTGCAATTGGCAAGTATAAATGAAAAAAAACCCCATTTATTATTAATAAATTACCTGAAATTAGTCACAATTGTGTACCAGAAATACATTAAATATATAATATAAAAATATACATATATTTAAAAAATGTATTTATTAAATTTACAGATGTATATTTAAATATAATATTTAAATAATTATAATTAAATCATATTTAATAAATATATTTTACAATAATACATTGATTATCATTTTCATGAATAATAATGGCTGACAAATTCTCTCAATTCACTTACAATTGGCAGGTATGGAAAATTTTTTGAATCCTTCAGAGAGCATGTTAGATGATAAACAGTGCATAAAACAGCAGCCGCGAGAAGAAAAAAAAAAAATGTGCGCTGTGGCACCGGCGGCTGCGCTGACACGCTTTAGTGTCTAGTTAACATGGTTTAGAGTTGCTATCGGAAGATCGTGCTCTGGATAGCCTCTCCAGCAGCCCTTGCAAATCCAATTTGCCTCTGAGAAGTCATGATAGGCAATGCAGCACAGGGACAGACCCAATCTAATTTGGGTGGAATATAGCCATGTGTGGGGTGGAGGTCCCCTCAGCTCCCCTGCAGGGCAGGCATGGCGGTCCAAAACCCCTTCACCGGCCCAACCGCCCCACACGTCACTTCACCTCACGCCTCATGCTCAAATTACAGCCATGAATTACATCCAGCCTTCAGCTGCACCACCGCAGACCAGGGACTGCCATTTCCTTCCAGGCTGTGTGTCCGTGTGACAAAATGATTGGAGTTTTATTGGACGATAAGGTGGTCTGGACTGAGAGATTTGTTCATCTCTCAGCCATCTTTTGTTTAATCATGTAATACCATTCTGAGAAATGCCACATTCGATTGGCGGACCGTAGTGCAGATCGTGGTAACAATCTGGCAGAAATTCAAACGGCCCGTCCTCATTGCGATAAGAAGATATAAATCTGCATTAAATTTATTATCGCAAGATGTACTCAGTCACTTGAATGTTTCTTATGCTCATCAAGGCTGCATTTATTAGATTAAAAATCCAGAAAAAAATTTAATATTGTGAAATATTATT
>JAUMHE010000069.1:4024516-4051908 GCA_032359235.1 Enteromius mattozi | reverse complement strand
TACTCCAGTCTTCAGTGTCACATGATCCTTTCAGAAATCATTCTAATATGCTGATTTATTACTAGAATTGTCAATGTGAATTGTCAAAAATGAATAGTAATAAGAAACTGTGTTAAAGAAGCTGCACTGTATACCTATGTAGCATTTTATTTTTCTGTTAATTTCAGTGAATTAAGATCACTTTCCACCCTCTCTCTGGTCTGTTTTTACTACTGTAATTTTTGTATGAAGATCAATCAAATACTGATCTGCAAATCTACAGCTCTACATTACTTTCTGATTAAGTATCTTTACTCAGAAATATGCCACATAAGTAAAATCATGTTGACTTTGTGACTTCATGTTGACTTTAACATGCATGTCATTCATCATCCTCCATCTCTCTCAAAAGGGAGCCATGAAAACATACCGAACATCTTGTCATCCTTCTGCTTAAAGCCAATTACAGTCCAACATCTTCCCGACAATATCCCACAAACCCCCCTTTCAGCATACCTGCCCAGCTCATAAAAACAAAGAAGACACAATAAGCTGTAGGCGAGACCATTTCAGACTAAACGTGGTAATCTAATTAGAGCCCCCCTTTACCACAGAATAAGCGCCCCATGAAACGTCGCTCTTACGATCCACAGTAGCCCTCCCTCCCTCCCTACTGTCCCTCGATGCAATATCACATTTCTATCTGCGTTCATTAATAAGTCTTTGGGGCCCATTAGCACCTTATCGCCTAGTCTCTGCCCCAGAAGACGTATGAGTGAGGAAGTGAGGGGACAGCTCTAATGACAAGCGATTGGTCATTCGGCATGGGGCTGGCCGCTCCACAAACAGCCCCATATCACAGCCTTCCAGCCAAGCTCATTAAGGATAATGCTGCACATTATTAGATTTGTGCTGCCCATGTGAACGGAAAAAAATACCCATGCAGACAGACATTTGTGGCTGTTTCTTCAAGTACGGACACTTTAATGTCCCAGGGGTTGATTTTTATTAAAACTAACAGCTTGTATCATACATCTCTTTGTTATACGAAGGTCACATTAAAACTGACTTGGCAACTTTTTTTACCATGCCTTTATTTTTTATTTTTGCTAGTACATTTTATTGGTTACCTTTGTCTCAGTTTGTTTGTGATTAATGCTTTTCCAGCTTCTGTGACTATTTTTATGGCGAGAAATATTATGGCAAAATTGTGTGTGTGTGTGAGAATGTATGCATGTATGTGTGTTTTATAATTAGTTTTTGCTCAAAACTTAACTGTTAAAAATCTCTTCAAAAGAGTTAAAAGAATAATAATTTTAAAAAAAATCTAATAAAACAAGCTTAATGGGTAGAGAGATTCTACCTTTGTCCCAGACCTAGAACCTTAAAACATGAAAATCCATAATAAACATTAGCATTTATTAAAACTATGATTAAAGAAATAATCATATTAACACATTTCAGTATTTATCAAGCCAATATATATATCTCATTTGCTCAGTTGTGGTTTGATTACAACTAACTATTATTATTATTATTATTATTAATAATAAAAATAATAATAATAATAATGATTTTTACTCATTTTCCCACCCTAGCCATGATAAACCATACCATGTTTCCTATTAGATAAAAGTGTCAATAGTGACAAAAGAGTGATACGTAATGAGAAAAGTAAATATAACTTGCACAAAATACTTTACTTGCATAATTTCTAGTCAAAATCTGATTGTGCCAATTTATGCAAGAAAATATAAAAATATCAATTGTGTACGTTTATGAAACATGTTTGCAACAAAAATAGCCTTAGCAAGACAAAATTAGTATTTTTTTGTCATCGTCATTTCCATCATAGAATACTATTAAACAATACATTCTTTGAAATGTGTGTACACTGTTGGATTTTATTAGTAAACATAAAATTAACTAGTTAGAATGTAAAAAGTGTGTTTAAAGCAAGTGTAATTCATAAAAGCCCACAGGACAAAAAAAGTGCCTGAAGTTGAAGAAACACCATTACAAAGAGAAAAACTAGAGAGCAATGTTTCTCCATAAGGTCACTTCGACTGCAAGGAAGAGTGAGAAAAAGAAAGGGTGCGACATCCCTCTTTAAATAAAAGACAGACAAGATAAAAGCCAGTGCGAGAGGCAGAACGAGAGAATAAAGTACAGCTGTTAGGAGTCATTACTTTCTCCTTTTCTCAGTTCTGATAGCAGATAGGACCTTTTCTCTCTACGGGAAACCCAAAAATACAAAAGCGCAGCTCTCGGCAGGTATAAGTGTCCCACCCCTCAGATTAGCCTGGGTTAGGTTTAATGATGAGGTGTGAACGCACAGGTCAGTGAGGTTCTGTGTCCCACTTCACCCAGCACACATGAGCACTGCTGGAGACAACTCCAGATAGAAGAGCTATGAAAGAAATGACACAGACTACAATCTAAAAGGCCTGCCACAGGTGAGCTGGCAGGGGGAAAGTTTAACTCTTTAGAGAATCAGTGGCTTTTGAGTGAAGGAAAACAAGATTTCTCCTTGTTCTTTTGAAACTGGTCTACTACGCAGATATGTGTAAATTAAGATCCAGTTTAGCAGACCAAGTTGCAACATGGGTTGTTTAGATGTTTTGAACCCCTTAGACGATTTGTGAACAAAAAAATAACCCTATGTCATACAGAATGCAGATGTTATTTACATAAAGTCCTAATGTGATAAAAATCTGTATTGTTTTTGTTAATAAAAAACTAAAACTATAATTGATTTAAATCAAGATTAAATAATAAAAAAGTATTAAAATTTAAACCTCAAAATGTTTTTGCCTTGGCAACTAACTGAAAAAAAATGATGATTTACTAATTAATGAAAAAAATAAGAAAACTATATAGAAATATTAAGAAATATCTAATAAAAATGTCATAAGCACATATGCATTATTAAAGTTGTGCTAGTTATCATTAGTTAATGCACTGTGAACTAACATGGACTAACAATGAACAACTGTATATTTATTAACTAACATTAACAAAGATGAATAAATACTAGTATAAATGTCTCGTTCATTATTTGTACATGTTAATTAATACATTAACAAATGACACCTTATTGTAAAGTGTTACCGCTAATTCAAAATAAGAATAAATGCTAAAATAGTATAATATTAAAGTAACTCCAGTGGAAATTTGTCATGCAACCTGACTAAAATCGCAAGATTAGACTTAAAAACTGCGACTTCTACAAGTTTACCTTTTTAGTGAGCGAGTCGTCTGAGTCTGGAGGCATGCGTGTGGAGACGTGGAACATCACTTCGACTGTAGAGGTGGCGAAGTAAGGCATGGTCAAACCCGTGCTCTTGTTCCTCTGCAGGCCGCCCATGAAACCACAATGACTCGTTAGGTTCACCTGAACATTGAAGAAAGAGTTTGTTAGGACCCATGCATTAATACCATATTTATTAAATACTGTATATATAGGACATTTATTAATTTAGGACATCAATTAATTAGCAAGATTTTACCTCCCAGCCCAGGCCTGACACAAAGTCTTCATAGGCCTGACTCCCGGCTGTGTTGGACAGAATTGAGTGCTTGTCTTCCTGCCCCTCTGCCACATAAAACACAGCAATCTTGTGCGTCTCACGACTAAAAAAGTAAATAAATAAGAAAGTAAATTAAGGAGTAAAACAGGTGTACAATTTTGTCAGGTGGTCTCACAGACTTTAGAAAATAATGTCGCTTTGTTCTTATAAGCTACTATTAGCTTTAAAAGAAACAACACTGGATAAAAAGTGGCATAACATACCACTGCCTTGAATCCAGATTCTTCAGCTCCCTCAGTAGTTTTTCGTTCTTCTTCAGCAGGTGGAAACTGTTCCTGGAGACAGGACATTTAAACATAAGAGCTAATGAAGAGAAATATCCTACCAGATGATCTTCGATCACTTCAGGTTAATTAGCTTACACATAGCCAGACGATCAACAACAACAACATCAATGTAATGTAATGTAAAAAAAAAAAGAAAGATATCTAGATGGACAGATATGACAGACAGACAAAAACATAGCCATATAATAACAGAACTATAGATAGAACAATACAGAGAAAGATAGAATGACAGATAGATAGACAGAACAATATAGACTGATACAACGATAGATAGAGAGAGAGAGATGGATGGATGGATGGAACAATATAGACAGATACAGTGATAGAGAGAGGGATAGATGGATGGGTGGATGGATAGATAGATAGATATTTTTCCTTTTTTGATGACTTCTATCTATTGTTCACAGACCCTGTTTGGAGAAGAGCTGTTCTAGACTGTGCGTTAGATCTCTTTCATTAAGCGGCCGCCTGCTTAATTACAGTCTTCCTTGTTTTTCTCACAGTCTCCCGGAAAATCTGACTCCATGACAGAAATGCAAATGAAAACAAACAAAGGAAGATCCTGCACTGAAAAACATCTTATGACAAGACGAGCCGTAAAACAAAAACTTACACATAGTGTCATGAAAGAAAAAAAAAAATCATAAATCTAAGATAATGCGACTTCTTTCCGTCTGCAGCTTTTATAATTCAGAGTTCAGTTACTTTCTCCCTCTCCCCCTCTTTATCTTTCGCTCCCTCCAAGTGGCCGCGTGAGTCATGTGGAAAAGCCACACGATGCTCTCTAAAAGGACTTTTTGTTTTGTTCTCCTTTTCTTTGAGCAGGGGTCTCTTTATTAGCTTGTTGCAATGTAATGGTCTTCATTTTCTCCATTGAAAGTGAGCCATTTCAGGAGGCGAACGTGCGAATGGCATAAAAGGCCGACATTAGGCGCGCGCTCACACACACAATGGCCCGGCGGATTGCAATGCCTTAGTCTCTGACCACGGATAAATGATACATGAATGCCTGGAGAGCGGCAGCAGGACAATTCCTCATTAAACAGCCCCTATGCATTTTCTCCCAGCTCTCCAACTCATAATAACCCTCCAGCCACATTCGAAAGGTAGCAGCCTTTTATTTTCACCCGGCGTATCAGGAAAGAATGAAAAGTACCGCCGCTGCTCGGCAGATAACAGACCCCTCAAGAATTAATCCCCCCATAAAAGCTGCGTGCGTGAACACACACACACACACACACACACCATTCACCCAGAGCTGCTGAAGAAAAGCTTTTTTCCCTCCTGACGACTCTATGAGGGAATGGTGAAAAAACAATTTTCCTTCATTAATCTCATAACACAGAGCATGCATATCATGAAAATTAATGCCATTACATTCAAGGTGAAAAATAACCCCAATTTTCCAATTATTTGTCATCTGGAAATATTTAACCATTCTCTGTAATCCCACAAAATGGAATGGGATTGAACCCTCACATTCAAAAGCAATGAGGAGAGCCATTAGGCATTTGGAAGTGGGACGGAAACAGAGGTTTGGGCAGTAAATAAGCACCACTATAGTGTCTATTGGTGGATAAGCTAATCAGAAAAATGTTGACTGTTTAAAGCAGATTAACATGGCTTTGCGCAATCAGGGAAAGGTGCGAGCAAACAGGATGTTTACATGAATTATCGGCCTTCAACAACCGCGTAACCCAGATAGTGCTAACAGACTCTAGCAAAATAATGCAGTGATTCTTTTGGGAAAGAAATGGCAGGATGGTTTGACGAGGTGTTGCTGATCACTTATTTCCTAGATTAAAGGATTTAACTCTCTAAAACAGTGGTTAAACAATGCAAAAAAACCCGAAAAAACAGAATTGGCAGAGTTATGGTTGGTGAAATTTGTTTCTGTTATTAGTAATAAACTGCCCAAAACTCAGTATTGACAAAAACGTGACTAGCTTTGGAAACTTATTAATTAACTAATTTAACTGGAATTTATTATATGAATAACTGCAATAACTGATCCTTGAGCCAGGCTTTTTAAAAATAACTGCATAAAAATGACTTTGGGTGCTGAACTCCTCGCAAGTCAGTTGCAACACAAGTAGTGAGCAAATTTATAGTATATCTGCAATAATAAGGTCATAAAAATCACACAATAACAAATCCCGTCATTTTCAAGATGTTCTTAAAACAAAAAAAGTTTTCAAAGAATTTCCAAGGATTGCCCTTAAGAATATTTTTATGGACTTAAAGGAATAGTTCACCCAAAAAAGAAAATTCTGTCATCATTTGCTCACCCTCAAGTACCAATCCTGCATGTCTTTGTTCTGCCGAACACATATGAAGGTATTTTGAAGAAAGTTTGTAACTAGGCTGTTTTGGGTCACCATTGACTCCCCTAGCATTTTTTACTAATATGGAAGTCAATGGTAACCCAAAACAGCCTGGTTACAAACTTTTTTGTGTGTGTGTTTTTTGTAAAACTGGGTCCTGTAATTTTCTTTTGAAATAACAAATCTAGCATGGGGAAACCATACTGGCACTCCATGATCACTGGTGTTTGGAATTTCTGAAGGATCACTCCTATACATGTTTGACATTGCATTTTTAGGTACTATTCCATGCCTGTAATCAGTGTTGTCCAATTTGTTCCTGAAAGCATCCCAATACTACACATACTCAAATTCTTGTAATTGAACACACCTGAATCAACTCTGCTCATTAGTGCAATGAATGGCTCAGGTAAGGGTTGGGACATAACATAACACATTTTTTACAAATATGATTTATACTCTACATCAGGGGTTTTCAAACCTGTTCTGGAGGCTCCCCAGCACTGCATATTTTACATTCCTGCCTAGTCCAACATGTCTGATTCAACTCAACAGCTCAGCTAGTAGAGACACTGCAAGACCGGTCTGTTAATGTAGACCTACAAAATATAGTGCTGGGGGGCCTCCAGAACCCCTGCCCTATAGGATTCCCAAGTATTTTTAACTGCAGTGTGTTTTCAAGTGGTCCTGAGTCTTACCTCTTCTCCCAGGAGTTCATGCCTAGTATGTTGAGGAGCAATTTGCAGTAGTAAAAGGCTGACTGGGGTCTCTGTGGACTAGGTTCTTGCTGTACAGCGGCCCTCATGTTCAGGTCACTCCCACGATGCAGTGTAAAGTCCTGCTCTTCAGCGCATTGCTTCAGGATGGCGTTGATGACGTCATTCTCCTGCTTCTCGGACACGCAGGTGGGTGGCGGGGCTGGAATGTTGAGCGGTGCGCCAGTACGTTGCAGGCACTCTGGGCTGGAGTATCCCAGGTACTGCAGCATCTCGTCCAGGGAGTCCTCCCCATCCTGCAGAGAGTCCCAGCTTGGGATCACCTCTCTGCATCGCCGCTTGGCCTGTGGGGCCATCAGTTCCAACCCTGCCTCTTCCTCCTCATCCTCATCCTCAAGTTCTTCCTCTTCCCCGTTTTCTTTCACATCCTCCTCATGCTCATCCAGGTCCTCCTCGCTCTCCTGAAAAGCTCCATCTTCTGGTTCTTCTTGACTGACTCTTTCTAGACTGTCCTCATCTCGGCTACGTTCTCTATCGCCCCCTGCTTGATTGGAGGACGAGTAGAGGTGCAAAGTTTGACTAGGAGTGATGCAATGAGGTGGACCATACAGTACAGCAGAGTCCCAGGAGTGTTTTCCGGAAATGTCCCTCACGATCACCCGAACGCAGGCACTGGTGGTGGTAAGGCCAGCTGACATCCCGCCGCCGGGCAGGCCGTCTTCTGCCCGGATCTGTAGATAGGACAGCAGGGTGGTGCCATTGAGCACGAAAAACTGCAAGTTGGGTGCATCGAAGAGCTCAGGGGTCAGGTCTGCGCTCTCGCTGTACGGGTTATCCTGGTTCTCGCATACCTGGCTGGTCAGAGTGGCTGGACCACCACTCATTGGATAGTGACCTAGGTGGTTGACCAGGTGGGATATGACTGTTCGTGCCGCAATTGAAATCAGGCCTTGCTGAATACGACTCCTCACTACAAACAGAAAGAAAGACAAAGATGTCTTTAAAGAAGCTGTATGTGGAGAGATATGTCAATTGGTGTGCCCATAACTCATACGGTTTATAACTCAAAGTCTTGTCAGACCAACGAATTACACCAAATGTTGTCCCAACAAGTCAAACACAGCTGTCTGAACTAGGTCTGTCACAATAATCAATATATCGACTTATCGCACAATATATGCATATGACCTCAATAATTTTTGGTGATGCAATATACTACCCATTATATTTACATAAAAAAATTAAAAAAAAATTGTTTTTTGCATTCCACCTATGTCTTTGCAGCTTCTCATACACAACACGGTACAGTCATATGGTGCTAGTTCAAATTTTTAAAAATCCTTCTACAAAAAAAAGTATATACAGAGATTTGACTGCTAAATAGGGATTGTGTTTTTCAGCAATAGTGTGCACCCTTACTTTTCAGAGACAAAGTGGCATAAAACATAACTTAAAATTACAATAATATCACTTATCACAATAATTTATGGGGCAATATATCGCACAACAAAAAAAGTTATTGTGACAGGCCTAGTCTGAACAAAGAATTTCATATTGTTGAAATGTTAAGGCTTTGTGTGTTCCCAGCATGCATTGCAGCATTAAGAATTTATGCAACTAGTGTTATATGATTATTGTTTGGCTGTTTGCTAATTTCATTTAAACTTTTTTGTTGTTGTTTTATCATTATTGTTTTGTACTGTGATATAAAGAGCTTAATGTTTCTAGTTGAGGGCTAGACTTTGTTCACCCACTTATGTCCATATTCTTTCGTCTTGTAAGTTGTCTAATAAACAAAGACAATGTTGTCTACTTATCAGAATAACTATTAATGTTTGAAATTTATAAACAAACATCTTCCAAGAAGCAGAAAAAAAAAATAACATCAACATTCAAAATAAAGTTTGTTAGCTGAACAAAAAAAGAGACATGTGACTTTACTTGGGTTGAGTAAACAACTTGGTCCAAAGTTGAGTAAACTCAAAAAAGCTGTGCAGCAACTTGACTGAGCAAAAAGAGTATTCAGGCATTATGGTAGATTAAATTAAAAACTGTTTAAGTTGGCAATTTGTCCTAAACACACACAGCAACGGTCAGTTATTTTTCTGAAAGTTAATTTTTCTTAACATGGACGTTTTTCAATTGAACTTTTTAGAGAAATTTTACTGTGCAAATCTAACAAATCTATTGTGCTAACAAATCTGCAATCCTAAATCTATTGTGCAGAATTTAATCAAAAATCTGAAAGAGAGAGATAAAGAGACTGCAGTGATGATGAAAAGGTGTTAGAAACAAGTAAAGGAATAGAGTTTAGGCACTCGTTTCATCAGGGATGTAGTGATTTTCAGATCTATCAGTGTTAAACTCCTGGGGAGCTGAGATGAGTGAAGGTGCAGACGGTTCGTGTGAATACAGGGACATTAGGGTGTGATGAAGAATGCAGGATGCCCGGGGAGAGGTGCAGATGCCTCGATGCTGGTAAGAAGCTCCCGATAGAGACACTCCTTCTTTACGCTCTGCCAGAACTCACAAAGAAACCATGCAGAGAGCAGCCCAATACCAGTACACTCGACGTGCCAGAGGCCCACTCCCCCCAATCAACCCAGCACACCAATCACATTCAGCGACACTCTCCACTGCCTTAATGAGCCAAAACATTCTTAGCTCTCGGGGGGAGAGATTTTATCCTGATGAAGTAGTCTTCTGTACGGACCAGCTCAGCCGCCGAGTGCCCTCCGATCTAGCAAGAATCCAGCGCTAGGAGTAATTTCAAGAGTAATGGAGGTAGAAAAGTGGTGGACACATGTCTCACTCAGGGTTGTAATGATTAGTTATTTCGCCTGATGGAGAGAGACACAGCAACGGCAGCACAGGAAACCAGCCCCCTGCTGTCAATCTCAAACCCTTACTCTCCCTCATACACACTGAAACTAGCATGAGGGAGCAAACAGATTAGGTGATGAAGACATTTAACTACTTTACTCCTGCTTCTTTTGCTTTGTTCTGCTTGTTTGAACTACAGAAGGTGATAAAGATAAGAGAAATGTGGTAGGTGATGATTAACACTGTGCGACAAGCTAGTTTTTTTTTTTCATGTTTTTGTCTTATCCTGGAGCAACAGTGAAAAAGATCAATTTAGTTCTATGTTAATCCTAGTCATAAGTTGTTATTTATTAAAATTAAAAAGAAAAAATGCGCTCACCTTCAGTGACGGGTTGCAGTTTAGAGGAGCGTTCAGAGTCGGGTGAATGAAGCGGCTCTGGCTCCTTCAGGTTCTCCAGTAGTAGGAAGGGGTCATAGTCTGGGCTGCTCAAGTCTGACAGGTGGATGGGAAAGTAATTGGGGTTACTGAAGCTCTGAGCACCATATACGCAGCCATGAAGGACCTGAGGAGTGGACAAATGGGTTAGGAAAACAAAGAAAGAAAGAATGGGGTGTACCTGTTTATGTGCTGAGTTGTTCCGAAAGCGGAAAAATAAAAATGATGTTTAATAGCATATGTGTGTTGGCCTCATACTTTATAGATGCAGCTGAGGACAGACTTGTCACTTTTCTTCTTGTCTGAGGCTCCTTGGACCGGCTGCAGGAGAGTTTTTGGAGGTAGAGCCATCACCCAGTCCAGCAAGCATAGCAGCAGAGACACGACCAGCTGGAAAAAGACAAAGCAAATAAAATCAATAAATTGTTATGAAAATTATTCAAAATAAACGCTTACTATTTCGATATATATTTAAAAACGTAATTTTTTTTCTTCACTTCCCCCCCCAATTTAAAGAAACAGTACACCCCAAAAAATGGAAACCCTCATCACCCTCATGTCATCCAAAACAGTTATGACAATTGAAGCCCTTTCCTCTCACGAACCCATCAAATTTCTTCAGAAGATTTGCAATGCTGCAAACACGTTGTTTGGTTGCTTTATTGAGCATTTCTTTTTTAGTAAGAACAGGAAAATTACTTGATGTGCTGCATCTAGACAGGACAAACTATTCTGTTTATTAGCTAACTGTACATTCTCTTTAAAAAACCATTATGACTTGTTGGTTAAAAAAAAAACGAAAAAAAAAACAACATTTATTTCACATGTACATGAGCGTGTCATTTCATTGTGTTGGGGTGCATTTATTAATAAGACATACCCTCTTGTCCAGCTCATGAGGGGAGGACTCTGTGAATGGAAGAAGGTAGGTGATGGTTGCAATAAGGACCTAAAAAGCAGAAAATAAACATCACAAATCCAAACCAAGCTTAACTTAAAATTTAGCTCACTTGTAGTGCAACAGACTTTACCTCCACTATTTTCTTTGGAGTGTCAGGCGGGAATTTCTGCAGTTCATCCACATAATTGATGAGCAGGTGCAAAATGTCTGAGGCCACCAGAGCAACGGTTTTATTTGAAAACTGGAAGAAAGGTATTAATGGTTAAAATGGAAGCAATCAGCAACTTTAATGTGCTCAGACGTGTGGAGCAAAACGGAAAAACTGTGTCATGGGCCTCATCTGAGCTGATTAAGACGGGATGAGTTTTTGCCTAATTCTGCTTCATGGAACGCACCCAAAGGAGAGAGACCCTCATGCCTAACCCTCCATTGACACCAGATTCTCTGAAAAGCCAATAGAATCGACCCGATCACAAACAGACTTTTCTGATTGGATTTGAGTATGTGTGTGGGTCTGTTGGCCTTAGCCTTCATTTCAGACAGAAATGTAATAATTCCTCGAAGTCTCTGAAGCGTGCATTCTTCAGTGGATTAGCCTTCTGTCTGTGAGAAGCAGAGAAGCCAAACATGTTGACGGTCCAGATTTAGGAAGGCTGGTAGGGGTGGGTGCAGGGAGTATGGAATAATCTTCTTCTGGATGAACAGAACACACTTGTGCCAGTGCAGTGAGCCCAGGCATCAGGAACGGCTTCAGAAGACTCAGGCCAAGGGCAATGCCATCATTTCTCTGCTGTGCTCACTTATGCTGCCAGTGAAGGTTCTTTTACAACACAGATGCTTCTATTCCGTTTATAATCGATCTTTAACAGCAGAATATATGTACATTTCGTTGTATGATCAAGCATCCGTTACCTTGAGAGTGACACAGATGACATTAAGCGCTTCTTTGATCTGGGGATGCTGAGTGCCATGAACCAGTTCTTCACAGAGCCAAATGCCCAGACTACAGAGAGCCACACACCTGAAAAAAGAAACAAAGACTTTAATTTAAACTTTAAAATAAACATCCAAACAATATACAAATCACAGTATCTTATTAATAATATTTGTGATTTAGATATAGAAATGTTCTTCCATGTAAAGAATTTACTTCAAGCAAAAACATTTATTAGCATGAAAAGTAAATAAAAAGAATTTTACAAGTAAAAATGTATGCATATTTTTTTTTCTACTTTATTTACATGCATTTATTTTCATTATTTGCCTTAACGGTCACTTCTGATCAACTGAATGTGTCCTTGCTGAATAAAAGTTTTTTTTTTGTTTTTTTTTTAAATCAGCTTCTGCATCTATACATTTTGCACATTTAAAAAAACAAAAGAAAAACAAGCGTGACTCAAATTTGTATGGCTTGAAGGAGGCCCACAGCTTAATGTGTTGGGGCACGTGCACTAACCACTAGACCATATAGATATTTAATCCTGCCTCCTGTCTGCCCCTTCTATGATCTAAGGCTTCTTCAGCTTTTCCCTGAAAAACACCCAAACTTTTTCCAACGGGAGTTATGGGGGATTCTAATGGCTTGAGCCCCATCAGGATCCACTCTAATCGTACTGAGTCCTGGATTACTTTAAATGACACTGCTCCTAATCTGTCTAGATATGACCAGACACATTGCCCCACAGTGGCCTAACACTAACTGTAACGTACAGGGTTATTAATCTGTCTGTCATGGGGTTTGCTTGCTTCATTTTAAAAACCAAATCTAACAAGGATGCAGTGACCTTGAAAACACAAGATTTTCTTTTCTTTTTTATGACATATAATACGTTCCTGATGAAAGATACTATACAAGCTACATCAAGGGATCAATTACTTAATTATACAATCACCTGTTAAAATTCAATTTATGTTTATGGAATTAGTATACTGCATTTTAATGCACAATGACGTTATATTTTTTTTCTGTCTGCTGCAGTGTGCTTCGTATTATTTGAATGTTCATGTTAGTGATGTTCACGTTTACAGATTTTGTCATAACCAACTTGACTTTTTGTCCTCTGGTTGACATTTCAAACTGACTGTTTAGATTTACTTGCTATATTTAGCATTTACTAAAAACAGGATAATTATTTAATGTGACAAACCTAGCTAGGATGTTTTTACACAACACTTTTTTTATTTAGCACAGAGATTGAAGATGAAATGATGTGAAGAGTTTGGGGGGAATGGGATCAGGAAATGCTGTGAACATTGACCTAAGCATTACAGCACAACATGTCAAAGTTAATGTGGTAACTTCTAAGTCGCAGCTTTAACTAGGAAAAATTATATGTGTTCAGGCTTGTACCTTGCTGGTGCAGAAGGCTCATCTCTGGCAGAGGTCAGGATGTGCTTTATTATATGCTCCTGAAACAGAAAAACAAAACAAACACTATTAACAGGGTCCTACTTTATTTATTGATTTATTTATTTTATTTATTTATTACTTTCACACATTTAAAAGCCCTAAATAAATATAATATTTGTATTTTATACACACACACACACATACATACACTGTACATAATAAATAAATATGTATGAGAGTACATAATTAGATAATATTACAATGTCTTAATATTAAATATTTGCAAAACACATCACCAGTCAAAAGTTTAGAGATTTTTTAAAGAGTTTTTAAAAGTCTCTTATACTCACCAATGCTCAATTTATAAACCCTAACCCTAATTAACTAATAAAACCTAAAATATTGTGAAATATTATCAGAACAGCATTTATTTGAAATAGAAATCTTTTGCAACATTATAAATGTCTACTGGGACTTGTAATCAATTTAATACACCCTTGCGTCAGAACAAATAAGACAATTCTGAATGGCAGTCAATGAAAATACAGGGTGCATAAAATCCTGTTCAAGGATCTGGCAACATCCTGATACCGATCAATTTCATTCCATTTAGAGTGTGTCAGATAATATGCACCCATTTCTTAGCCACACAGTACATTCGCTCACAGAAACATACACACATACCCCACACACTCTCACCAGAGACACAGATGCACAAAGCGAGATAATGCAGACAGACAAACAGATAATGATCAGAACCGCTCACAACAGACACAAAATCTGACATAAAACCAGCAATCTGGCAACTCGGAACATGACATATCCAACCATCTGGAAAAGAAAAATCTGTCTGTGCGCACACACGCACAGAAAAAGGATCACGTTAACCACGGTCTTGTCATTCATGGCCTGCTCCTGGTTATCAGATGCCATCGTGTGAATTTCTGCATGCGAGTGACGGACACCTCCCCGCATGGCATTAGCTCCTTACCGTCGCTCGGAAAACAAGGCAACACAATAACAACAGCCCTGTGGAGCTTGCCTCAGTGCAGCCTGCATTGCTGATCACCCATTAGCACATTAGTGTCGGCAGGAACAATTACAGCAGATTTCCCTGCACTCTAAACAACCGTTGGAGTGGCATACATTCAGCCACTTGGATTTGCGTAAGGGCAGGTGGTGGGTTAGAGGTTAAACGCAGATGACAGATACAAGCACATGAGGAAGTCCTCATTTAAGGTCAGTGGTCAAAATGTAGCTGCATGAAATCTGAGACTATTTGCACAAGACTGCATACATTTTATTTTGATGGAACAACTAAACAACTATTACAAAAGGCAGAGAAAACTTATTTCACCATGCGCCAAATATTGGAAGAAAATCATAAATACTAATTTGTGGGTGGGGGTTTATATAAATGTATCTCGAGGGGAACTGACTGTCTTCAGAAAAGTTTAGATTGCATTTTCTTTTCATTTTACCTCCATATTATGCATATTAATGTAGCATTTAAAAGCAGGTGCTTTGTTTACAGCAGTAACCAAGGAGACACTGTATCACTGCTGTACCATAAGCGCCACCTGCTGTCAGAGAGTGAATATACTTTATTCAGCCATTCTGCTGTTTTTGATTTGTGCTGATGTTCTTAAGTACAATCATTTCACAAAGATAAGGCCATATTTGATTATGCCCAATCAAATAATTAAATGAAAAATAATTAAAACCATAAAATAAACGAAAAAAAAGACATAAAACAAATATATGACACAATAAAATTGATTTAAAAATGAATTAAAATGTTATTATAGAAAGGGAAAAAGGTAGACACGCCTTGAGTCTTGATCCATAATTAGTTTTACTAATATATTTTTCATTTTTATTTACACAAAGGTTTTTGATACCTTTACATCTGTGAATTTCGTCATGAGGATGTCAGCCGTTGTAGGGTGCAGGGCAGGAAGTTCATTGTACAAGTTTGGGAGGCACACTAGGGAGCCTAACAGGATCTGAGCCTCCACCCGCGGAGCCTGGGAGAAAGAAAAAAGAAATTAACAACAGCATGTTAAAGGCACATTGGATGTAACATTTACAAGTATATGTTCACAAATGCAGAGGCAGTGATATCTGGAAGCAGTTTGGTGGTTTCTCACATTGAGGGACGAGCAAGCAGTTACACGACTCGCTGCCACAATGAAGTCCAGGATGAGCATAGTGGCACCAGGAAGTCCAATAGAGAAGAAACGTGGAGAACAGTGCTTAATGATGGTGTTCACAATGTCCTGTATATCAGAGAGAAAGAGGTCAACACAAAGTTTTTGTGCACAGTTGTCAATCCACATGGCGACCAAACACACCTGGTCTTGGTGAAGCAGGCCGCAGTGCATAATGTTGTAGAAGTGCGTGAGGAAGTCAGAGTTGGGTGAAACATCCTGTCTTCTCTTCATTATCTTACAGATGAGCTTATAGGCATGTAGTTTGCCCTGCTTATAGCGTTCGCCCAACATAGTGGCCTGAACACAGACAGCACAAAACCTTTATAAACAATAGATATATCAATAGATCGATAGATAGCCAGATAGACAAAGAGACAGAACAAATATAAAAATGAATGACAGATAGAACAAACAGTAGAATAACTGAACAATCCTATTGTTTAGACAGACAGACACATATATTGATGAACTCACTTTAAAAAGCCAGGGAGTCAGAATCCGAAGAGGTGGAATGAGATCTGGCGGAGGTGGAGACGACTGGTTGTCAAGGGAGATCCCAAGATTGTCTCTGATCTAGAGAGATGGAAAAACACAGACACAAGGACGTTTTTTTCAGCTGGAATTTGATTAGTAACGGCACTGTAAATCATCCTTTCAGAGCACTCTGAAGGACTTTGAATGTGTTTGTGTTCACCTTGGCCAGGTTCTGCCAGAGTTCGCAGAGGTAGTCAAAGACCTGCGCATGGATCTCAGGATCCTTGATGGAGTTGACATCTCCCAGAATACCTAGCATTCTCCTCCACATCACTGTGGCGACATCAGCATGCCAGCCGGTCAGAGTGCCACCAGCCATCACACTACAGTCCTCTGTCGGAAACTCACTGGTTTCTGAAATGTGCAATCAAGCAAGATCATTATAAAGATAGCAACAGATAAAGTACTTGTTGCATATTCATAGTATGTCGATATATCCATATACATTACCAAGGTCATCAGGGGTCTGCAGCACAGAGTGGTGCATTTTCTCATCCAGCTGTAGATCTTTATGCTGGACGTGTTCGGCAGTCAGCGTGGCAGGGGATGGCGTCTGCGATCGTGAGCCTCCCAGAGAGTGCATTGGAGACGCGCTCTCAGAACCTGAAGAAATATCAAGAGCATCAACTCTCAGATCTTTAAACATGACAGAAATGTGTTGCAATGTGCCACTGGCAGTAATACAGCATATGGGAACACAGTGACTGATATCAAGGAATCAAGCAGCAGATGCTTTTACCCAAAGTAACTTGCTGTATACTTAAAGGCATAGTTCTTTTCAAAAATGAAAATTTTGTCATCATTTACTCACCCTCATGTTGTTCAAAACCTGCATATGTTTCTCTCTTATGTTGAACACAAAAGAAGATATTTTGAAGAATTCTGAAGAACCAAACCATTGTTGGTCCCCATTGACTTCCATAGTAGGGAAACTGTGGGGACCGTCAACTGTTTGATTACCAGAATTCTTAAAAAAAAAAAAACTGTTTTATGTTTAAAATAAAAAAGAAACTCATACACGTTTGGAATGACATGAGGGTGAGTAAATGAGTAAATTTTCATTTTTGGCGTAAACTATCCCTTTAACATGGGGAATGTCCGTTTGTTAGGTTAGTCTGAAAAGTTTTAGGTTTACCAAACAACACCACCCTGGTGTTCTTGAAAATGAAGTGTTAGATATTATGCTGTTTGTGTGGACTTAAGTATGGTATGCAATCGGAATGAAAGCAATCTGGGTTAATTGCCCAAGGGAACCACTACTGATGATGAATTATTTGTTTTTACAGTATAATGTGTTTCTCATTGCTGCTGGTTTCTGCAGAAATTACATTCGGTGAGCATTTAACATTCTTTGCATTACATGCAATACAACAATAACATATGTGTCGTTCTGTGCATGGAAAAATTAAAAGTTAAACAAAAGGAAACTTGTAAATGGTTTGGAATCAAATAGTGCAATACTGAAAATTAATCAAATATGCATTAAGACCAGGAAACCAAACAACGATTATGTATTTGCAGTTTTTAAATTCAAATTTCAAACCACAAGAGCTTATGTTGAATGCCAGATACAGTTTAACATCCAGTCTGCAATTTTTATTTTATTTTACCAATTAATGAAATTATGTTTATTTACTTTTTGTACTTATATGGTAATAATCACAGACCGCATTGCAATTTACTTTCTTTCCATCCCCAAAAATTTAAAGACATCTTAAAATGATGACTTTTTCGTTATACATTTATGATCATTTCTATCAGTTATCAGTCCTTTAGACCCTGTCGTATGAGTGTGAGTGTGTACCAGTAATGGTGACAGTGTCAGCTGACAGCCCGTGCTGACTGAGGCTGCTGGTCTCCGAGTCAATATGGAGTGTTGTGAGACTGGAAAGCTCCTGTTCCTCTGAGGTTTGACCTGCTCCTCCCAAACTATCCTGATCCACAGAGGCCAGAGCACAAGTTTCAGGGGGAAAGCTGAAATCTGCAGACAAACAAATTCATTAGCAATCTCTGTACTGGTTTATTTCTTTAAATTCCACCTGAACTACTTACTTTCAAATTTGTTGTCATACTGAAAAGCATTAAAGGAATCTGATTGGCTGTCTGAGCTTATGAGGTCACTTCCACTGGCACTGGCTGGAGAGGTCCACTCTGACGGCACACCGGGGTCATCTGCAGGACGGGTGGCGTTCTGACGGTTCAGGAGCTCTGGTAGATCTTTGGGGATCTCCAGACTTCCTGGGCTACTGCCACGCCTCGTCATGCCCTAAAAAGAACATAGGAAAACCATAATATACACTAAAAATAATATACAGCAGAATGAAAAACTGGATTGTCTAGTTACGCATTATGCTGATCCTTCTGTTGTTTTAAATCATTTTTAAATATGTGCAATCATTCAGTGTGATTAATTCTAAAGAAAATACTGCGCATATGACTAAGCATACTGTATGTTTGTATGGACATACAGAAGTGCCTCTGGCCCTCAGTCTCTCCTGGATGAACTCGTCCATGAGGTCACTGACATTAGGGTTGCTGCTGCCAGCATCGTTGGACATGGGCCTCATCTTCGGCATCAGCTCATCTTTATTGGCTGAGACAACAGGCACAGAAAGACACATCAGTATTTTACAGAGACCTCCCATAAAGGGTGCAAACACAGATGACCTAGCAGAATGACATGTACTAACTGACTCTCTCTTTGTGGCTTTGTCTGACTCTCTCCACAAGTTTATTTGAGTTTGGGGACAGTGAGTAAATAAATACAATTTTTTTTAAAGAACAACAGTGCAATAAAGTTTTTTGGCTCATGTTTTACATTCACTTTTTTTTTTGGACATAATGGCAACCTGTTCACATTCACTAAATAAATATATCTTTTAGTTCATAGGTTTGGGGTGGGAACGATTTTTTAATAAATGAAAAAGAAGTCACTTTTTGTGAATTTAATTGTGAATTATTGCAATTTAAATATAAAATATATAATATATACAATAAATATATAAAATAATAATAAATGTAAATAATGTATTTTAAAATGTAATTTAAAAAATGCATTCTTCTGATGGCAAAGCCGAATTTTCCTTCAGAAATCATAAAAAAATAATAAATATCATCAACATTTAGTATTTTCAAATGATAAAATCAGTTTTTGGAAACTTACATTTTTGTGAAACATTTTTTGTTCAGGATTTCTTGGTTAATATAATAGAATAGGATTTATTTGAAATAGAAAACTTCTGTAAAAATATAAACAAACATTAAAGTCACTTTCTATTGAATTAATATGTCCTTATTCAACATGCCCATTAAATACATTTTATAAAAATAAATAAATAAATTGTTTGTACTGACCCCAAACTTTTGAACAGTAAGTGAATGTTTTTCACATTATGGCCTGGTTTCACAGACAGGGCTTAAGTTAAGCCAGGATTAGGTCATAGTTCAATTAGCATATTAAATTATCTTTAAAAAAAAAAAAATAACTGGTGTAAATACTGAGACAAATCAATAGTGCTAACACATTTTAAGATCAGTCAGTGCAAGTTCCTTTCTTTTCAGTTGAAAAAGCCCAGACAAGCATTTTAGTCTGGGACTAGGCTTATGCCTTGTCTGTGAAACCAGGGGTATATTAAAAAAGCAATCTTGTTTAACCAAATAAATTCAACAATCAGCTAAAACTAGCAAGAAACCAAATAATCAAGGGAGCAATGCTTGCATCTGCATTAAAAACGCTCAAGGCATTAAAATTGTTTGTGGTGAAAAACTTGAGCGAATGAAACTCAGCACTATTGCCCTTTAAACACAACCAAAATCCTTTGACACTGAATTCATAAAACACTAAACCAGAAAACACACAGAAAAACAAAATCTTTAATGGAAGCCAACCACAAAACTGATTTCATCCAGTGAAGCGATGCAGTTACTCACAGTTCATGCAGTCCCCAAACAGACAGAGAGAGAGAGATAGAGCAAACCCTGGAAGTCCAAATCTAAGAGTTAGTGAGCCTTATGCTGACTGAGGTTAAAGTGAGACAGCAGTGAGTATGTTAGAGGAGCCACCCACAGCAAGACGAGGCAGCCTTCATCCCAAAGCAAAGGGTTAGGGAGCCACTGGTTAACAAAAAAAATCATACCAAC
The DNA here is from genome assembly GCA_032359235.1 of Enteromius mattozi. NCBI lineage: Eukaryota > Metazoa > Chordata > Actinopteri > Cypriniformes > Cyprinidae > Enteromius > Enteromius mattozi. The sequence continues at coordinate 4,031,615 of JAUMHE010000069.1, read as the reverse complement.
ATGGCAGCACAACATTGTGGGGTGGTGACTTTGGGCATTTGGATACTTTTACAAGTCTGGTTAGTTTAGACTACAAGCTGTGTTTAAGTCATGAGGGTCCTGATCAACTTATAGCTTGTGCAACTGAACTGTCCACAGGAGCTGTTGTAAGGTAATTCCTGCTACTATGCTATAGGCAAGCTGGCAAGCTTTTAACACAGTACCACACGACTTGAGTTTAGAAAACAGTGCTCTTTAAGAGTGATAGTGCTGCTCTCTACTGGCCATACAAAACATTGCAACTACACCAGCTACATACTGTAAAATTCTGCCATTGTTTATGCATTCTTATGTTGTTCCAAACCCCGTATAACTCAAAGGATTATATATTGCAGAGGGTTCAGAGTGCTTTTCCTCATAATGAGAAACTGTTGAGCTTCCAAAATGACAAAAAAAGCATCATAGTGGTGTGCAAGATATATTGTTTACAATAATACCATAACTGTTGTTTTAAAAATGTGCAAGCTAAAACTATTAAGTATGTCACTTTAAATAAACATTTTATTTACCTTTTCAGTATTCTTTTATTTAATCTCTTTTTCTACACAGACATACATATACTGGTATGTAATACTATAATATAACTAAGAAATCCTATTTTAAGGTGTTTTTTGACATTTTTGAAGCCCTAGCTAGCATTACAAGAATAATATAAAGTACATTCAGGAAATTCTCCCTTAGAACATAAGGTTATAAAAGGAAAGAATTAACATTTTTGAGTGCACTAATTCAGTAAAATGATGTTATTAAAAATTGTATAGATTAAAACACGTAACATTAAAGATTAAACAGTATTAAAGATCTCTGTGTTTTATGAATGTGTCAGTGAGCATGTGTATGCATGTACATGTGTGAGAGATTGACAGAGGGCGGGGGAGGTAGGCATGAGGTCGCATGCAGCATCCAGGGGAAGAGGGGCAGCAGAGATTAGGTCCCAGAAGCTTGAGGAGGAGGGGAAGCCGTCCCACAGGTAGGGGACCGTTGGTCTTTTGGGAGTCTTTTTTTTTTTTTTTGGAATTGAGCTACTTTGAAAGAAAATACAAAAAGAGGCTTCAATTCAATCCACATTCAGCAAAAATCAAACAGTCACAAGAAAAGAGAGAAAAAAAGGGAAAACGCACAGGCGCTTTGGTCATTTTTCATGTCTTCCATGTTGACATCGAGCCGAGTCCTCACCTGATGTTTTTCTTCCAAAATAGCCCATAACGTGAGCGTACAGGTCCTTCAGGTGAGCCTCAGAGGCAGGCGCTTTGCTGTGACGCTGGGGCGATGCCGCCTGGGCCTTGGGTTTGGAGAGAGCGTGGACCATAGACTTATACACCCCGCCCAACAGCGCCACCTGCTGCTGCCGAGACGGGCTGCACCCTGACTCCTGAGACCTAGAGCGGGATCCCCGCGGGCGGAGAGTTGGGCGGCCGAGTCGGCCACGTCTAACCCCGCTGATGGAGCCTCTATCCCGCTCGACCGCATCACAACAGGTGACCCCCTCCCCCACGCCCTTAGCCGCTGCCCCGCTTGCCCCAACCGAGTGGCTGCTGAAGTGGCCGAGACGGCGGAGACGGGCCTTCCAGTGCGCCTCTTTGGGGTCCAGAGGGTTGTGAAACTGCACAGACTCTGTGGATGGGCGGAAGCTGACGTGGACACCACCGCTGTGGCGTTTTTTGGGGTCAAGATGGGATAGCTTGGGCCTCGGTGCAACCTGGGAAGCCTGCGGACTAAGCTCGCTCTCGCTAGCCCTGTCTGTGGCATTCTGCCGGTGCAGCTGCGTGACTTTGCTGCCCTCTGCTGGCTGTGTACTAAAACTTAAATCCCAATCACATTCTTCCAAGCATTCGTACAGACTTTTCTCGCTCTGCTCCATCTCTTTATCCCATTCTAGCGCCCAATCCCCACTTCCCCCAAACTGCACCTGCCTGTTATCTACACCTGCTTCCACTTTCACATCCTCTTTATTACGAATCTCTCTAAAAGCACTGAAGACCTCTTCCTCCCCTTCTCCCTCGATCTGATTGGTCGAGCCCGCTGCTGGACAGGACCAATCAGGGATAAAAGGGGGTTGCTGCCCTGGCATCTGGCAGAGATGGTCATAGATGCTTTCGCCCACCTCCAGGGATGCCTGGCTATCGGGGGGTTGGTGTGGGTCAGTAAGCTGGTGTGGGGTTGGGGAACTGTGGGGGGACTCAGAGGAGGTGGTGGTGGTAAAGTGGGGGGAGTGAGAGGGACTGTCAGAGACAGGAAGTGCACCTTTGACCCGTTCTGCGATGAAGGGCTCCATGATGTCAGAGGCGCTGCTGCTGCGAGGGAGCGAAGGCTGCTCCAGCTCATCGGAGGCAGAAAACACCTCGGAAGATGGGGTCTCCTCACTTTGAGAGCAGTGGCGGATCCGCGACCCGCGCTGGACAATGGGAGGTTCCTCAAGGTCTGTACATGAACAGATATACATCGATCAGCACGTTTAAGGATGAAATGTGTTTATTCAAGAATGTGCTCAGTAATATTATTTTAAAGACACAAGTTTACATTTTAAGTTTAAAAATTTCAGATACCTAAGAGGTGATGAGACCTAGAAAGCATTATCATATTAACTGATCCACAGTGGCCACATTTTACATGCAAAAAGAAACATGCATACACAAAACAAAAAAATCTAATAAAATGTAAAAAAATTATCTCAAAAGGTAAATGAAACATAAGACAACAAGCAAAAAGAAAGCTAATCACTTTAACAGACATAATTGAATGCTTCCATTTAGACATTCTCCCAGTTATTCTAGATAAATATTATGATCATGAAATGCAGACAAAGGTAAATCCTGTAGGGGGTATTTTTCTCAAAAGTTCTGGGTGTGAAGAGGGATTATATTGGATGAATGGTGATGCAAGAAGGAAAACACTGTAGATTTGCAAAGACGAGGAAAAGAAACTAGTACAGACATAAACACACACATGCATGACTCAATAGTTTTGTTGTGTGAAGTGCACACAAAGAAATGTCTGGGTTATCTTCCACCCTAAAACATTGAATTCCATATTATGAACCAACAAAAAATAACTTTATTATTAAAAGCTGTAAATGCTAATTTCAACACATATTGATAGCTGTTTAATTTTTAAAGTTAAAACTCAAATTTAACTAATGAATTTACATTAATGTACTCGTATATATATTATAAATGTACATTAATTACTATTTGTAATTTGTAAAGTATTTCTAGCCAAAAAAAGAATAATAAAAAAAAGAAAAGAAATCCAGATGTGAACATATAACGGTAAAAATAGGATTTTTATTTCAGCAAAAGATCATTTATTTTTTATTCTTATGAATCTTATTTGTGGATAAATGTGACCGAAACATTTCTTAACATTTGTCTTGAGATTCATCCTGTCAGAAAGCATCAGTGCATGAGGCTTTAAAGCAATGATGAATGAGAAGGAAATTTTGCACATTAAATGCACAAAAACACTCATTCAGGTCTATTAAATGAAGATGACTATACACATGAAACAGACGGGCAAGGTATGCTAACTAGAGGAAGTGTGCACACATACATATACATGCACATCCATAGGCCGGGACGCAGTCAGAGGCGAGAGTGCCGATACAGGCGTAGAGGGCTCTACCTGACAGCTCGTCAGCTAGGGGAGTGAGGACAGAATCAGGCAGGAGAGGGTGTACAGGGTGGATCAGGACAGGTGCGCTTTTAGCACTGCGGATAAAGGCTGAGGACAGCAGACTGTCCCCCGTAGAGCAACTACGCAGAGCTACACACCGCGCACACACCCAGAAAGAGAAAAGAGAAGAATGACAAAAAGACGGAGAGTGTGAGAGAGAGGAGCGAAATGGGTCAGAGAGAGAGATATAAGGAGTGATCGAGGGACACAGGAGAAGTTAGGGAAAAGAAAGACATGATGGAAAGGGAGAGAGAAAAAGAGAAAGTGATGGCAGAAAGCAGTGAGCATTACAAACAAGAGGTAAAGAAGTGACCTTATCAGTGCATATCAGATAAGCACTGACATACACATAAACATCATGTCACTGGAAAATCTAAATTGTGAAGTTTATAGGAGAAACATGACGTGTTAAAGACATTCCATCTTGCTTTGGATGAGTCACATAGCAGTGTTTAATTTAGCCTAAGGCTTCTTTTCCAATTACAACCTATGTAGTCTGCTAGATTAGGTGTTAGGTGACATATATTAAAGTATCAATATCACATACTATAAATTTACATCATCATACAGTGTTGAAATTAGTATGTGAAAGCATCCAGATATTACGCAGAACACACAACTGTTGAAAAGTTTGGGATCAGTATGAACTTTTGAAGAAAATACTTTTACTTTAGTAAAGATGCAAGTTAATCAGAAAGATAAAAGACACTATTAATGATATTTCTATTTTCAATAAATGCTGTTCTTTTGGAAGAGTTCTGTTCTGTTTACCAGCCTGAATTTTTTTAATAAAAATATTAAGCAACACAACTGTGTTTAACATAATGGTAATAATAATAATGAGTTTCTTAAGCAGCAAATCAGCATATTAGAATGTTTTCTGAAGGATCATGTGACACTGAAGACTGGAGTAATGATGCTGAAATTTCTGCTTTGACATCTCAAGAATAAATTAGATTTTAAAATATATTATAAAAGATAATAAGAGACTTCTTTCAAAAACATTTTAAAAACAGGGTTAGTAGTGTATTATTATTACCCACAATCCTTGCCCTATAAATGACCATAATAGCCGCAGTAATAATGTATTTTGCAATAATTAATTTAACTCAAAGATAATGCACAATGTACTCAGAGTAAATGGTATCAAAAGCAGTTGTATTATATTATACTACCATAATATAACAAAGAAGTGCATGCTTAGTGTGCAGTCACATTTATCTTATTTTGGTGAAATCCAGTCATTTCAATTGAAATCCACTCGATCTGGAATTTCATGTTAGGATAAAATATTTCCCCAAGCAAATTGCACAATTGGTTCAAGCTGGTTATGGAAAAGCTGCTTGGATTGAAAGACATATCGGTTTAAGCTTTGCTTCATAAACCTCTACACTATTGACAACAGACATTTTTGCCCAAAGGTTTTGCCCGAAATTACACTAATGTGACTGCACCTTAAGAAAGAACATCTTTTTACACAATCATGTTCTCTCCTTGTAAATATCTTTATCTTTGCTCAACTTTGTCTTTCTGAACCAGGGTAACAGAGTAATGCAGATAAAAATATAAGCAAAGGTTGCACAATAACAACCTAAAACAGGTTTAAACTGACAAGAGATGGGTTTGAAACACACTCACCCACTGTCTTCTGTCTGACGATGCTTCTGGCCTTCTCGATGCCTGGTGAGCCAGCAGTGGTAGCACTGCGCTGTCGCATGGCCGCAGCCTGGCCTGGTGGGTCTCGACTCCAGCCTTTAGAGAATGACCTATCCACAGTGATTTTCTGGCACTCATGGGCACCTCCTAGAGGTAGCAGGGACAAATAAATCATATTTAAGTATGATAGTGAAGCTGGTATAAGTTTGCATGTCAAGCAACTACCTACATCTGTGTACAAGCATTAAAAGTATTCATTGTGATGTCGTATTTTTGTACAAACTCACCTTTGCCTTTGTGTTTTTTCTGTTTCTGCTCACTGAGCTTGTCCAGGGGCAGCTCGTTCAGGTCCAGGCTGTAAAGGTTGCGTGCTAGTACCTTGGTAAGTGTCTCCATGGTGAGGGACCACTCAGTGACCAGCTCCTCCCAGCAGGTGAGAGATGAGAGTACAGACAGTAGGTCGTCCCACAGCTCCCGAGAGATGTACACATTCAGATTCCCTTTGATCCAGGCCACAATAAGAGTCTAAAAAGGAAGACAGACCAAACAGAGTATAGACTACATCAGACACTTCAACATATAAACTAGAAATTCTTTTAAATAATTAATTAATTAATGATTTATTTACTTGTTAATAAATTAATGATTAACAAATTATGTAATTAAATATTAATTAGTATTTATATAATCATACAATAGTAATAAGTTATATAATTAATAATTAGTTATTATAGTTATATAATTTAATTATATATCAATAATTATTTATGGATTATATAGTCTATAATAATATTCTGAATTAGCTTTTATTTGTGTACTTTTTAATTCTAGTTGTAATATATTAAATAATTATACATTTTAATAATTTATAAAAAAAAAAAAAACGAAAAAGCTAACTGCTGTGGTATCTTAGTGGGGTGGTACCTGAAAAATGGCCCCAGCCAAACGGCCTGATAAAGTGTTACTCTTCTTCCCATGAGGCATAATAGATGGCGGTCTCTTCATCACACACTCGGTTACCCTTAGCAACACCAGCAAGATTTGCTCCCTGTGACAGACACAAATACAATCTGGATGAGCTGATATTACAAGCAGACATCAGGGACCAGAGAAAAGAAGTGCAATGTCATGGTCATACCAGGTCTTCTGGTTCATGGTTTCATGCATGACCAGACTGCGGTATATATTGAGCACACGTTTGCACATGTCAACATGCTCTTCCAGAAGCGACTTCAGCTCATTGGCTGCCTCCAGAAGGAAGACGTTAGAGGAGTTGGTGATGAAAACCTGCAAGAAAATAAGATTGCAGAGGTGAACTGAGACTGGAAGGAGAAAAGTTTCACAACACTTTCCATGAATTGAATTCTGCTTCACCCCAATAAAAATAAAAGTGTCAGCTATTTTGGCAGGGTTTGAATCTACAATCTACATCCTACAATCTTTCGGTTTCCAGTCTAGATCGTAAACCACCTGTACACCAACACATAAACTTACCTGTAGTGTGGCCTGGGCACCAGCATGGACATTATACTCCAATACCTCAGAATCAGAGGATTTACTCCCAGAATTTCTACTGCCCCAATTAGGGTTTCGATTGTGAACAGACACTGTCAGCCCGATATCCTACACACAAAACAGAACACACATTGACTGGTAAACAACAGCAGGGCAGTATTAAAAAGTGAAAAAAAAAAAAAAAGCATTATAAAAAAAAAAAAATCTCAAACTACAA
>JAUMHE010000069.1:3972343-4016373 GCA_032359235.1 Enteromius mattozi | reverse complement strand
ACAGGTCTGTGAGAGCCAGAAATCTTGCTTGTTTGTAGGTGACCAAATACTTATTTTACAGAGGAATTTACCAATTAGTTCATTAAAAATCAACCTACTCTATGCAAAAAACATGAACACTGGCATTTCTAGATACAGAACAACTGCTGGCACCAAACAATCTGAACAACCTGAACTGTAGCTGCAACAGGACAAGACAAAATGTTAAGACATAAAATGAGAGGTCAAAGGCAGTGAGCAGCTCTCTGAATTCTCAATGAGCAACTGTGCAGTGTTCCAAGACACTGGCTGCACTTTCTGTGCTCTATAATGAGCCCGTGTGACCGGACACGGCTAACTGGGGGCTGGCTAATTTTCGTCATAAGCCATTTCATGGAAACTTGCTCATTAACATTGTGACTTCTGACTGTGTGTTTGCTGAGAGCACACAATGAGTAGGCCAGCTGGAAAACGATGCAATCAAAAACCTGAAAACCTAAACTATCACACAACAGTGCACAGAACATTCTCATCAGAGAGAGATAAAATGAAGCGCCGCAGGTCTTACCTTTCTGTTTCAGGTTAACCTCGATGGTGACGAAGTTTTCAAAGAACACATAGTAGATGTGGGAGTAATTCTGCTCAAAGAGGTGTTTGAGTTCAGCAGGCTCTGCATTTTCTACAAAAACAAAAAACAGTGAATCAACTAGTGCAGTTTTTTTGTTCTGAAACCACTTTTGTACAGTTGTACTATTAAAAACTGAATTATTTTCTAGGTGATGCTAGAAAGCATGCTTTGATAGAAAAATACATATCTTAAATAACTAAGACACACTTCTGGGAAAGCATTTTATTGTGCCAATTCTATAGTGTGCAAACAGTCACCCTCTCATAGAGGTTTTGTCTCTCAATTCAATAAATGTAATGGCAGCTACTGTGCAAGAAAATATTAAATGTGATACAGAGTCCTTTATTTGTTTAAAAATAACTTAACTGGCTTCTATTCTGTCATTATGGTAACACTTTACAAAAGGGTTTATTAATTAACATTAGTTAACATGAACTAAGAATGAAAAATACTTCTACATTTATTAATCTTAGTTAATGCTCATTTCAGAATTTACTAATGCACAATTAAAACCACAAGTTGTGTTTGTTAACATTACTTAACTCACTGTGAACTAACATGAACTCACAATGAATTATTATATTTGTATGAAGTAGCATTAGAAAAGATGAATAAATACTGTAATAAATGTATTGTTCATTGGTTGTTCATGTTAGTTAGGACATAAATATTTTCAAATCATGTTCACTTTAATTTGTTCATTACTTTTTACAATAAATATGACTCATGACCTAAAACTCCACTAAACAAGATAAGGTGACAGTGGCGAGAGAAGAACTTCTGTACTACAGGTACACAAATGCCCACTTGTTGCTGCTTTTCCTTCACCATCTAATCCAACCGATGCTTAATGCATACTTTATATTAAACCACAAACCAAACTTCATGCATTTATGCAAAAACTTCAGATCAAAAGATGTCCAGGATCCTGAGAAACAAACATTACACCCCTTTATGCTTTGTCTCTCTTTCATAAACACAAACTGTCCTGCTTCAGATTTGTCTCTTTCAGAAATCATGATGTGAGCAGGTCACTTTACGGATGCTGAAGTCTATTGCAAGCCGCAGCCCAGCAACACAAGTCAATATTTGTGCTTTAAAGCTCCTCCACACAGTCCAGCTCGACTCATCACCCCTAACGCAGCTGGTCCTGGGCGCACACTCACGCAGCATCCAGAGACCTCAGTCAAGTGCCCGCTCCAGTTTGTTTATAGATCTGGGAGCCAGCATTAAACACAAGAGCCAACACAGAGACCTGGTCCAGATAAACGCTGATAAATATTCAGACCAAGGGTTACCAATGCCATTACGGAGACAGCATAAGCAGTTGGAGGAGACAAATTACTTTGGGCATACTATAAACACAGAGAGTAAAAATACTGTTTGAACTTCTCAAAATGCAACCCACAGAATGAGGATTGTCTTTTATAAAGTAAACACAAGGAAAACAAAGAAACATGAGAAACATACAGTACAAAAAAGCATGCACAATTGCACTTTTAATTGGCATTTTCAAAACCTGTTGTTTATATTAATGCATTTTTGATGACACTTTAAAAAAACACTTTAATAAACCCTATTTATAAGGGCATTATTAGTGATTTTTTAAATCTTTTTTTACATACAATTTGATCTCTTTGGGTACTCTGTTACAAAAATCCTCACAATGTCCATCATACTATCCATCCCTTATTCAAAATGACAATGCAGCAGTGAACCATTTTTGTATTTCAAAAATCTTTGAGAACAGACAGACGGAGGGTAATTTTGGCCCAAACTAAACAACATGAGAGAGAACAGACCAACGGATGGTGCTACACTGGCTGCTGGAAATATTTGTGATCTAAAATAGAACACAGCAGTGAGCCCAAGTGCCTGACGGTGTATTTGAATCACTCAAAGATAATAGCCCTCATCTTTAAAGATGAACTGAACACCATGAAAAGAACAACGACACAGACGTTCCCAAACTGTCAATCTCAAAGAATGCATGTATGAGGTTGCAGAACTAAATACAATCCTTTTGATGCCAAGATGTGGTTACTAGGTGTTTTTTTAATGAGATACCTTTAATATCCATATACAAATGGTGCAGGTCAAATTACATGTTCTTTTATAGCTTGTTCAAATCTCTAATCGTAAGTATGCGCAGTAGCAATAGTGATGCAGTCATTTCAATATATATATCAGTCAACCTTAAGATCTGTGGTAGTTCACAAGTTATTGAGTGTGCGGCAATCTGTTGAGAGGCCATTTAATGATTGACTTCACATAAAATATGACTGTTGTTCACATCAGCAGTTCTCAGGCCCAGCATGCGAAGGATGCCGATTGATCTGCTGCACGCACAGAAAGCCTAATGTAGTGATGCAGAACTTCAACAGATTACAGTCTGAACTAAATACAAATTATATTCAACAAGTTCACACAGTTCAAACAGTCACACTTGCATTCAAATAACAGGTAGTTCTTAAAGTCTCAAACAGTGTGTTTCCTATCAGAGCCATTTCTCAGCAAACACACCCATCCGTTTATTTAGGCTACACTTCACTTCCTCAGGTCCCCCAATGCACAAAGCTGTTGTGCACAAGCTCTGATCTAGGCCACAATAAGTGGATGTGTGAAATGAACAGCATTTCATATGTGAATGTTGAGCCTATCATTTAATACAGAAAAACCAAAAAGGACCTCATTAAAGGACATAATTAAAGTTCCCCATTGCTGTAAATTCAGGGTGGAATCAGCAGTGATATGGTGCTACAACCTTTAAGTCATTAAATCAATATCTGGGTCGTGATACCATAAGATTTAGCAAGTTCAAACTTATATGCAATCTTTTTCACTCTCACTTTGGTATTTTGTGAAGGTAAACTACTGTTCAAAATGAACATTTTATTCAGAAATGAATGCTGTTATCCAGCAAGGACACAATAAATTGATCAAAAGTGACAGCAAAAACATTTATAATGTTATCAAATTTATGTTTCAAATAAAAGCTGCGCTTCTGAACATCCTGTTCATGAAAGAACAGTAAAAAAAAATATATTATGGTTTCCATAAACTTAAGCAGAACAACTGTTTGCAACACTGATAATAAAAATTTTAATGACTTTCAAGAAACAAATCAACATATTAGAAAGATTTCTGAAGTATGTGACACTGAAGACTGTAGTAATGCCTGCAGAAAATTCATCTTTGCCATAAGAAAAATAAATGAAATTTTAATATGTATGAATATAAGACCCTGTTATTTTAATTTGCAATAATTTTTATAATGTATTTTTAAAAATTAAATAATTGCAGCCTTGGTGAGCATGAGAGACTTATAAAACATTTAAAAATCTTACCAAGCCCAGACTTTTAAACAGTAGCGTATATTCAACTCATTTTTTTAAATAAATATAAATGTAAAAAAAAAAGTTACTAAAAAGTGTTTACAGACACAATGACATTTTAACAATTCCTTTTTCACTGTGATGGAGGCCGTTTCCTTGCCATTCATAGCAACATCACATAGTTTTCAGTTTCTAAACAAACATCAGCGTAACACAATGGCACCAGGAAGCCAGATAACACCACAAAAAGCAATTCAGGAAACAGGGTCGTGATTGGACAGTAACCACTCCAGGGCAAGATCTCAAACAGGACTCTTTGAACCACAGACACTGTACCTTCACTGAATAATCTGCCATGTTACATAAACCATCCTCACATCCAACATTCAGGAAGTTGTGCAGCTTTAAAGCTAAATAACTCTGGAATCTGAGGGAACCGGCCTTAGATAGGCTCCTTCTCTGACTTCCTTGACAAATCCCAAAGGAAGTGCTGGTTTATTTCTGTTATTCTGTGACGTCCCACCCAGTCCTGAAGAACCATTTCTTTGCTGTCCCCCACCCAAAACATGAACTTATCTCCAGCAAATTTTACCTTTATTGTTTTAAGAATGACAGACCATGAACCTGACAGTTCTTGTTGATATTGACAGAGTGTCAATCTGAATTTACAGTTTTTCCCAATTGCTTTGCCTCAGTTCTTCAATGGGATTTTTTTCTCTCAAAGCAATAAGTTCAGATCTCCGAACAATTAGTTTATGTTCATACCAGATTTGAATTTCTTATAAAATGTATGCATGTTGCATGTTTCGTCATCCAGTTTCATTAATGACTGATTCAAATGTGTGTGTATGTGTATATATATATATATATATGCACACACATCATAACACCTAAAGTTATTAAACCTAACAAGGGAATCATTTATTTGAATAACCATTAAATTTAATAAAACAAAAATAAGTCAAAATGTGAATGCAGAACATCTGCTCAACAGACTCACTGACATCTAATGAGGTTCCAGTGAAACCGATGCATGTGTCATATCAAAACAACACCCACTGCAAAGACATAAAAATACCCAACCAAGCAGAAGAACCACACAAAACACTATAAACCACTGCATATCTGACCACGCTTTTAAATGCAAACTTGTCAACAATTGTCAAATGTTTTCAAACAAAACATACTGGTAAACACCCCACTGCTGATTGTGCCTTCATTCTCCTGTCTATGTAGCATGCTAGCTCCCTGCAAGGCAACTGGGATCATAAAACGAGCACAAATAATGTTATTTCTCACCGATAACGATTCTCAGATGTTTCAATCTTGTCAGCACGTCCTTCTTGGGGTCCAGCACTTTCTGTGTCGATTTCCTGACATCTCCATGAGGTTTTTTAGAGAACATACCGAGATGTTTCGAAGAGCTAATGATAATCTTCCGTTAATTCCCTCAAACATGGAAGGGGTGGTCAAATTCACGGCTCGAAAGGTCTTATGGGTTGTAAGGAAACTTGAGGAAATAAAGGTGAGGCGTGCATTTTTGCAGAGGAGGTCAGACAAAAGAAAAGAGCAGCCAGCCCTCCTCTGTGTGTGTGTCTTGTGAACTACACACCTCTCTGAAGATCTGAAAACATGGCGGAGGACGCGACATGAAAAAACACCTTAATCGAGGCCAGAGTCATTCAACGCTCAGACGTCATCTGAAGCACTATCACACACCAGAATCCAAAGGACAGGAGACATATTTCACATTAATAAACAATATTCATTCATTAATTTTTAAGTATCAATAGATGATTGGATTTTATATTTGGCAGAAAAGTTATTAAAAGTTACAAAAAGTTAAAATTTCTAAACTGTTATAATGAGACCTGTTTATTCGCCTATGTTTTAGCATACGTGTTTTTTTTTATTTATGCATTTTTTTCAGTGTACGCTGCTTAGTTTTTCCAAAACAGCGGGGAAAAGTATTTTTGTTCTCCATAAATTATACAATTTATTTTGAGTGACATATATTCCTTTGAGAATAAATAATAATAATAAAAAACTTGACAAGTAAAAAAAACATACACCAAAAGAAATAGGATTATGATTATATTTGGAGATTCTAAATTATTGTTGCATTGTGAAATTGTCTGAAAATGAAATTAGTTAAAGCTGGTTAATACAAATTAGATTTTAAAAGTTTACTAAATAGAGCGTGTAAAACAACACAATCATTTCATCCAATCGTCCATTGATTTATACAGCCTGTTTTCATAGTCGTAAACACGCTCTCCACAAGACAAGTGTCGACGGTAACTGTAGTTCTTTAGTTCACTAAGAACAATAGTACCGGAAGGATCGGTGTCACCATAAAAACTACAAACCCCAGAGTGCTACAACAGCGCACATTCCGCGCCAGTGTCCCAGCTTTTCAGAGGGTAGCATGGCTTAAAAAAGCAAAACAGAGGGGTTATTGTGGTTTACAAAAATATAAAAACAGGTCAGGCGATTTAATAAGCAAGAGCTCCCTGTTCTGATTTAATTACATCTAGACTAATCGACAACTACTGGTAAACTGCAGGATTCGTTTGTTAGCATGATACATCTAGATGTTTATACGTCTGTTTTGTTTTTAGCAATACCATCAAGGTAACAAACACATCTGTTCACATAAAAGTTTGATCTAAAGCTAAGAAGTAGTTCAGTAGATTTCTCGGTAGTCTAAGTTTTAAAAACAAGGGATGCCAGTGCATTCGAGAGAAAAAAAGGAGAGCAACCATGAAGAGATGGAGGTGGATTTCGCAGAGCAAGATGGGAGCAGCTCAGAAGATGAGGATACAGAGAGCTCTTCTGTCTCTGAAGATGGGGAAAGTTCAGGTGCGAATTGGATTTGTCATTTTCACTGGGTAGATATATAGGAATAGATAGATACACGTTAAAATGCCGTGCAATTAAAAATGCACTACAAGCATTAGCATGCAAATTAGGAAATTTGATGACAAAAAAAAAAAAAGACTCACTTTCAGGCCAATATGTAGATGAGTTTGTTTCTTTAAATGAGCAGATTTGGAAAAATCTGTGAATTTCTCACTAGTGGATCCTCTGCTGTGAATGGGTGCCCTCTCTCATTCTGACGGCACCCATTCACTGCAGATTGGTGAGCAAGTGATGCAATTGATGTAAGTGAGCATGTGATCTAAATTTCACATATATGGTTTGATGAAGAAACAAACTCAACTACATGCTGAATGCCCTGATGGTAAGCAAATTTTCATCAAATCTTAATTTTTGGGTAGATTAATAAAAAGAAACTATTTTTACTTACAGAAATGGATGATGAGGACTGTGAAAGGAGGAGGATGGAATGCATTGACGAAATGACAAATCTAGAAAAACAGTTCACTGACCTCAAAGACCAGTATGTACCATCCTCTTGTCTGTATTTAATCTTGTGCATGATTATATGTTATTTACAAGTGCATGCAAATAATTTCTTTAGCCTATATAAAGAGAGACTGAGTCAAGTTGATGCCAAACTTCAAGAAGTGATGTCAGGAAAGGCACCAGAGTACCTGGAACCCCTTGCAAATCTTCAGGAGAACATGCAGATTAGAACTAAAGTTGCAGGTCTGTCCAAATTGAACATGGGATTATTGTTCTTTGAAATGCATTTACAATGTAGTGCATTTACATGAGTTTTGTACATTGTCAAATAATACGTTTGTGCGTAGGTATCTACAGAGAATTGTGCTTGGAATCAGTGAAGAATAAATACGACTGTGAAACACAAGCAGCGTTCCAGCACTGGGAGGTGAGATTTACAGATGTAATCTGCTATTACCTAAACAACGGTGCATGTCTGAAATGTCTTGCTGAGTCATCACAACAGGAGTATTTATATTATTTAAAGCTGTTGTATGCACAGCACTAAAAGCTTGCCTGTTACTACAGCGTCCCCCGGTTACACAGACAAGGCTTAAGCTAGTCCCAGACTAAAATGCATGTTTGAGCTGTCTCAACTGAAAACATCTTGCTCTGACATATCTTAAAATATATCAGTGTCATTGTTTTGTGTCAAGATACACACCTGCAATGTTGTCTTCTAAGGCATTTTTGTCAAAAGTTGCTTAAATATCCTGGCGCAAGCTAAGCCCCATTTGTGAAACCGCGTCTATTTAAACCAGCTTTCAAAATGAAATTCTCATTTTGTCCATGTTCTCTCTTCTAGAGTGAAAAACTTTTATTATTTGATACGGTGCAAAGTGAACTAGAAGAGAAGATCAGACGTTTGGAGGAAGACCGTCACAGTATAGATATTACCTCAGGTATTGAAATTGTGAGTACTGTCACAAATAATTTAGGTTTTTTTGTGTTATTTATATAGTCTTTGTCACATTTTCTCTACAGAGCTCTGGAACGATGAGTTACAATCAAGAAAAAATAAGAAGAAAGATCCCTTCAGTCCAGACAAAAAGAAAAAGCCTGTCGTGGTGTCAGATATCCTTTACTTTAACCTGCATTACATACCTATACTCAGACTATCCAGAATTTGCTTGAAAAGTCTGTCATTTGTACGTTTCTTAACATGTGCACGACCATATATAGTTTACTTGCTGCAAGACCTGGACATACTGGAAGACTGGACTGCTATTAGAAAGGTTAGACTGTCCAAAACATTACCCCTGTTTTCTATAAAACCATTATTTATTGTAAATTATGTTGTATGTTAATATCTTGTAGGCCATGGCAACATTAGGACCTCACAGAGTAAAGACTGATGGTAAGACCATATCTATTACTATGTTTAATTTTCATAATTAGTGAAGTAAATTATTATTGTAATGTAATATTACCTATTAGTTAAATACTAAATACTACAGTTCAAAAGTTTGGTCATATGACTTTTTGATCTCTTATGGTCATCAAGCGTGCATTCATTTGATTTAAAAATACAGTAAATACAGCAATATTGTGAAATGTTATTGCACATTAAAATAATTGTTTTCTATTTTATTACATTTTAAAATGTTGTTTATTCCTGTAATGCAAAGCTGAATTTACAGCATCGTTTTTTAGGTTAAAAAAGGTATTCATTAATAAACCAGAAAGTAAACTGTTGAAGAATTTTGCTATAGTGACCTTAAACAATTACTTCTAAGCCCTTTTGCTCTGGGCAAGTTCCTGGAGTTTTGGTGCATAATAAACCACCTGACTCTTAAATGATAACCTATTAACAAACGCCAGTTAAATATAGATCATGTTTAGGTAGTTGCTGCAGCTTTATTGGTTTATCCTATAGTTGTTTTATTATGTAATATTTAAGTAGTTTTTTTGTTACATTAGTAACAGCAGAACTTGCATAATTTGCTCTAGTCTCTTCAAAGAGTGACAAACACCAGCACAATGCCCGCTCAGAGGATGGACGCTTGTTTTACGATGGGGAATGGTACAGCCGTGGACAAGCCATATGCATCGACAAGAAAGATGAGTATCCTACGAGGTGAGGGAACCTGAAATACCAAGCTCATATTGATTATTTTGCAGCACTTTTGTGAGTTATTTTTCTCCTGTCTTCGGTTTCAAACAGCGCTATAATAACTACCATCAATCATGATGAAGTCTGGTTCAAACGAGTCGATGGGAGCAAATCAAAACTCTACATCTCACAGCTTCAGAAAGGCAAATACACCATAAAACATGCCTGATCTATCTGAGATCTGACCAGTCTATGTTTAATAGTGCCATTTTATGTACAGTATAGCATGATTTAAATACCTTTTTTGATGTTTAAAAAATGATACGGTGGTGTATTGTCTGTCATTTGAAATGTGAGGAAAGCTGATGTTATTTTATTGTATATTCAATGCAACACAAAGATTATCGCATCAAACAGGTCAAAAATGTAGTATAATTGCAGGTGTAGTTATTACCATGAAATGTGGTGCTTTTGTATTTTGATGACATTTTCCATTTCAGTTCTGCTCAGTGGCATTTGAACCTGATTCCAAGGTGTGTAGTAATTTGTAATGCCATGTCTGGCAAGCAAATGGTTTCCTACTTTTTTACATTTCTGCCTCATCACTGTGTTCAGATAAAAAAATGATATGCCACAGTTTGAGTTCACCATTCTTGGTGGCTTTTTTGACAGTGTATTAAAATGGTCTTGCTTGTGCAACATCTTAAGAAATGCAGAAATCAGAAGTATTTTTAGGAGTGAATAAACAAGAAGACATCACGCGTTTTCGGAGTCTCAGCTCTTGGAACAGCTGTTTACTGTTCATCGTGTTCTTGGAAGATGTGATCTTGCTGCTCTATTTACAGTTCAAACAAGCCATAAATATGGTGAATCCTTTATATAATTCATTGTAATGTGCATTTCAGCTCTGATCATTAGTTCAGTCTTCTTTTCTATGTTGGGTTATAGCACCACCCTTTGGTTTTTTGTTGTACTGTGCCTGTTATTTTTTTATTCCTTGATTTTCCTGATTCATACATATTTTTGAGAATTCTGTATTAAATGTATTTTTTGTATTATTTGCATTGAACAAAATTTCAAATACAGCATTCATTATCAGAGCTTTGTTGTCCTTTATATATGACAGTACATGTCTAATTAGAACAGAAATATAATGGGTTCAAAAGAGACAAAGGGAAATAGTTCTGTACTGGAAAGTTATGTAATGTTATCATCTTTGCAAAACTAATTAAGTTAGCGGAGTGATGGTATTAAAATTCACTCTCATATGCCTGAAGGTTAAACTAATATTTCATCCAAAAATGAAAATGTGGGCACCCTCAGGTCATCCTAGATGTATATGAGTTTGTTTCCTCATCTGAACAATTTGAAGAAATTGAGCATCACATCACCAATGGATCCTCTGCAGCAAATGGGTGCCGTCAGAATGAGATTCCAAACAGCTTTTAAAAATATAATTCGTAATAAGTGAAATTCTCTGTGAAGGGGTGCCATCAGAATGAGATTCCAAAAAGCTGATAAAAACATAATCGATAATAACTCAAACTAACATTATTAGATTTAAAACAAATCATTTGAATCATTGAAATGTTTTGTTCTTATGCACCACACTTTTTGCTTGCATCAACAGTCACGAGTATAATAATAGGTAGACAGATAGATGTACTTTATTCATCCTGAGGGGAACATTCAGGTACAGTTTGCTTGATGATGCTGTAATTTTAAGACAGTGCAAGCTGTGGCTAAATGTTGCAGCATAAAAATAATGTAGTCGCATAGTATTTTGAGAAGAAGGAACGTGAATTTTACAAATGCTGCCTTAGAGTAAAAGTCACTCATGAATGCTTTTGGGTAATACATTTCTGATTATAAAATTCAGATGCTTAAAACATTTCCATTAATGTGCATATATTCATTCACTGAGAGAAACACTAGCTTAAAGAGATAGTTCACCCAAAAATGAAAATTATGTTAACATTCCACATACTTTGGAAGTCAATGGGGAGCAGAACATGTTTAGTTACCTACATTCTTCAAAATATCTGTATTTGTGTTCAGTAGAAGAAAGAAAGTGATACGGGTTTAGGCTGAGTAAATTATGACAGAATTTTCATTTTTGAATGAACTATTCCTTTAAACAGGTAAGATCCCATTCAAGTGTGTAAGTAATAGACAGATACATAGACATGACCATAGAGAACAATAGATGTAGATCTCAAAAACTGCATGAAAATACACAATCCTTCACTAAAATGCTTTCTGAGTTAAACGCTTTTATGGTAAGAAAACATGCAGCATGTATAAATGTGTAAGCAAATGCATTGCATTAGAACTGATTGTTGTCGTGTTATAAATATAAATATCCACCGGCATTTCATTGACAGTAATCAACTTTGAAACTTTGTTGTCAGAAAAAAATGGCTACTTCATAAATATCACAGCAAATATTCTTTAACGGAAGTTTTGAGATCACAGTTCAATCAAAATACTGGTAAACAGATAAAACCTCATTGATGCCCAAAACAATGTTCTAATAATCAAATAATAACAGACATACAAAGTATCCAATGCTTTAAAATAAATGAACCAATAAATGCTGAGCAATAACACATACTATAAGGGTACAGGACGTACAATGTGTTAGTTAGCTGTTACATTAACTTCTCTGAAAGAATGACGTGGCATTAGTGCACTTGGATATACAAACCATTCTCCAGTGTAAATGTCCTCATGAAGCTGAGTCTGCATTATGCTTCGGTTTATAAAATCTTTGCAAAAGAAAGAGTAATGCAAGGTCCATACACTGCTGTCTGTAGTGTAGTGCGATGAGCAGCAGGGCTGAGGTTTCCGAGCCGTCATTTTACAGAGTTGTGAAGCAGTCTTGACCATTTTTACATTCCCATCTTGCCGTTTACACAAGCAGTCCCTGTTGAAAGCTTTCTACGGTAAGCCCAGTGCAGAGGACAGGTGCAGCAAGCCTTGAACTGCTCATGAAAATTTCTTCTTGGTTGCAGTGAAACGTTCCATGTACTGAAAAACAACGATTATAAGTCATTATATGACTATGCAAGAAAGAAAGAGTATGAAAACTATTTTAAAATGTATAGTGGCATTAAATCACATGCTTAGATTTTTAGAATGTATGCTATGGATCAAATGTTCCGAATAATAAAAGTTTTTACATTTCTTGCTCAACAAGGCCGCATTTTTGATCACAAATACAGCAAAAACAGATATATTGTGAAATATTATTACAATTTAAAATAACTGCTTTTTACTGTTGAATTCTTAAATGTAATTTATTCCTGTGATGGCAAAGCTGAATTTAACAGTGTCACATGATCCTTCAGAAATCATTCTAATATCATTTTTGATGCTGAAGAAACATTTCATATTATCAAAAAAAGTTTTTTTCCTGCTTAATATTTTTTCTGGATCATAAATGATCTGTTGATCTCTTATTTTGGAAAATAATAATACAATTTTATACTCTATAGATTTCAATGGATGTCAATGAAACAAAGACAGATAACAAAGGTCAGACTCAATTAATTTTTGTATAGCCACTTGGTCCTGTTTACACCTGGAAGTAAGATCTGTTTTGGGTGAACTAATAACAAGTGGACTAACAAGATGCTTAAACTGGGTTCAAAATGTTTTGAGATTAAATTAACCTTCGTTCATAATCGACAACACACACAACATAACATCTACAGTGTAACATCTACAGTGTACTTCCTTGAAAATAACTGCTTGAAACATTAAAATGGCTCTTAGATTATTAAAGGGGTCATATAACGCCAATTTTCCACAAGCTTATATGATTCTTTAGGGTCTTGATAAAAAGTCTATATATAGTTTGTTTAAAATTTCTCAATGGTAGTGTAAAAAACAACATCCATTTTTCCCTATCAAAAACAGCTCTTTTCAAAACACTCTGTTCTGTGTACTTCCCCTTTAAATCTTCACAAGCTCAGCTGACCCCGCCCCTCTTTTCCGAGGCCCTCTCAGAGGATGTTTATTTAGCCGTATGCATAGTCCTAGACGTTGCATTCATAGTGAAACTTGCTAATAAGCACATTATTAGGAAAGGCGATTTGCAAAGATTCATTAAAAGACGTTATACTGACTGCTTCTGTAGGTCAGGCTGGATCATTAATGATTCGGGAGAACATAAACGCATTCAGGTAGATCAAGGGCACTTTCCCTTCAGAACATAAATTAACGTTAATCCTCTGTGTCTTCAGCCACTCAGATGTCGGGAGTAAATGATTACTGCTGTATTCATTATTACATTCAACAACAAAACACCTCAATCGCTTAGGAGTCATGCTTGTCTCTGCATCTCGGACTGATGACGGCTCACTCAGGGCGGGTCTGTAGTCTGTGTGAAATGCTGCTGTAAATCAACAATCCCGGGAGGGGCCTGTCAGTACACGATCCGTTCCACCTGCACGATCTGCTCATGCACGTAATTACATAGTAGAAAACGTCAAGGTTTCGCTACACTATTGGTATCACACATACATGAGAAGGAGATTACAAAAAAAACACTTGGTGGATTTTTATAATTTTAGGGTGGTTGTGTACACAAACTGCCAACACACATTTCATTTCAAACTACTTTGCAAAGTGCATCTGGCATTATATGACCCCTTTAAGGGACTATTTTTGGGGGAAATAATATGACATAATAATATAACATGATAATTTTTTACTTTCTCTTTTAATTCCTGGTGTAAATGTGACAAGTATGAATCAAGAATAATTCTGAATTGAACTGAAGTAAATTGCTTAATTCAGAGCTAGATTTTAATAATTTTATTATATCTTCCTGGGTGTTCACTGCTTCTAAAATTCTATTGCCCCTTGCTGAAATGACTGGTTGAATTTTGGGGAATTTGACTTTGTTTCAAATACAAATAATTAGACCAGGTTTGTTTTACATTCAAACCTAAACTGTGGTATTTTCCATCACAGAAAACGTAATATTTATAGACGAGGATAAGACACACAAAACTGACTATTAACACTGGACCTGGAATCTAAACTAAAAAGAAAAACAAAAAGAATTTGCATGTGTTCTTATAAAAGGCTTTAGAGATATAAGAGTAGTCTAAACTGACACAAACTTACTTTATCATATCCTTCTAGGTCACGCAACTTTTTAACTTCAAAGAGGTTGCCCTCCACGGACAGGAGGGACACCTGGGAGTCTGAGAGGATGGAGAGAGGGATAGAGGAGATCTCCAGACAGTTCTCCTCCAGCCGTAAGACCTTCAGTCTGGGAGCACGAGACACCTCTGGAGACAGGGTTAAAATCTGTAACGGATCAAACACAGGACAAAAAGTCACCCTGACACATCTATACCATGACATTTCATAAACGCAATAAACTAAAACGCTCACCTGGTTCTGATTGAGGTTGATTTCAATGGCTTGCAGTTCAGCCACTTCTGCAGGAACCACCTGGATCTTATTCTTGGACAGGTCCAGAACATCGAGCTGGCGAAGGGTGCCGAGTCCACCGGGAAACTCCTTGAAGTGATTCCCAGACAGGCTTAGGGTGCGCAAGGATTTCAGCTGACCCACCGATGAAGGAAGTTGATACAGTTGGTTCCCATTTAAAATAAGAGTCTCCAGTTTCTTGAGTTTCCCGATGTCATTTGGTAGACTGGCTATACACAGAAAACAAAACACATTATACACTTTTTGAGTGCTTAAGGGTTCATAACATAGAATACAGACTCCTACGCAATAACATGTCTGGATTATTATGTAGACACTACAGTAAGATGTTTAATGAGCAGCAAATCAGCATATTAGAATGATTGTAACACTGAAGATTGGAGTAATGGCTGCTAAAATTCAGCTTTGCATATTTTTTTCTTCTTTTTTGTAATATATTCAATTAGAAAACTTACATTTAAATTGTAATAATATTGCTGTTTTTTTATTGTATTTTTAATCAAATAAACAGCGTTGATGAGTATAAGACTTTCAAAGACTTTTAAAATTTATAATTACATTTTTTATATTTAAATAATAATATTTAATGTTTATATTAAAATTACCATTAAATAAAAAATATAAACACAAATGAATTAATGAAGGCCAAAGACTGATTTAAAAATTGGGAAAACTTTAAAGAAACATTGGCCAAAATAAATCCCAGTACTCATTAAATATTATCAGAAATTTTTATTAGCTATCATGATAATGTTTGTCATCAACAACCCAAAAATGGACCGTCTACTGACATCAGAACCATATCACTATCAAGCTATTCATCAGTTTGACAG
The DNA here is from genome assembly GCA_032359235.1 of Enteromius mattozi. Classification (NCBI taxonomy): domain Eukaryota; kingdom Metazoa; phylum Chordata; class Actinopteri; order Cypriniformes; family Cyprinidae; genus Enteromius; species Enteromius mattozi. The sequence goes on along the minus strand of JAUMHE010000069.1, from coordinate 4,000,668 downwards.
GGGATTACTACTGTTAGCCAATCACAACAAAGGTAATTTACATACAAAAGTCTTAAAAGTACAAAATGAGCCTGTTTAATTGTAAGGGACAAAAAAGAGAGCAATCCTTTTTTTGTCAAAAAACAAGAAAATTAAAAGGAAAAGAATATGTTTATCTTTCCAATGGCTATATCTGATCTATTTGTGTACACTTACTCAGTTTATTGCCACTTATGGTAAGACTCTTGAGCTGCTGGAAGCCTCCAACGAATGCTGGAAGCACCTCGATTTTGTTGTTGGACAGATCGACTGTCCGCAGGTTTCCGGTGAGTTTCTGCAGCTCCTCTGGGAACTACATAAACAAAGACACATGAGCTGTCAATAATCCATGAGGACATCACTGCTAAGTGCATCAGAGTGGAGAATATGATTACAACAAGCCTATTAGTACCTCTGTCAAACCCTTTCCGGTCAGCTGAAAGACTCCAGTCTTCTGAGATGTTTCCAAATGAGCTTTGAGCGCGCTGTTCCCCATTTACAGAATATGGATGCTGCAGATGCTATCGAATTTGGTATCAGGAAATCCACTGGAAAGCTAAAATAAAGTTACATTTAAAAACAATTAATTTAGCTAGACCCTTAAATGCATGAAGGTTATTATGTAGTGACCGATATTTAAAGGGATAGTTCACCCAAAAATAAAAATTCAGTGAGTCATCCACCCAAGCGGTGAGTTTCTTTCTTTTGTTGAACACAATAGAAATAATCTGAAGAATGCTAATAACTCCACAGTTGCTGGCAGTCATCGACTTCAAGAGGTTAGAAACAACATGAGGGTGATTAAATGATAACAGTGTGTTCCTTTTGGGTGAACTATAACTCATACCAAGGTTAGATTAATACAAATATATTAAAAAAAATAAATAATAATAGAATGAGTTATGAAATATAGCAGCTTAAACACGCTTTAAACTTAAACATTCATTGACCTACTCATTCATTCACAAATTATTTAGTAATTATCTGCTTCAACATTTAAGCTAAAATCTTATAATAGTTAAATAGTTATAGTAAAACTACAATCCAGATGACAATTACGTGATGATTTCTAAGCTGAAAAAACACATGGTACATTGAACAGCTTTGATCTTCCAGCACTTTCTAATCAGCGAAAAGCTATCATCAAACATGCGCGACTGAAAACCATGTAATTCGGCTTAATATTGCATATTACTTCAGAGTTATATTTACCTTAGCCAGCTAGCTCGATCTGTAAATCCACAGTTTGACAATGTGTTCAGCAGGAAAAGTTTACAGAATCCCGTTGGCTACAGCTAAAGAGCTTTTATTAAGCGCTTGGTAAAAATGTGTAATGGTGATCTAAGGTGGTGATCAAATGATGATCTAAGGAACTTTGTCCATCCCCAGGTTGATGTTTGTTTATATAGAAACAGACAGAAGATTGAGGTTGTTGTGTGTAATTGCACCTCCCGGCCGCTGGCTGGCGGTAATAGACAATGTATCTTCCGTTTCAGATTCTTTATATCGCCACTTAGTGGCTTGGCTGTGACACGGCCTCAATGATTTTTTTCACTGTTACATTGCATCTAAATTTGCTGTGCATTCATGTCATGCATTATAAATAATTGGACTCCCTTATAAAAAGACCACAGGGTTGGAGTTACCATATGTAAGTATACTCCAGCTATTATTAATACTTTAAAATAAAAATAAATCATCTTATTCATTGCAATGTTTTTAGATTTGCAAATTAAGTTGTCAGACAATTCTTTACCAGCTACTGTTGGTACTTAGATGATATTTCATCAAAATGATCTACTCACAAGGGGAAAATCATGTGATTTGCTCATTAAAAATGATATGACACTAAGCTATAAACGCTCTGCTGTATGAATCATTCAGAATAGCTTTGATTTTGTTTTGTTCTTTTTGGATAACATTGGTGGCAATGATTTGTTGTAGTAACAACTAATATTATTGTCTATAACAGATACTATGGTTACCATAGTGAATTTTTGTCAGGGCTGTACAGTGTTGAGTGCCACATCCACATATTTAGTAACTTTATCCCATACGGTAAAAAAACTTTTTTTTCTGGGCAAAATATATTTCAAATATATGGTAAATATATGTTGTATTTGTGATGCTCAAAAAAAAAATAAAATTTTGAAATGGAAAATATATTTCTTTTAAACCAAAATACATTTCAAAATATATTTTAGGGTGAAGAAAATACATTGCCAACCTTACAGTTGAATGAATATGTATCCTTTATTTAAAATGTATTTAGTGCAATAATAATAATAATGTTTACGTAAACACTTAAAAAATATATATATTATGTTTTTTACATATATATATATGTGTGTGTGTGTGTTTTAGTGTGTTTAAGTATGTTATAGAATATGAGAATAAATTGGTATGCTTGAATTATATGCTATATGTATGTTTTAGACATCAAATAAAGATTTTTTTTCAATTGTTACATGTAAATGTATTTTCTTAGATTGAAATATATGAAGGGTAAAATATATATTTTTGAATAATTATAAATATTTTTAATTTTATTTTGAAACATATTTCAAAAACTATATATATGTGCTAAAATACATTTCAAAATATGCTATAAATATATTTTAAAATGTATTTTAGCTCATGTATTATTTGGCCATTTTTTGTATATTTTGAAATATATTTCGAACTATATTTCAAAATATTTTTTTTTACCAAATGGGGTGACGAGCTGTTGTACAACATATTCATAAAATGTTAATTGTCAGTTAATAAGTGGTCAAATTCAATGATCAAAAAAGTGTTTTACTCATCTTTTTTAACATAAGTGTCTGTTAAATTAAACAAATATAATAAAACTGTTAATCGGGAACTATTATGTCTACAAAATAAGATATTAAAATTACAATACACATTATAAATTGCAATACACAAGTAAAAGCACAAATCCCAGCTTCATTGAAACAACAACTAAGCATATTGTAACACTGAAACAAACAAGATATTTTAGGAGGTTTTGGTACACACACACACACACGTACAGCCCACTATTACTCTCGCAAAAAATTGCACTTAAGCATTTTTTGTCTTCCGTATCCTGTTTCAGCAACAGGGTATTCTCTGATAAAGATTTAGGAGATCTAAAAATATCCAGATAGAAATTTGTTACCTATTCTCAATGGGAGAGTGTCCAAGAAACATCGGTCCAAAATGTTTCATCAAAGTTTTGAACAAACTTCCTTCCAGTGCTGTAAGCTATCTGGTCTTATAAATATATTCTCAAAACATAACTAAAAACTTTTTCCCCCCAAAATGTTTAGTTGGATGCTTATCTAACATTTTTCAAAAATGATAAAAACTTTTCATTGGTGTTTTTGTTTTTTAAACTTGTTTCAAGAGAAAATTCTAAAGTAGCTTACTTACAGAGAGTTCATTAATGATCAGCGATAGATAAAAAAGTCATGATTGATAAAAACAATCAAAACATGTTTATATTGTATTTTACTAATACTCAATACAGAAATATCATAAGTGACTGCTAAATCAATAAATGCAAACATTCAATACAACTTCATAATATTATGTCTTAAAAGTCGCAACTTCTTTGAAACAAATAAATAAGTTGATTCTAACAAGGAAACATACTAGTAATTTTAGGAGGTTTTGGCCCACACACACGTACAGCCCACTGTTACTCTCTCAAAAGTCACCCTGAAGCACTTCCTGTCCTCCGTATCCTGTTTCAGCACCAGGATCTCCTGATAAATGGGCAGTGAGTTCAGTCTCGTATCCACGCCATTGGGAAGGATGCAATATTCTGAACTGCACTGGGCTTCAAAGATGACCTGTGGTATTCTGCGTGGTGAAAACTTCGGTCTGAAAGTAGAGAAAGCAAGAAGCTATAATTCCTTTGAAACAAAACCCACAGAACTAACCAAGACCTGATTTACTTTGTTTCACTCTGATGTCACATGGTCTGCTGCATCCATAGTAGTAGCCATGCCAGCTAGCTTGATGTTAGCTAGCTTGATGTTAACCTCCCAAACAATATATCTGATTCCTGATCCATCATTAAACGCTGCTTATGCCATGAAATGTAAATGATTTTCGTCGGCATAAAACAGATTTCAACATTATTCTACCTTTGTAACTTTAAATTTTAGTACTTTTTGATTCTCTTATGAGTTCAGTGAGTATTATTTGTTTCAGTGACTTTGTGACTCACATCCAGGTCCATGCAGATAACGAACGGTTGTGGATGTTGCCATTTCCCTTTGTGTCCGCATCCAGAGAGGCATGAAAGTCACTGGAAATCATCAAACTAGTGTCACAGATTTTTTTCTGCCCTTGTTTGGCAAATGTGAGGTTCGCCAGCACACAGGTCAGCAAAACCTGAAAGAAAGATCATTATCTATTATTATATTTTATTAAAATCAAACAATTTCTGAGCCAAGGCTCTTTTTTTATTAGCGCATATTACATTCAAACTAAATCTAAAGAGATTAATCTCTAGTTAAGCAAGCATACAGTGCTAGCATAACCATTAGCGTCGCTAACAGAGTGAAACTAATGAATGTTTCGGTCATCTCACCATGTATTTAGCGTTGAAGAACCCCAGATACATCTTTAATGTCCTCTTCTTATTCTCTTGCAGTGTAAAAAAGCTCCTTCACCTCATCTATTTATGCAATGCTTGATCGTGATTGCATAGATAATATGGCCTACCTCTGACCTGGATTCCTTCATCAGATCAATTGATAGGTTATTGCTGCTATGTTTAGACCTACATTTTTCCTCTCATTGCCAGTAATCTCACCTACGGGTAAAAGATCGGTCTGTGTTGGCATTGTTGCAGATCCATTTTATCGTATTTCAGTGGGAAAAAATGCTGAATCATAATAATCAGGCTTTTGGGGTGAGTTATCAAGATTTTGAATCCTGTTCAATCTTTTAGTGACTTAATTTGGTTGTGTCCCATCTGATTAGGTTTTACACATGGAGAATTATTTAGAAATGTTTATTTAACACAACTTGCATTCATTTCGTGTTAGTTTAATACACTGAAAAATGGCTTTGAAACAGTTTTCACTAGGAAATCGCTAGTAATTATCACTAATAAAGAAAGAAATGAACACATTAAATATTGTAATACGAGTAGTGAAATAATATTTTCTTTAAAAACTAGTACTTTTGTTTTATTTACTTTGAAAAATATTTTTTATATAATCACACTCTTGCAAGATGTTCTGAAATAACAAATTAACGTTCTTATCTGGGTTTCAAGGGTTTCTAGCCATCCTATTGTGCCTAATGTATGAACGAATATATTTTTCTATTAAAAATGAACATGATTTTTTTGATTTCTAACTCGCTGAGAAAGCACAAAAGACCAGCATTTGTTACACCTTGGATGCTTGTATTAGCCGGCGGGTTCGCAGACCCATCGGCTGAGCGTGATTTCACCAATTCCCTGTTGATCCTGGAACAACATTCCAATTTGAGGGATAATTTTTCAGGAAATATCTGTTTTAGGCTTATGATTAGGGTTAAGTGCTTCTATACTTGCTTATATACCTTGTTAATCAGCTATCATAATTTCCCACTGATTTTAGGAATACATTTTGGTTAAGTGTAAGGACAGGTTTAGGGGTAGGGATTGGGATAAGTCTATGTTTTTGGACAGTAATGTTGATCCAGGATCATGTCTTACTTTTACAAAATCATGGCGATGATATATATGTATATGACTTATAGCTTTCTTTGATGGACCAGAAAAGAAGCTATTTTAAAAAGAGTTGGTGATCAAAGAGTTTTGGTTGTCAATAATGTTCATTGAATAAATAGATATATCTCAAATCATCTTCTTTTATGTCACACAGATTTGAAACAAGATGTGGGTGAGTGAATGATGACAGAAGTTTCATTTTTGAGTTAGCTGTTCCTTTAATTTTACTGGATGGCTTGTCTATACTTTCACCAACTAGACAGGCACTAAACCAGTTAACAGGGAGCTTTATTTAATTTTATGGCAAGGTTCTCTCAAAAAAGTTACAGGCAAACATTCTTTGAATAACATTAACAGAATGTTCATTCAAAGGTATCTGGTCTTAAATAACATTCTCAAAACATTAGCAAAAAGCAAAACATTATTATACATTTATGGAATGTATTTCTGAAACATTAAGTGTTTATGTAAGATGGTTTAGAGAACATTCAAAAGAAACATTTCAATAATGCTTGAAAAATAATTAAATGGAATGTAAATGTAAACATTAAAAAAGATTTGGTAAAACTTTATTTTACGGTTACACCTATTACATACTTATTTGCTTGCATGTTGCTAGAATATTAGCCATTTATTAGTGCTAATTAAGCACATATTAATGCCTTATTCTACATGACCTTATTTTACATCCCTAATACTACCCAATACCTAAACTTAACAACTACTGCACTAACTATTAATAAGCATCAAATTAAGAATTTATTGAGGGAAAAGTCGTAGTTAATAGTTAACAAGTGTTACCTGTTCTAAAGTGTTACCAAAGGTTTTTTTCACATATAAAAAACTACACATTTTGAACATTCAGAGAACATTCAGAAACAGCAATTTTATTACAAAGTATTGTAATCTTAACAAAACGTTCCTAGAGCATATTTTTGTTGGCTGGGGTATGCTTAATTGCATAATGATAAATTCACATGCGCGTCATTGAAACTATGTTTGTTCTCTCCACAAATTAAACTTTTTTATATGGAAAAGAACAGAATTTAATTGTATAAAGCTGTTGAATCGAATGTTACAACATTGCTTTTACTTTTTGCGTTATTCTCATTTGATTCAGATCAGTGCGAACCAAAACAAAACAGGCCACACCAGTGTATCAACAAATATTTGTAACTACACGAATAAGCAAGAACAATAAAAAAACAATTCAATGCTCTCTTTATCAAATACCTGCCAAATATCAAGAACGAAAGCTGATTATCTAAAGTGATCTACTATCATTAAGCTTTTTTGCCATCTCAAGAGTCTTTCTGGAAATTCCGTCATGTCGAAAGTGTGAATGCAACTGTTAAACATGCTTATTCTTATATATACGCTGTGGCTGGTATGTACTGATGCATGGGATCTTATCCCACCATCAAAGTGAGAAGTGTTCTTGATAGATTGTTTTCACTGATACAGTGTCTCTTTGCGCCATATGCGGTGAGATATAGCATCTTAGCGCTACAGTGCAAAACCGGCCTATTTTCACCACCCACATAACCGTTAACATTTGCAAAGACAGCTCCTTTTTTGGTCGGTATTCTGAATTTGGTGTATTCGTATTGTCATTTTATTATGTATAATGTGAGTTTGTTAGGAAAAGCGTGCCTTAAAACTAACATTTATATAAAAAAGATGAAAATGCGGTAACACTTTACAATAAGGTGTCATTTGTTAACATTAGTTAATGTAATAACTAACATGAGCAAACTATTAACAATGCATTTATTACACTATTTATTAATCTTTGTTAATGTTAGTTGAAAATACAGTTGTTCATTGTTAGTTCATGTTAGCTCACAGTGCATTAGCCAATGTTGCCAAACACAACTTGGATTTTAATAATGCATTAGTAAATGCTGAAATTAACATTAACTGAGACTAATAAATGCTGTAGAAGTATTGTTCATTCTTAGTTCATGTTAACTAATGTAGTTAACTACTGGTAACTAATGAACCCTCTTGTAAAGTGTTACCGAAAATGCTTCATTTAGAAATAATTAAGCAGCCATTAAAAAATTATGAAACCAGATTTTGCAAAGTTGACAGTTGATCAGTTTGAGTGTGTGACGTCCATTAATGGGCAGTTTCAGCATTTGGTGCCCTGTGGCTTAACCCAGAGTTATGTCACTGGATGGATGTCTTTGATGTGGCAGTTTCCAATGCGGGAATCCTCTCTGTCGGTTTTTTTTTTTTTTTTTTACTTGCTTTCAAATTGACTGATGACGAACCATTTACACAGCGAGCGGAAGCAACTCAGCAAAATCACTGACCTCATTTTACCATTCTGCTTTTGATGAAAGGAAAATATAGCAAAGATCTTTTGAGACAAATCAGTCGGCCTTGTATTATGTAATTTGACCACAATAAAATTCATTGGCAAAAGGAAAACCATGACCACTGTGACGAAATATGAATATTACTAATTGCTTTAATAAAAAAAAAAATAAAAAAAAGACTTAGAGCTGCTTATGCATTTTGAACTTCAACAATGTCTAATTCAAAGAAATAAAAAAGATTAATCAGCTGGCAATGTGAAATGAAATATCCATAATAAATCACAGAAGTGCTGCTTTTGTAACTCAACAATAAAAAAAAAGAAAAAACATATAAGTATAGATATATACGTGTGTGTGTGCTGGGCGACGATTGATCTTATCCAATATAAAAGTTTTTGTGTGTAGTGTGCATATTTATTATGTATATATAAATACACACACATACATTTATATATTTAATAAAAATATGTTATGCTTATATATTAAATATATTTATATATAATAGAAATGATATGAATATAAAAAGCATACATGTAAATATTTTAAAAATATATAACGTATGTGTGTCTTTATATATATATAAATATACACAGTACATACACATATATTATCTACTCAAAAACTTTTATTTTGGATAAGATTAATCGTTGCCCAGCACACACACACGTATATACAGTATATATGTTTTTTTTTATTCTTGAGTTACAAAAGCAGCACTGCTATGATTTATTATGGATATTTCTTAAAGTTTCATATTTCAGATTTGACTTTAGTAAAACATAGTAGGATGTGGAAATAATCTCACAAGTGATGAAACTAGGTTTAGGTTATTGATTTCAGCTCTTTTAAAGATTCTCCAAATTTGTGGTCTTATGTGGGTTACTATGAAAGCCCCTGTTCCTGGACGTTGAGTAAATGAAATCATATTCATGAGTAATAAAGTAGGAGATCTAGATTCCTGGACCTTTTGAAACTCCACGAAATAGGTCAGAGTCCTGCGTCACATTTCCAATGGCTTTGAGGTAACATTGGGGGTTTAATGGTCTAAGATGATGAATCAGAGTATTTTTAAAGGCATATTTCATCCAAAAAATGAAAATTTTGTCAATGGTATGTTTTTGGGTTTTTTCTTTACAAATATTTCCATACAGTAAATGTCAGTAGAGTCCAGTATTATTGGGACCCCAGCATTCATCCATAAAAAAAGAAAGTCATACTGGTTTGAAAAGACATGACAGAATGTTCTTTTTTGGGTGTGCTGTCCCTTTAAATGAAGTATTTTTAATTCATAAAAACAGTATGGACTGAATAAAGTTTATTTTTGGCTTTCACAACAAGAACACTTTTGAAATGCATGTATTTAAAGCGTTCATACTCTTTTAGGGGATTACTTTTATTGTATTACTGTCATTTGCATGTGCATCACCCTCAATTCTGAGTCATGAAAATGCGGCCTTGTCTTTTCCCCACAATCCTTAGAAATTTTAGAGTACAAGAGGGTGAAACCGCAATTGCTCTGCAACTGACGCAATCGTAAACCAGCACCGGTGGGAAACTGTGCATCGGAGAGGTGCATGCCATTACAGACACTGGGGCGGAAGTCTTCATGTCGATGTGACTTTTTGCAAACTATGTCAATCGAGGTCACTGGCATTAACAGAAGGCAATGTATAGTGGACAGAATCATACCCAGCAAGAATTTATTTCATCATACTAATATATTCCTTCTGATCTGAGTGATTATGAGATGGCGGTCAATGAAAGTAGGTTATGTTGGTATGCAATGGTTGCTATGCTAAGATGCAATAAACACAACAATATGTTGGTGCAAAATGTATTTAGACACTTCGAAAACACAAAATGAAGGAATTTCTTTGCATAAGGTAATAAAATATCAAACCAAATGGCATTTATGTAAAATGAAAAGACTGACTAAATAATTTACCAAAAGAAGCATTGTTCATAATTAATCAAAGAGTATTTTCTGGTTAAAATGGTAGTAAAAATGTGTCCATATGACATCAATGACTTGATACGTCCACTAAATATCACTTTGGGTCCATTTGGTTAAATTTAATAGCAGGCTCAGAAAAGCGGGGAAAGTCATTTCACTCAAATGAAAAAATGGTAAATGTGAATTTTTGGTCTGACAGTTCAGACTTTTTTCTTGCACCTGGCAGAAATGAATTGAATTGTGAGATAAAAAGTTATGAGATATAAGCTTTTCTGGGAAGGAAAATCTGAAGGAGACTAATTTCTGAGAAGAAAAGCTATTGTAAGAACTGTGAGATATACATGAAATATTGCAATAAAATTGTGAGACAGAAAGTTGCAATTACCTTTTTTAAATTTTTTATTCCATTGCAGAAACAAGCTCTATATGATTGTGATATAAACTGAAAATTGCAAGAAAATTCTGAATTATGAGTTTATATCTTGCTATTCTGACATTTTATCAGAATTCAGAGATTGCATCTCACAGTTCTGATTTTTTTCTTAGAAATTCTAAATATGGAATTGTGAGTAAAAAGTCAGAATAGTGGTGGTAAAAAGCAGAGATTATCTTATACATTTTTTATCCTGTGGTGGAAGGGTGGCAAAATGACGTTAGTTCTGAGAAAATCTAATTTATTTGCATATTGGTACCTTATACAATGAAATGAATGAGTTCATAATATATAATATTTATTTAAATCCCATTTGTCAGCCACATATTGGCAAAAGAAAATAGCACAATGATTGTAGTGACACAAGTGATTTTTGCTGACACATTGATTATGACAACATAAAATACCATCAAAGGGTAGAACTCATCACAGGAAGTGCTCCTACACCGCCACGATTGCACGAACAGGCCTCTCTATATAAACTGCACATACCACTTCAAATGTAGAGCAGCAAGACTTAAGACTGACAGAAGACATCAGAAAAAAAACAAAAAACAGGTCAAATGAATGCAACTATGTCATCAGCGCTAAACATCCAGTTCCTCATGGTGAGTATTGCTGTAATGCAGTCTCCGAAAGATTTCTGTTGCTCAAGTCGCAGTGCTACTACGCTTGAGCCTGAAATGACAGTGTTTGTGTTTCACAGGTGGCTTGTATGATGGGGCTCATTTTAATATCATTTGGAGTTGAGGGGGCAGCTTCAAAACCTCTTCAGAATAGAGCACAGCACAGGTCATCAGAAGAATCACATCCATCCTCATCATACCGGCTGATATTGAATCCTGACTTCAAATCTTCAGGCAGCCCGATCCATCCAATCAACAACGACTCCATCTCTCCATGGACCTACACGTAAGGCCGTGTCTTATAAACCCTAAAAATTGGCATTGTAGAAATTTTAAGATCTATGGAACCTTTCTGTTCCACAAAAGGTTCTTTATCGTGGAAAAGGTTATTTCGATTACTACTATATTTTAAGAACTGTTTACTGAAGTTCTTTGTGGAACCCAAATGCAAATTTTTTTATGATTTGAGTTATATGATTTTATGACAATGAGTTGACATTTCATATTCACATAAACTTGTTTATAGTTTTTTACATTTAGAAGATGACTGTTGCAACCCGCTAACCTAAAACTTCACATGATTCATTTTGTTTCATAGGTTTACACATGATGACAGCCTGTACCCTTCTAACATCGCAGAGGCGAAATGTTTGCTGACTGGATGTTTGCTGGGAGGCGACGAGAATTTCCAATCCAAACCGATTTACACCCAAATCATGGTCTTGAGGAAAATTCGAGGAGAAAAGCAGAACTACTCTTTAAAACTTGAGTACAAAACCATCGCAGTGGGATGCACCTGCGTTCGCCCATATGTACAAGAAGTTTAAAATGTGGGATCTGATGGAGTTACAATACTACACTCTTAAAAATAAAAGTGCTTCAAAAGGTTATTCACAACGATGCCATAGAAGAACCATTTTTAGTTTCACAAAGAACCATTCAGTCAGAGGTTCTTCAAAGAACCATCTCTTTCTTATTTTTCTATAATCTGAAGAATCTTCTTTTGACACAAAGAACCTTTTGAGAAACAGAAAGGTTCTTCAGGTGTTAAAGGTTCTTAATGAAACCATTTAGAAAAAAAAGGGTTTTCTATGGCATCCTGAAGCACCTTTATTTTTAAGAGTGTAAAGATTTTGATCATCGGTATTGCAGTATTACAAATCCAGAACGTAAGGTTTAAGACTTATGACTTTATAATTTATTTATTGTATCATATACATGTTTGCAAAATGTAGGATTTATATTTATGTTCATGATATTTTATGGATTACATATTTGGCAATAGAAACATTTTATATATCATCATGGTTTTTGGTTAATGAGTCCAACACTTCATCTGACTCAATCCATTTAATAATCTAATTTATTTATGTTGTTACATGTGCTTTCAAATGCATGATATTTATTTTTACTGGATTGTTATTTTTTATGATTATTATTTTGTACTGACTATTTATTTATTAATTATAAATTTGTTTTTAATGTTATGACTGATGCAATAAATAAGAAAAAAATACAAATATTGTTGTGATGGCCTATTATTTTCTACTTTGGAAAAAAACTCAAAACCAATAATGAGAAAGTCACAAGGACAAAACTATACCAGCAGTACTTTAATTCCCTCTGCGTCTAAAATATATCACAATTTCTGTACAGAATTATATAGCCAAATCAGACACCAGCTGATCATGAGGCAAGTGAACATATGTACAGCGGCAAAAGCTTGAGCAGTTTACCAAAAATAGAGCCTTAAAGACAGGACAGAGGACAAACTGACTGCATCCACATGGGCAAAGTACATGAATTCATCCAAACGCCATCCAAAAACACACAAAGTTACCTCTCACATTCACTCTTTTTTGGCACTATTGGCATACAAGCTCATAGCAGAGACAAACACATCTCTGCGTTTCTCAGATTAAGGTAGTAAAGAGATTCCATCACAATCCTTGCTGGCCAGCCAGTTCCGTTCATCTGACAACATGGCCATCGTACCTTACAATGATATAGCGATATCATAATCTGGTTTCAGAGTCATAATCTCATGATCCAAGCTAATAAGCTCAGCGTGATAGATAGTCCTTTGGTGAATGGTCTCCCATATGATCAGCATGTGTTGTGAGAAGATCTCAAGGCACCTGGAACATAAAGTTCAGAGATATAGCAATTAATAACAGGACAAAAACCACACGTTCACACACCAAATGGCTTTTCACAAGTTTTATCATGTGCATCAAGGCATGCGAGCTTAAAACGTTGATTTCAGCCACATTTAATACACTATTTGTTGTCAGGTAACTAACAGATATTCTACTAATGATTCCTCCAAGAAACCAACACTAAGACACAAATACAAAGCCAAACTACAATACTAAGTACACATCACCACTTTGAATGACAATATTACAAACAGCTAATTCACAGCAGTACAACACAAATACACATTTCCTTAATGATTAATAAAGTACCTAACTAACATCTGTTTTGTCGTTCGTTATTATTATCCCATCTGTGCATGCAAAGCTATTATTAAAGACTAAAGGCGTGGATGATGACTCATGAAGTTTTTTTAAACACAGTTTGGCAGCAAATGAATCAAACGACTTTTTCATGTTTTCTAATTGATTCCCAATTCAACATCCATGATATACAGTGCTTTGCCTGGCAGCAGACATAAGAATGTTGTCTTCAGCTGCACATATCATATGACAGGCCTTCGAATCATTGCCAATTCCAAAAAAACAGCCTTTCTTAGCATGACTAGGACCTGCTAGGTCTTATTTTGTTGTTTTTCTTGAACATTCTGGACAAAAAATGCGCTTGATTCGTGACATTCTACTGCCAGTCCAGCTCCATCTGTTCCTTGTTTTTCCTCACCTCCTCAGCATGCTTGTCCTGGAAAAACACAAGACAAAAAGAAGAAGAACTATTAAATGATAGCTCAATCTTAACTTTAAAGTGTTTGAAAAGATCTACCTATCAGCCCCAAATGGAATTGCAAAACTGATGTAAGTTTTCAACATTCAGATGATCTCACTCTAAACTCATGCCATCAGTTGAGCATTTTTATTACTATATTGGGCCACTTGAATAAATTGCAATTCCATTTAGTCCCACTTGTGGTACAGAAACAACACACTGCACCTTTAAAAATGGAACTGGGTTAAGATGTCAAAATCCACTGTACCTTCTCCTGAAGACGTTCCAGCATGGCAGCGATGTGGGCCTCCCGGTTCTCTTTGTTAATCTCCATTCTTTGCTCCAGCTTTTCTTTGGCCATCTTGATGAAGTTGTTGTGTTCCTCTATGGCTTTTTGGGCCACCTCTCGTTCATGCTCTCTCTTCTCAGCCAAGTGCTTCAGAAGTTCAGCTTCCTGACACTGTGGAGATAATGCATTTTATGTAACTCAATATGAGACTCAAATATAAGCATATCCATTATCGGTACTGTTAAAAAAAAGGAGAAAAAAGACTGAGTAACCTCCACAAAAAGCATCTCTGTCCCTTACCTTTCTTCTCTCTTCAGCTGCATCCAGTTTCTTCTGGATCTCCTCCAGTGAGGGGTCTCTGCGAGGTGGGAAAGTGGGATGGAATTCCCTCTGACCGTCAAAAGATGGAGGTCTGAGGATGACCTCAAAGGCCTGGCCTGATGACCGCTTGTTTAGCTCGATCACCTCCATGTCTTTAATAATTCCCAGGTTGAGATCCACAACATCTAAAACAGAAGATAAACAATGACTGATTTGACGGATATAGATTAATGCAATGAATTTTAAACTACTTGATTGAGCACTGATGTGAATACAGAATGATGTTCCATTTAGCTCACTGGAATATGTAAAAACAGGGAAATCCATCTGAAATGATGCAAGATTTTAGTTTTGAGATTTTTAATGGTACCTTGTGTTTTCTTGGTGGGTTTCTCTCGAGGCTCTGGTAGGATGCAGGAGCAGAAGAGAGACACTAGAGGGAGCTCCTTCATCTTCTCTCTGTATGCTGCAAAAGAGAGGCAGAGTTATTTAGAGGTAACATCATCCCTGATGCCATGTGCTCATACATAATTCCTTCAGCTCCATTAAAAACTCCAAAGTTCACATGCGAACAAGCAGGTGGATGTACACGTACCCGCAAGAGTCATCTTTCCTTCTTCTGAGTCCTCTGAGGCGTTTCAAACTCAGCTGATCCTACAGGAGAGAGAAACGATGATGTAATCAGAAACCACAGTCAATCGATTCCTCTGGATGTCTTTGTCCTCAGATAAAGGTCCCACAAGGTTTAACATCACAAGCAAATGTAGAACCTTTATACTGCAAAAAAATCATTAAAAAAATTTAAGAATTATCTTTGTGAAAAAACCTTCTTGAAACCAAGAGGCAAAGCTCTATCAGTTTGCATCAGGTTTTTGTTCTAAGCATATTTAAAAAAAAAAAAAATCTGTATTCTTTGAAGACCTTATTCTTTACGTATTTTCAGATACTGATTAGATATTTTTTAGTGAAAAAAAAGATTTATTTACAGTATAAAAGAATCACAGTGCCACATCTAAGCACATAATAGTATGCATACTATATAAAAACCTATTCGAATCCACAGAACAAAGCAAGCAACAAATAAATTGATGGCAATCGTTCGCAGAAAACAGCATGAATGAATTTGGTTTGTTCAGGGTTTATGATCATCTCTCAGCCTACGCGCCTTCTCTATCAGTCTCTCTCGTTCATCCTGCCTCTGCCCTCGCTGTGCCCCCTCATTTCCCACGCTCACGATCACTGCACCCGCTAACACCTTTGAAACTTTTTCAATGCATGGGCTTATTCTATAAAACATTTCAACACTTTTAGGGATCAACTAATAACATAAAGGCAAAATGTTGATTCTGTAGTAGGCCATTACAGAACAATGCATCATTTTCCCTATCACACTGCATGCACACAAAGTGAAAACCCCCTATTTTATTGATGCCAGCAACACAGCTGATATAATAAATAATACATCATTTGGTACACAACCCAGCAGCACTGTCATTTACCTAAAATTTCACATGCATTTGTTTGCAGCTTACAAAGCAAGTCATTTTTTAACCTCCCACTGCCTTCTGATCGGAATAAACGCTTGCTGTTTTGAAAACAAAGGAAGTGCTGCTCTATTAAGGGGCCGTGGCCTTTTGCACACCAACATACTACATAATCTCACCTCTCAGTACCACCCACAGCGCAGACTAGCACACTCACTGCAGGACCTCTAAGACCGTTGTGTATTCAAATACACACTTTGCCCTACATCCCCTATTTAAATGTAGCAATGCACTTTTTCCGCATAGCTGTTTTTCCACCTAGCACAAATATACTATGCACTTTGCACTATGCAATGCACATCTTTTCATGGTTTCAAGCACAATATCATATGACCACTTAGTAAACTGATTCTGATATGCTTTTAAGACTCTAAACAGTTGCAAATCCACTCGAAAATGCATGCATTTATGCACATATAGAAGTCTAATAACCTCAAATGCATGCTCTAAATATTCCAAGCATGCAAATCTGCAATGCAACATAATCCAAGGAATGCCAAACTAGATTTCTGCACTATTAAAAACAGAATAAAAATTTAAAGAATACAACTTGCTATAGAGAATAAAACTTTAGTCCAACAGATTGCCAGTCTCCTTTTGTTCTGCAAAAGAGTAATACGGCAAATATCAGATTATGATATGCAATATTACCTTAACTCACCGACAGTGTGCTGCGGTCTTCTGTCGGAGTCTTTTCCTCACGTTCAGTCTGACAGTCTGCTGCTGTTTGGATGCTCAACCTGGCAGCATCAGCACCACCTCTGCTAGATAAAGCATGACATCACCTTCCAGTGCTGTGATTGGTCGAGAAGATGCAGGCTCCTGATGGGCTGGAATGGCTGGGAGTGCAGATAGGGGGTGGTTAACTCTTTGTTGTAAGCTGGTTTCAGAGAAATAAAGGGCATAGATTCTGCAGCTTTATGCAGAGGAAACATTATTTTTTCTTACTTTTTACAAATATTTAAGTCGATAGGAAATATTGAATAATATTAGTAGATTTTAAATTTTTTTTAGTTAGTTTTTGGTTTGTATTTTTTTAAACTGGTGATCGGAGCTATCAGAAATAGCACAAAGATTATTTTCAGTTGCTTTCCTACATGTCATCGCTTAGCTAATGAAGACTTGGAATCCGTGCATTCCTTTTTTTTAAAATTCATTTTAGTTTAGAATTTAATTACGTGCAGCTTCGTGTGCTAATCCAGTTCTTTCTGGTTTTGGGAGCTGTTCGAAATGTCATGTCTAAAAACGGAGGAGGACAGGGATTTATGTGTCATCTTCTCACTCACTCATGGCTGGAGTCTTGCTGATGACTATGACACAGTAACCTTGCCAACATGCTCGTCTGGATACGGGCAGACCGGGCCTGTTTGAACAGTCTGTCAATGGCCCATCTGTTGCTCTGGTCCTGTGCCAAATCAATTACTGGTGTTTTAACAATTTCAAAGACAGCTTGTAGAACATTGCGTTCCTTTAATGAACAAAAAACCTGATTTTACAACCAAAATTGTATTTACTTTATGCATGTTGCATCTCTAATTTCAGGAATTCATAGTTCCTTCATGAATTTTATGTCATTTTAGTATGGAATTTGTAGGCGACATTCATAACTTTTGGGATTGACAGCTCCATTGAGTCTCAAAACGTCCTGTTCACACAAGTGTTTACGACATACGTTTCTGAATACAGTCTGTATGAACATGCAACATGCAAAACTGCGAAGAAATATCACAAAACTGACAGGAGCATCTTCGAATGAGGACAGTGACTGGAACTAAGCCTTAAGCTGACTCTGTGAGGTGCACAGC
Organism: Enteromius mattozi; assembly: GCA_032359235.1. NCBI lineage: Eukaryota > Metazoa > Chordata > Actinopteri > Cypriniformes > Cyprinidae > Enteromius > Enteromius mattozi. The sequence goes on along the minus strand of JAUMHE010000069.1, from coordinate 3,982,716 downwards.
TTTTGGTTACTGAAGTAACCAAAACCATAATAAAGCAATAATCTCCAAAAAGCTGTGGTTTACAGTGAATTTATAACAGCTAAGGGGCGTTGTTAGCTGTTATAAATTCACTTTAAATCATGACTTCACAGGGCTTATTGCTTTTATAAAACGGTTATCCCATATATGTTGCAGGTTTTACGAAATAAAACAAAGAAAATAAAATATAATGATATTTATAAAAAACATTCTTCCACCAAACAATGTAGTTCCTCAGAAAAGGTTGCCAAGCAATACAGGTGCAGAAACAAAAAGGTGTATGTTTGTAGAATAATTTACAACAGCTTCAAATGTGGCTCAACCAATCAGAATCAACCAGTATCAGTATCAGAATCAACTATCAGTTTCTTAAATTAAAATTGCAGGCCATGTGCAGTTTTCTTGCTCTGTACAGTAGGCTACATGACAAACAAATAGCTGTCCAGTAAGGTTTCGTTAACATAGCCGGACTTCGCTAAAAAATATGGTTGTGAGTCCTGAAAATGTCAGGGTGTGAGCTGGGTTACAGAATACACTTGTCACTTTGGTAAATACAGGAATAGCAGCTGTACTCTGCTGCTGTGTGAATGTGGCCAGTAATGTGCATGGTACTCTTTAAGGATTTCAGCATCCATATAAGGCCCTTGTATGAACCTGTTTGTAGTTTCAAGGTCTCTCAGGTGAAGTGGAAACATTCCCAGCGGCCTGATATGGATGTTGAATATGGCGGAACAGAACACACTGTACCTAGTTTATTTCCCATTGGCGTCAAGAACACTGACGTCAGGCACTTACTCCAACAAACCAAACTAAATTACCTGCAATACATCTCCAACCAAAATGTAAGTGCATACTGTAGAACAAAGGAACTCAGTCCACATGGGTAAAAGCAAAACAAAAGATTGCATGAAAAACATTTTTCTTAACAATACAACAAAATAAAATGATATATAAGCACATAATATGTGCAAGAAAGGATCACCCACCCATATAAACTGGAGGGGAGCATTAGGTTTCATATATGCTGGATGTGATCGCAGAAGGGGGCCGCAGGGGGAGGGGAGACGGCAGTGCTCTAGCGATGATGTCATCCAGCTGTCTGCTAGGTGGAGAGTCGTGTGCACGTATACAGGATTTTTCACATAGCAACAGAGCAAAGAGTGCAGCAAACGAGGTCCTGGAGCTGATTAATACAGAGATGAAGGACAAAAAAAAGGCATACTGGGAATTGTTTGCAAAAGGTGCATCAAAATCCTTTGCTGGGTGACAACGAGGGACTGAAAAGACAAGGGTGGGGGATGTAGTGAAGGAAAACAATGTGCCTGCAAGGAAAGCCTGATCATGGCTGGTAACCCTGCTATGATGTCATTTCCAGCCAATCAGAAGCGGTGCGCTGGATTCTCTAGTCAGAATGATGCAGTTTCCAGTTCATATCTGACCTGACAGCAGTAAGGACGATGACGATGATGAAGCTGATCATGCATACAAGCACAAACCATAACTGATGTTTTTCTTTGCATGCTTTGCATGACTATATGTTTAAAACATTCTCTGTCAAAAAACGATTGGCCTACAAAAAATGCTTATTAATTTCTCAATATGGTATTTTATTGCCAAATATTGGATGCAGCCTTTTTGTCAACTTATTTTGTTCAAAGTTTTGCATTTGTTTTTGGAACTGAACATAGTTTTTAGCAGAATACTGCAAAACTTACCCACAAATAATGCTGTTTTCACTGTTCAAAAAGACTATATATATGATAATAGAGCATAATGAGAGATTTACAAGCTATCCTTAAAATATTAATAGATCGAAAACAAACAAATATAGGGATGCTAGGCTTAACAAACCATACTAATTAAATGAAATAAGCATAACTGATAATAATATAAAATTATTTTAACTGTCATAACTCATTTTGTACATACTGTACTGTAAAGCACAGCTGCAATTCATTATTCTGACATCAGTCACACATCAGTCTAATGGCTTGTGATACTTGTGGCAGAATGACTGATGGCCACACTTTGCTTAAGAGGAATATTACGGTGTTCCAGCTGAATTATATTTGAACACATTGTGATGAGCTCATTCTGACACACCACCCTTGAATAATACAGACCAAAACAATGAATAATTCAGAGTCATGCTTTGTTTTGAGTCAAAAATGCACAAATGCTTATCTTTTACCTGGCAGCGATGTTGTGTTTTGGTCTTAAAACTGTCTACAGTGGCATACATCAAGGTTAACAAAATGATGTTGATTTTTCACTGAATCACATTCTTAGGACAAGTGTTGTTTTTTTTCTCTAAATATTAAGCTGATTTATGTTGCACTGGAACACTACGTTTCTTCTGCAGCCTTGCCATTCAATCCACACGTCCAAATGTTACGATCCATTAGGCATCATTTGTAGCTGTAAAGCATTTAGCATTTAAGCGTATAAGTCAAAGCTTTAAGTGATCTGATTCTGTATTCTAGGTGCGAGCACTCTGGAGAGTGTGATGGTAGAGTAGGTCATATCTGCAGGCTCTAAACTCAGGACATGACATCACTCTAATGGTCGCATGCTGCATGACTCATAGCTTTTAACTCTGGATGTCAGGATCTCTCAGGCATGGACTTACGGTCAGAATCAATCTACATGTTTAGACATGATGTTTACTTACAATAATCAGAGAACAAAAGATGATGACATCACAGTCATAAAAAGATAAAGACTTTGGGTATGTTGAAAATGGTGTACTAAACAGCACCTGCGATTTCTTAAAAATAGTATGTGAAGCAGCATGCAATAACATGATGAATGTTTTAAACAGCGACATGCTGGTATTGTTGCCACGTGACCTGAATGCATGTTTAATTCAGTGAATGGCATCCAACTTGTAAATAAATTCCTGAACTTTTGAAATTTTGAATCAAATTAGATCACATGATTAGTAATATATATATATATATATATATATATATATATATATATATACACACACAGTAAATATAGATACTACTATACTTACTATAAAGTGTAGCACTTGGCATTTTAACGCAGTGAAATATTTCATTTGATTTTAGCACTAGATTCAGTGAACAATTCATGCTTTGACTATAACTAAAATACATAAATGTTTGGTTTTTTCCTTGGCAGTGATCTTGTAGTTTGCTATCCAAAATGGTCCACAATGGCATACATTAAAGGACTAGTTCACCCAAATATAAAAACTTGCTGAAACTTTATTCAGGTCATCCAAAATGTACTGTAAATGAGTTTGTTTCTTCATCAGAAAAAGATTGCAGAAATTTAGCATTACATCACTTGCTCACCAATGGATTCTTTGCAGTGAATGGGTGCCGTCAGAATGAGAGTCCAAACAGTTGATAAAAACATAACAAAAAACTAATCCACAAGTCATCCGCACCAGTCCTTCAAATAACATCATGTGAAGTGAAAAGCTGCTGTGTTGATATTTCTGCACTAATAAAATCACATGCAAAATTTCTATATGCACCGAATGCAGATTATCTCGACACTGTATACAATGAACCAAAACTATTATAAGCTGACATAATTTTTTTTGGACTTGTAAACATGTAAAATAATAACATAACATACTAATGTTTGAAATGCATAGGTTAAATTTTATGTGATATTTTATAAAATAATATTATTCAGTGTTCCTTGCATACCACACAGTACACAGCAAGCAGTAAAAATGCACTGTGCACTATACGCATAAATAATAGTAAGTCAATGTGCAATAGTAACAGATTCTATTCTTTCCTCACTGGAAAAGCATTTGTTGGCCATAAAGTGTGTGCACAGTACAGTATTTTACAGTAATATTGCCATCCAAGCAGTGCAGGGGTGTCTATGAACAAACAATTACAAAATACCTCTTTGACCTTTAACATTTATAAAACAGAACAACCAAAAACCGGTAAAAACCAGTTATGACTGACTTTTAAATCTCACCAGGCAATGTTCTTCCTCCCAGACATGGAATTATAGTAGGCGTCTTGACACTTCCCGCTTCCATTCAACTCATCCTTTCTCCCTTTATGTTTGGCTAACGAGAATTTGTATGTGTATGTGTGTGGTGGCAGCATGCAAGGGTGTTAAGATTGAGCGCTGGTAAACTCAACCACATAGTGACTCACGCTCTGTGAAAATCCAAAGGCATCTGCCATTGTTAGGTTTGCCACACAACCTACACACCTCAGAATGTGATGAGTCACCCACACAGAGAAAGCATGCTCGCATCTTTTCAAGACTACTCTATTCTAGAAACTTACAGACTAAAGTTAGAGTCTGCAGGACTTGGATGTACTGGGTGCAGCTCTTAACAATGAGAACATGATCTTTCACTGTCTTTAAAAGTACAGACGACTACTATTAATGCAACTCCTCTGTGAGCAGGCTATAGTGACAATCAATCACCATAACCTACAAAAAAAAAAAAAAAACATCTGTGTGCAGGATTTCTGCAGGTTTAAGCCCTTTAAGAAGTAGTAAAAAGAATTGAAGGGCACATAATACAAAAATGTCCAGGCAGCACACAATTATATTATATTAGCAACACTTTAAAGTTTGTAAATACAGCTTCCAACAGATCTTAACCACTTTGTAATTAATCTTACTAAAATGAAAAGCTTAAGATTTGAATATGTCTGCTTGCACTAGTATATGGAAATTACTTTTACCTTCTGATCACATAAGGTGATGTCTATCCTCAGTAATTTAGTCTTCTTTACAAATGTAACTAAAAGATTATTAAATAAAGATTTACTTGAGGTTTTTACCAAATGGCTCAGAAAACCTAAATTGTTCAGTTTTAGACTCCATTTTGCATCTCCAAAAAATGTATCAATGCAGGTTTACCAAAATGCATGTTTTGCATTGCATGAAGCAATTAATGTCATGCCTTTATGAATTTATGATTTTCTGCACCTATTTTAAGGCCATCTATCAATCTACCTACTTACCTATCCATCTTTAAGGCAATTTTAAAAGCAGCACTTTGCTAATTCAATAGCTGAATGTAATTTCAGCATGCAAATTATGAAATGAAGGTAATTCTAGCACCTATACTGTGAACAAAAGAACAGGAAATAAATGTTTGAGTTGTTTCCTCTAAAAGCTGACTCTTTGTTACCTCTTCGGTACTCATATTCAAGCAATCTGAAAGCTGAAGGTCTCGCAGAGTGGTATTTCACACATGTGAAGGTCTACAAGATTCTTAATTCACGAAACAGAGGGGCTGAAGGCGTGAAGATGTATCCCACAGTCTCACTACACCCACTGGATCTTTGTGCCATATGGCTGCAAAACCACTACTGCCCACCCGTCATCTCAGCACACAGGCTTCATTCAATATGAACATGCTGAACATTATGAAAAGACAAAAGCAGAAAGTTCGCAGCAAAGCAGATCTTATATATATATATATACACACATATAAAAATATTTTATTTCCCATCATAGAAACATGAACTTTTCAAGGTACAGGAAGTCAGAAGAGAAACTGCAGATTTTCGTTTCCGTTCTAGGTTGTTAGGAAATGCTAAGCATTTTTATTAACAGCCAAATAGGTTTGTAGAGTGTACATAAATATATTATGCAAAAGATAAACAAGTCATGTTCATTTTTCAGAGAGGGTATTTGTTTGAATACATGCTCAAGATATTCAACACCATGCTGATGTTCGGTTTTGGACTAATGCTGTCCTTTACATGTTTTTACATTCTAATACAAATGTCTTTATTTTCAGTTCTGAAATCTCAGCACAGACTAGCTGATGTCGCAGCAGGATCTATAATAACTTATTAAGAGTCTTTCAATGTGGAAAGATCGACATTGGAGAACAGTATACATACATAATGACCATTTCCTGCCCTCACTTTGACTTCCTGTTGCGCACCTGCACAATTTCCTTTCTCTCCTTCAGAAAGTTGCTGAAAGCACCGGCCTCTTTACTTTCTTCTGTGACTGTTGGTGGAAAATGTGGCATCATAAGCACGTGCGTTACATGGTGTGACAGCGATTATGGTTCCTTAAGAGCCATCTGAAGCATCCTCACCTGTGTGATCGATATCATCGGTATCGCTGTCTAGGTCTTCCTCAGCTTCATCAGGGTTCCCGCGAGTAAAGATGAGGTCACTGGGCCCACCAAGATCTGGGGCTTCTAAAGAATAACCAGTGTATAAAAGGATACATGCATAATTTTTGGAGACAATGCTAATGACGAATCACTCTCAAAGACCAGCTGAATGCAGAAGTAGGATATGCATCTATTCTAAAAAGCATTTAATGTAAAATATACATTACTGTTCAAAATTTGGGGGTAGTAAGATTTGTTTTAAAGATATTTATTTTATTCTGCAAGGATGCATTGAATTCATCACAAGTGACTGTAAATACATATACAGTATTATTTATCCTTGTGAACTTTTTATTCATCAGAGAGGCCTAAATAAAAGGTATTACAAAAATATGAAGCAGCACGCTGTTTGATAATAATACTGATAACGTGACACTAAAGAATGGAGCAATGAGGCTGAAAATTCAGCTTTGCATCACAAACAAATTACATTTTAAAATATATAAAAATAGAAAAGATGTTTTAAAGTGCAGTGATATTTTACAAGCCTTGATGTGCATAAGAGACTTCTTTCAAAAACATCTTGCGAACGCTAAACTTTTGAACAGTAGTGTTACCAAACCTGTCAACCCACTCTCTTTTAGACACAAGTTTAAAAGATTCATCTAAATATCAGATCTTACGTTATATGTGAAGAGTTCAAAACTGATTAATAACTTTCAAATATCTTTTCTTTTTTTTTTGAATGAAGAGACGTGACTGCTCTGAATGAATGTACCGGTAGGAACTACGGTTTCCATGGGAACTGCTCCCATGTCCTTCCGAAGGCGTTCCAACTGCTCCTGTTGTTTCTGACTCTGAGCTTCAGCCTGAGTATGAGACGAAAGCATTCATAACAGTCAGACTTGACCTTTTCTCATGGAACGAACGCTGGATATTTTTATTTGCCTTTAAAAAAAACTAAATAAAATACATAAAGTTTAAAAATATATTTAGTTTATTAAGTGCTGGTAGGATATTTGTGGAATGGCCAGTTGATTTATGACTAGTACATTAGCCTACATCAGTGATTACTCACCAATTCTCTGTGCAGACGTTCATATTCAGGGCGATACTCGCTGCAAGATAGTAAAACACATCAACTTTTTGCAAAAAAAAGCATTGATTTATCTTTAAACAAATGTATATTGTCCTTAACAACACATATATCATTATAATTCCCATTAAAATTAATCTGCTCCTATTTTCATTATATTATACCAAGCTGGTAGTGCCTTTTGACCAAAGACAGGTAGTTAATTCAAATTAAATTTTACACTATTTAAAAAGACTTTCATTTTTTTATTTTTTCTTGCTAGTCCATGCTAGGTGTTTTTAGTGTAGATTGCAGTGCATACATACTGTACAGTGTTTACAATCATTTTAATCTATAGCCTTAGTTTGAATTTTCTTATTACACAGTGTTGGGATACATACGTTTCATACTCTTTAGCAGCATCAGCAACATGTACGAACAGTTCATCAAGCCCAGAACCCGTGACTGCAGACACACCGACAACCTACAGGACACAAAGAGAGTCTGTAACGCTCCTGCAAAGCACAAAAGACTGATTGCAACTGTGACCTTAAAGCCAAACAATACATTTCAGACACTGAGAGAGCTATATATCTTTTTTTTTTGTGGTGAAGAATATGAGTGGAGAATATGGAGATTAGGCTCTTCGGCAAGGGCTATTAAGCAATTGCCTAACAATCATCTGATCATGTGCATGCAGTTTAAGTGGACCAGAGCTTCGACTCACCCTTAGGTTTGTGTAGAACTCATCCAGGACGAGACTCATAGAGCGGGTCAGATTACTAACGTAAGACGTCTCCTGATTCAGAGCATCCTGGAACACCTCAAAGTCTTGCATCCACTCCACCGCAAAACTGTGATCTATGATGTCAGTCTGATAACGATGCAGAAAAATACATTTTGCAGAATAGTTTAACATGTAATAAATAACTGATTTGTTCCGTTTGAAACTAAAAAACACAGGTGATTGTGTTACCCACCAAAAGCTGGATAATGGATTGCAATCATATATGAACTGCCATGTTGTAAATTCAAGTAAATAAACATATTTGAAACAATAAATACTAATAAAAATTTAAATATTGAAATTTTACACATTAAACATTTGCTAATATTTACAATTAGACTTATATCATTAATTATTCATATTATTTTTTAATTATTACGAACAAAATTTAATTTCAGTTAAGAAGTATTGCATACACCTAATTAGCCTTTCATGCATCATCTAATGAATATATCACTCATCCTGCTTTCTACATGTCATTTATCATCATTAGCCATTGATGTAACCAAAAAACATGACTGTTTATTACAATTATTTTACCTTGTTCATGACGACTATGAAAGGTAGCTTGGTCTTGTAGAGAATGCTGGAGAAATAAAAAATATATATATTTTGGTAAGATCTACTGAAATCATGACATAACTTTCATGCTGCTGTTAACACTGAATTATACAGTGTGAATGTAACACTACAGACTGTGCTCTGAAGTTGAAAACAACATGATAATGTTTAGTGCAGTTTATATTTCCAAAATATTGCATAAACAAAAAAAAAAACTCTGAGACACTGACCTGCAGGCATAGAGCATGTTGGACATAAAGGTGACCGGATTTACACTTCGAGACGTGTCCATCACATAAATAACCACACAGGGAAATGAAGAAGCCTAGAAAGGAAACTTTATACTGTTTTATACTCCAAACTAAGCAGTGCAAATATTCCTAAGTAACAATAAACCTGACTAAGAGTGAGAGTCAAATACCAGTGCTTCAGTTATGATGGTTCCAGATGCAGACCATGTAAATACTTCTATTTGACCAGGAGTGTCAATCAAAACATATCTTAAAAAAAAGAAAAAATCATGCATGAGACTGTAGCAATAAGAAATTAACAAGGATATCGCCAAATCTACTAAATGCTAACTTACTGGTGGTTACTTTGCTTTTTCTCAATAAACTTCATGACCTAACAGAGAGGACACAGAAATGGTAAGTTAAAACGAGCACATAAAAGCGTAAAACAGTGCCATCTATTGGATTCTTCAAAATGCAGTACCTGATCAAATCGTGTTGCAAACAGATTGAGAGATGTGACGATTCCTCCATTTGGACCTAAACCATATCTGTACAAGAGTCAAAGACAATCCACTTACATCAAATGAAATTTAACAAGGTTTCATACACTTCTTGAACCATGAATTTCCAAACATTTTCTAGTCATTTGTGATTCACTGGATAAAAATGTAATAGACACACTCACTAAAAGTAAAATAGTAACCTTAAAAATCCCTGATTTTTCATGTTTCTTTATGACTGTGGGCTGTAAAGAAGCTTAAATCTGTTTTAAAGTGAAGTTTTAAATGTTTAGTAAAACCATCAAAATTTCTGTGAGAATATGCATTACAATTATGATTCACAGCACAAGGCACATCATTTCAAACTGAAAGGATACTGTTTCATGACTTCCTTGTAATTGACAGTGTCTCTGATGTCTGTAAGGAAAAACACAATCTTTGAGATTAATGTAATCAATAACATGCTCACCAATCATGAACATTTATCCCCAAATAAAAACCAAAAGTGTATTATTATTCAGTGTTTTAAGCCAAACTTCACTGCTTTTACATGGTGCATGCAATCAAATTACTCTGCACTTTAAACATGCTCCCAAAACCTCATAAACATTAACATTAAAACATCAAACAAACATTACTTTTTCTAAATCTGTCCATAATTATTTTTATTTAAAATCTTTTATTTCTCTATCTTATATGTTGAATTTTACTTTATGCTAACAAACGCAAAAAAATGCATAACTTGTAAAACCATTATTCAATTCGTTTGGAATTCGTGTAAACAATGTCTCTCGTGCGTTTTTAATCACGGACAGGTTGTTTATTAATGCTAAAGTTGGAAAATTTGAAAAGCAGTAATAGTGACATACCGATGTTGGCTGGAAAGGGGACCTCATGAACAGCAGGATCTAGATTTATAACATATGGAGGGGTTTTCTTGGAGTGGAGGTAAGCTGTGGGACTTTCTCAGTCCTGCCGTAAAGCCACTCTGGTTCTGCCCCACACGTTCCCAATTAACTCAAGTTTGGGATGGATACCAAGAGAACTCAGAATTGGGAGAACCTGACGATAGAGTTAAATGAAATAAAGGACTTCCTTTTGC
>JAUMHE010000069.1:3947826-3972243 GCA_032359235.1 Enteromius mattozi | reverse complement strand
TATTTGTATGTATATGCGTATATATACACACACACACACACACACACATACACATATATTATATATACATACATACATACACATATTTGTCAACACGTTATACTTTAATGTAAACAAATACAATCCATCAGAAGTTAAAGTGATCAGTTATAATTTGATTTTATTTTCAGAATCACATTTAACACTGACAAAATATTACTATAATCAAGTAACTTAAACGTTATATAATTTAAAAAATGTGATATCAGTCTTCGCGTTACCTGCACAAACGTTGTTTTCCCTGACCCTGCCATGCCTAAAACTATGAGACACACCGGTTTCGGTTCTGTGTTCTGTTCGGTAGATGAACTCTGGCTCGGTGTTGGGTTATTATCTCCATCTTCTTTACAGTTATCACTTTCATTCGAAGCTCCATCGCTTATGTCTGCTGCTGCAGTCGCCATGCTGCTACTACTGGACACTTACCGTAAAGTAACGTGTACTGGCGTAAAATGACGAAAACCATCTTGTTATTACACACGACCACAAGATGGAAGCAGATTCAATAGGATTTGTTTGATTTTATAAAACGAGACTGATTGTGAATAGGATGAGAGACATTAAAATAGTTATTTTAAAAAAAATTGAATTACTCAAACTGGCATGAAAGTGTCTGTATCATATTTCATTTCATCACTTTTGAATTTGTTAGTAGTTGTTAATAGAATACAACAGCACTTATTCAGACCAGTCATGTTTCATTATTATTTTCATAAAAATGAGTCTTCCTCCTAAGTGTCAGCAGTCTACTGTTATGTAGATTAATATAATTGGAAGTAAATTAGGTCTATATATCATAATGAAATTAAAAACTCTACTTTTTCCACATTATAGTTATGGGAGTGTGCTTAATTCATGTCTTAACTCAGGTCTTAATTCACGAAAATATCTCAATTTAAAGTGTTGCTTATTATCTTTATTTGGGGTTGGAATATGTATTATTTCCATATGTAAACGTGACATATGCGTTTTCCCTGTTACTGCTTTTCCAATTAGCTGAGAGACCTGGGTCAAATCAAAAGCATTTGCCGGCACCGTTTGTATATGCTTAAAATAGCCTTTATATATGTCTGTATCAACACAAACATGAACCCTTCGAGTTTTTTCCATACTGCTCTGCTCTTCCTCATGTCCATGCTGCATTAGCACAGACCGAGTTTTCTGAGGGCAAACAGCTAGTGGGCCTTCAGATGGTTTACACTAGACATTCCTCCAGAAGAACAGCACTGTAGAGAGCCAGGTTAAAACATGGTCTGTGTGTATCATTTAACAGATTTATTCAACTGTGTCTGTGTAGGCAGTTTCTTTACGTGAAGGTGTCAGGGCTGGTGGCTCTAGATAAGCTAGAAGACACTGTGTAAGCTTGCCTCATATTCTTGGAGTAGGATTAGACGGACTACATGGGATCAAACATGCATGCTCGGTCGAAAATACTGTCAGTGTTTATAACTTTTCACACTTTCTTCACATTTCAGCTGCTTCCTTAGTAGTCTTTTCATGGTGATTCTGATGACAGATTTGTTATTGTTTACCAATCTCTTCAAGAGTGATGGCAAGAGTTGTTCATACACAAAAGTACAAAAGGCTGGTGTGGTACTAATATACTCTTTAAGGCACTAAATGTATCCTTAGGGGTAAAGAAGGTACAAAGATATATCTTTGAAAGGGTTTTTCCCAGTGACAACCTTTTTTTCTCCCAATAGTGTTACTATTGTTACTGGGTGAATTCGGCCTCGTGTTGAGATCTCTGTCTCTTTTGGCCAGCATTCAGCATTCAGTTGAAATGTCAAGAACATGACCTGCCATTATCTACTGTGGGATTGTTTTCTTCCATAAATAACCATGTTTTGTTTTTTTTTGTTTTTTTGCACAATATCTATAGATATCATTTTTTTAAATAAATGCATTGTTCATAGAGGACATTTCAGATAAAGGACATTGTTCATGCAAGATATGGTTACCTTGAACTTTTGTCTTTTTCTAGTTAACACATTAATTTAGGCTAAATTGACAAACCATTTCTTTTTCTTTCTTTCTTTCTTTCTTTCTTTCTTTGCAATATTTCAAATTTTTTCATTATTGTTTTATATATAGTATTATAAATATTTAAATTCACATTTTATATAATATTTATTTTGACTTCATAAAGCTGATAATCAACCTTTTCTGAAGGTAGGACCTCTCAAAAACTGAAAAACAATCTTTAATTAAATATATATTTAATTAAATATATATATATATATATATATATATATAAAATTTAAACTGTAAATTATTTTTTTTAAAAGCTGTAAACAGAAAAACACTGTTAGACAGAAAAACACTAAATATATAGAAAAAATTACCAATATTAATGGTCTTCTATAAAGGCCAATTTTGTGCTAAATTTTGAATGACTTTTATTTTTCTTAGCCCATTGGCAAATTGTTTTCTTCTTGTTTTAAGCATAAACATCACAAAATTTTGTTTTGTTGATAGCAAATTTGGTTTGTTTTCTCATGGAGCGCATCTTTAATTTGTTTAACACACTGAGATAAATTTTCTTTCCCTTGCACACAAACCTAATCCAGGTTGCATACAATATTAGCAGTTACACACACTCTCTAAACACACAGAAAAATATATAAATAAATACATTAAACTAATAATTTCTTTATGCATCTGTAGCTTTGTTTAAAAGATCATTTGCACTCTAAATGTGCTTTGCAGATGCGCACAATTACAGCGAGACAGATAGTGATGGCTCCTTTCAGAGACCCCCTCTGGTCTCCAGCCTCTTCTGTAATGCTCTGAGTAATGGAAAATGAAATGTGCATGTGGTTTAAATTCATTATGAGCAATCCAGAGTGGAGAAGAAGATCCTTCTCGAGTGAATTTGAGACTGAATGCTGTATTCCTTTGTTGCTTATCATTTATTTCATTTGAGGCTGCTGCATGTAGATCTAATGAAGCATGGAGAATACTAACATGTGTTTTATTTATGCACAATACAAATGTGAGAAATATTATTAGTAATGATTGTCACTGCATATCATAGCTCCAACAAAATGTGGTTTGGAAATCCCTAACCCTAACTTGTCTTGGTGATAAATCTTGTGTTGGATGCCAGTATTGGTTTGTGGCCGGCGTGGCGCTCGTGCAGGGTTGACCTTATGGTTACAGGTCGTGAACTTAAACCCTATTCAGTGTCCGTTTGATCTCAGACTCAGTCCTCTACGGGACTCTTTTTAGTGCTCAAAGGTCTTGTCGGAAATTTGGGAGACAGTGAAAGCAAACATGTTGTCTAGTGAAGAATCTAAAGGAAAATGAAAGGCTTCTGCTGGTGACCTTTAATCCACGATCAAAGAAAGACCTCGAAAAGACCCTCAAAGACAACAGATGTATATCAACATGAGTCCGCTAAATGTTAAAAATGTAACTTAATGTAATATAATTTTACTTTTTTTCCTTGATTGGAAATAAAACAAAGATTTCTGGAGTTTGTTTTACAAGAAAATACTATTTCAGACTTTCTACTTCAAAAGAAAAAAACATTTATTTGTCATTATTTGTGAAATTTATAGTAATTCTTTCAGAGAAAATTGTTTCAAAGTAAATCTTACACTGATTTTTTTTTTTCAGTAAAGTAAACATATATAATAAAGACTATGTCCATAAATTTGAATTTGCTTTTGTGCAAGAATTGCTTTCAGAGAATATTTTACACTTTCCACAAACAGTGCAGCAGTGCTATTTTGTTATCATTGAGGTACTATTTTATAGGTCTACTATTGTATTATAATATACAAATGTATTAATAATTTGAATCAGTTTTTAATTTTATATCTTCAGTTTTCATTATATATATCTTATATAGTTTTTGTCCTTTTTAGCAATTTTTGTTAAGTTTTTTTTTTAGGTTTTAGGAGTCTCCAACAACAGGTTGACACACATACAAGGTCAAAAAACACTTTCATTTTCTTATAATATGCATTTATTTTTATTTATATGCATTTATGCCTCATTTGTTCAACAACTCCCAAAGATTCATTCGTTTCGTTTTCACCCTCCAGTGATTGGTCGATTTCATTTGCAGGATAAGCGATTTTTCAAAAATGCTTTAGAAAACGGGGTCGGGGCCGAGTAGCCAAACAAACTTGTAGCCAATCAGCAGTAAGGGGTGTGTCTAATAATGAAGTGGAGGAAAGTGTGTCCAGCGCTGGAGAGAACTCAAGGAGCAGAAGAACGATAGGACGCTGCTGCTTTGGTTCTTCTCTATAGGTGAGTAACACCATGTCTAAAGTCTGCCTACACTGGACGCGATAAAGCGACCGCTGAAAATCATTTGAAATTTGTGTCAGCAAATCATAAATAGAACGTGGTAACAGTTTTTTGTCTGAGATTTGTCGCACCGCTAGCGTTCTGCTTTGTTTAGCAGAGCTAATTGTTAGCTTAGGCTATGTATGTGTGGGGCGGAGCTATCAAAGTAGGGGCGAGACCCTTTTGGGGTAGGGGGGTGTTTGTTTTGGTGATTTCAAATATCAACATTGGCTTCTAGAAATCACTTACCCTGCCTCTAAAGCAGTGTTTGTGAGTTTTACCGCTCCAAAAATGGCACCTAGTGGAAAAGAACAAATTTGCATTTTCATTCAGACCAACAAGTGAGACCACAATATGCTAATGTTATATGTTGACGAAATGGCACGGGACTCGTTTAAAAAAAAAGCTTGTTTCAGTGATTCAGAGTTGACTCTTTCTTTTGAGAGACAATAATTTTATACAGATACAGATTCAGATGTAAAACTTTGCAGGATGTTTTCATTCACTTAGAGCTGTGTTACACACTGCATGAAAAATTATTTTAAAAAATCCATAATAGGGGCGCTTTAAATTTCAGTTAGCATTCCATTAACTTTTAATAACCCTGCAGTAGAGCCTACTTTATTTTAAGTATTAGATGCACAATTCTGTTTTTGTAGCAAACAAATTACATTACATATGTTAGATATAATTCTCTGGTGAAAAATATTATTTCATTAAATTGAAGAAATGTCCATATTAAGAAACCAAATCTTAATATTCTTGAGGGTGGATTCTTTTGGCTCGAGTCAGTACAGATACACCTAAAACCACCTGAAAAACGTCTTACTTAACTATTGGTTCAAACTATTGGTCAGAAACATTAATGTATTCAAATCTGAGTTGTGATTTGTGAATTGTTTATCCACTGGGTATCATTCGATAATGATGTCATAAGGGCGATACCAAAAGAAGGTACAACAAAACACCCATGTAACCTCAAATATGCCATATTGAAACAAGTTCATACTTATGTCTAAGGCAGGGGTTTCCAAACTTTCCCAGCTATGATGGAAGCACTGAAGTCATTGTCGGCAAACAGCCAAATGAAACTGTAATAGAACTGCAACGAAAAGAAATATGCCATCATTGCATAGGGAGGCCCTTGCACTGTATATAATGCATTTGTCTTCATAGCAACCCTTGTTTGGTATAGTGTGCACTCATTTAGTTTGACCTTGAGCGTTTTGAGAAGTCACAGCATAAAATATGTCTAATTGCTTCCTTAAGTGGTGCTATTTGATACTGGACTCCCCCTATAGTTGCATATCTTTACATGTAAACACGTAATTTCCTCTTGATGGCGGGAGGCACTCGTCCATGGAACAGTAGGTGTCAGATTCATGAGAAACCTGCTACATTTGTTTTTCTAAAATGTTGTTTTCACATTTCAGAGCGGCTGTTACATTTTTCGTTACGCTAATGGATCTGAGACCAAGTCTTTGTCTTAATTGAGCAGATGATATTACCACAAGCTGCTCCAAGGAAAACATGTACAATTTAGGTTATAAATATTACACTATACATTTGGCAAAGCTCAAGAATGATTAGAATTATTGTACAGTTTCTTTTTTTTATGCACCTATCTTTTTTTTCTTTTGAAGGGGTACCAGTAAGAGCTGATAAAAAAAAATAATATTTCAAGCATAATAAATCATTTATTATCTGAAAAAAATATCTGATATTATACATTATATTTAATAATAGACATTTCTAATTTTATATATTTTATATATATATATATATATATATATATATATTTCTGTTCAACTTCTTACACTTCAACTTCCAAAAAGTGCAATACTGGCTCTACAAAATGTAATTTAAAAAACAAACAAACAAACAAAAAAAAGTCTACATTGATGATAAATAACATAAATAAAAATAAATTCCACAGTATTTTCTTGGTACACACAATCAAATTAATAATAATAAAAAAAGACAAATAACATAAATCAAGATAAATCCCAATATTAAATTCAACAGTATTTACTACACATAAAACTATTATTTTACTATTTTACAAACTCTTATAAAATAGTTTTATAATAGTAATATATATTTTAACATGTAAAAACTTTTAGAAAACTACAAATCTTAAAAAAATATGATTGAAATTATTTATTTTTCTTTTCACTAGTAAAACAAGGTAAAAACATGAAGGTTTCCCTATGGATTTATTATAATACAGAATATTATAAATCTTGAAATTATGATTGGAATTTCTTAATATTTTCATAATTAAAAATACATATTTATACAAATACATATTTATTATTTACATATTTATTTATGTATTTACATGTTTGAAAAAGCATTGGCTAAAGTTTTTTTTTTCTGTGAAGTGATGTTGCTAAACTAATTTCGGGAGGAGCGCGAACGATTAATCAGACACAGCCGGCGCCGCATTTCCAATCATTATCTTATCATCTCGTTAGCCAATCCGATTCCAAACTATCCACTACAAATAAGCCCCTTTCCTTCCCTTTCTCGTTCAAGCATCCCTCCTCCTCCCCTTCTCCTCGTTTGCACTATCCTAACGGGGGTACACGGGGTTCAAGCCGGACGCTGAGCTCTACCCTCGCTAGGGTTCATACTACCTGGCCTCGGAGTCCGCCGAGCTCCCGGGTCGCCCCCAGGACAGCACGCCAAACATGCTATTATTATTATCTATTATGAGGAAGCGCGAACTCGTGAAATATAAAATGGCAAATTTAATTCAAAATGTCCTCCAGAGATTCAAATTTTCAAAAACAAAAAAAAGAAAAGAAATGAAAACATTAAAAACACCACAAAAGCAATTAAAATGAGTTTGTTCTATGATCAAAGTTTTCTTTGAGGACCAGCCTAAAAGTCACATTTTTTGTTTTAATTTAGACTAAATGGACTGAGTGCGTTAAACCCAAACAGAAATGTTGAATTTTCATATTTTAGTCTTAAATAACTAAACACAAAGTCTTTCCACCATATCTGATGGTAAAATAAAAAATCACAATTGAATCTAAACCACTTTTAAGGGAGTTTCCTTAATGTCAGATGTGTTCAGACTAAAATAATTACATTTTATGGAACAGGGTCTGCTGTAAAAATGAGGAAACCTTTGGAAACACAGGTTAGAATATAGTCAAATTTTCCGACCCTCCCAAGCTCAGAAAATGAGATCCGAGAAGCCCTTGAGACAAAAAAACGAGGGAAATCTCAGTCAAAACATTTCTATTTAACATTAAACACAATCTGTTAGTAAAAGTGAGCATGGTGAGGTGAGTGTTGTGGAGAAAGTCCCTCTCTAGCAGCTGTGAGGAAATTCCCTGGTATTAACAAAAGGCCCTCACGTATGAAGTTTGCATCATTACTCCACATCTCTGCCTCACCATCTGTTTGGATAGCTTGAGTGCTTCCTGTCTGTCATTGTGCAACACTTGAAGAGGTTGTGAAGGTGCAGTAATAGAGGAAGAGAGAGAGGCCATGTTGAAAAGCATGTAGCTTCTCTATAACATAACTTTTCCCATCCGATCATCACGGGAGGGCAATAGTTTCATTGAATGTCCTGTTTGATCAAAGGTTAACAGTGTGAAGAGAAGGAATTATGGCTTCCTCTCCTGTACAGAAATGTTAAAATCACGCTACATGCTGAAACTAACAATGAGCAGGCGGCAGTAAATGTGTCATCATTTCAGGCATTTTTTTTTTGTAGCCGTTTCCGATGAAAATGCTTACTGCAAAACAAAAGCACTGAGTCAGCCAGAAAGAGATCTGGCACATGCAGCCTGGCTGCGGTTTGTATCTTTCAATGTACAATGAGATGTTGTAAACACACATACAAGCCTGTGACATTTCATGGTGACCAAGACAGTTCACAGACCACCACTGTCAAGATCCAGACAGGACACTTTAAGAACACCATAAATTTACTAATTGTGCACTATTTCCAAGTCTTTGTTCGAGAAACATAAAGCCACTGAACACTTTGGCTTTTAAATATCATGCTCTATTCCACATTTACAAATGTTTAGCTGTATTTGAGAACCTTCAGTGAAGGGAAAACTCATAGCGTGCACACATTGTTATATTTCACAGTCGGTCATTTTTATTCCCCCTGAATGTCCTATATCTGTCTATTTGTCTATGAGCTAAAAACTCCCAAAAGCAACAGGTTAATATGGGTTTCTTTGATAATAATATTTTATGTAATATTTTGATTTGATAATCAACCTTTTCTAAAAGGTAAAGCACCTGTCACTGACCACTTACTGAAAAACAATCTTTAATTTAATAAAATAAAAGAAATACTATTAATAGTAGTTTTATAACTATTATAAAACGTTAAAACTTCACCTTCATATTTTTACCTTGGTTAATGAAGGTTTTATTATAATCTACAAAACTGATACAACCTGTAATACATAAAAAACTTTAAGAATATAATGAATACATTTTTTTCTTTCAGTTTTTTGTTCATTTTAGTCATGTTGTTTTCTGTTGAAGTTGAAGTTAAAGTCTGTTTTTTTCCCCTTTTATGAAAAAGAAAGAAGAAGAAATAGAAACAGAACTCTCTGTGAACTGAGAACCAGTGATTCAGATTCTCATATCAAGTCAGCAAGTTGTAGGAAGTGATATGTGTGTAAATGGAAGTGAGAGAGGGATGGCTGCCAGGAGGAATCCGAGAACAATAGTTGCTGAAATATAAGACATCCTCCTCTGCAAAAAAAAGCATCAGCACCACACCTCTGCTGGGAAAGATGCTCAAGTCAGCAGAGCTCACACACATTCACCAGTCAAACCAGTCAGGATCCATCATCCTTGAAATAAAAATACTTAAGTCACAAAGGTTGTGGAACACGTCAACGGATGTCCTCATGCAAACCAGAGATCTTGGGAGTTGCTTCCACTTTTTACAACAGGCATTGATAACATAATACGAAGCAATTAACTTCCATCTGGTTTTTTGTTGTGATTTATTGTTTAGCACTTCCTGTTGTTCTGGAAGTAATCATTCTTGACGCATGACCCCAAATTGATCTCATATGACTCTATTCATTGACAATTTAGTGATACCCATTCATAACAAAATGCTTTTTTATTCAATGTCGTCATGGGCATAACTTCATATAGTCCCCTGACTTATTCAATAAACATCATCTGTGTTTAAGACAGTCCTTCTTTTTTTTATGACATTTTAAAGTGACTGAAGGAAAAGTTCAACAACAACAACAACAAAAAATTATAATTTATGCATCATACTGTATGACTTTCTGCCTTAATTAAATAAATAAATAAGATGATGTTAGGCAGAATATACAATGTTGCGGTTTTCAAAGTTCCATAAAAGGCTGAAAAGCATGAAAACCGTTGTCATTGCCATTGTCTTCTGAAGCCAAACAATAGCTTAAGAAAGCAAAATATTTAATGTTGTTAAAGTTTTAATGCCGCAAGCAACTGTAATGCACAATTTTAATTTAAGCAACAAAAAAGGGGAAAAATATATTTCAAATATATGTTTAAAATAGTGTGTCAAGTGAAATATACTATATACTGAGTGCAAGCAGGGAAATATACTTTTATTTATTTATTTATTTTTTAAATCAAAGGATATTTATTTTAAAACTTGCTAATTATTTACTTAAATGGGCAAAAAAATAATGCAAATGCAGTAATAAATGCAAATTGTTATTTTTTAAATATATTTTGGACAATATAAATATAAATAGATTGACAATTAAAAAAAATACAAAAAGTATGAAGGTATTTTTGGTGCAAAACAACTGAGCGCATGTGACAGCGGAATGTGTAGTTATAGAGAATAGCCACGCGTGTGTAATAGTGAATTTAAAGTCACAGACAAAAATATTTTTTTCTTGTATATGACACTCATAATAATCTAATGAACTGGTTAATTAATCTTTTGTAAAGCCTCTTTGTGAGTTGAAGCAGAGATGGCTAAACTTGGTACTGCCACTGTCATGCAGTGTTTAGCTTTAACCCTAATCAAACCCCTCTACCAGCTAATTTAGGATTACTAAAAGGCTACAGGTAGGTGAGTTTTATGAGGGTTGGAGCTAAACTCATTTAATATATAAACTATAAACAAATGTACTGTACAGTATAACGGTGAGTGATTTCAGGAAAAATAAATAAAAGGAAAGAAAGAAAATCTACCTTATTGGTTGCCGTTGTCTGCTCCAGAAGATGCTCGCGCGGTTCCTTCTATGGATGTACAAAACTTTTGCTCCATATTTCACACAGATATATGGTGCAAAAGGGAGAGAGTGTGAAACTTGTCATTTGCAAGCAGATTCTCGCCGCTGTCGTTATGCTCTTGTGTTTGTGCTAGAAAAAAATATGTATGTGAAAACATTCTACAAGTGTGCAAGTCTCATCGCAAGAATACACATACTGATTTACGGATGTACAATATTCGTTCGTGACTTCACATTTTTGATGCAGGTGTGTAAATGTGTTTTGCACCATATTCACCAAAAATACCTTCATAATAAGGCTCCAAAATTATTGACTAAATACAAAAGTAACTGAAACGTATAAACTTATGAATTATTATTATTTGTATTATTATATTGTAAATATATTTAATGATAAATATTAGTAGGTTTGTGTGTGTGTGTGTATACATATATTTAAATATGTTTAAAAATATATCTACAAATATATGGAATAACCAACAAGTTAAATCAGCTGTTTATATGGTGTGTTTTTTTTACTTTATACAGTGTACAAATTACTGTCCATAATATTATCCCCAACATCTCTATTTGTTTTTAATGGCAGAAAGAATGGGTTTGAAAGTTCACAAGGGTTAGTAAATGATGACAGAATTTAATTTTTAGCTGAACTGTTCCTGATCTTTCACTTTTTAGTCAATAATTCCAAAGCTTACACAAAGTAGATGAAGGATGGACAGCTTGGTGGTTAAAAAATGTGAGTCTGTGACCCAAAGGTTGTAGGTTTAAACTCCAAAAGAGGTGATTCATTAGCTGCCACTGCTATGCCCTTGAGCAAGGTATTTAATTTTGGGTCACTCCAGAGCAATATAGTACAGGAAATGTACTGTATGTACTGAAAATGTAAGTAAACACAATAACAATCAAACTATTAGTTGAACACAGTGTTTTTTTTCTGTCGTATTGCACTATTGTCATTGCTTCTTAACTGCACGCCATCGATTTCCCTTAGACTTCCTTTCTGGAGTGATGATGTCAGCAGACCTCCCTGGTTGCCTCATTGTTTATGAGTGGTGGAAATCCTATGCTGCCCATTGATGAAGGTCAAACAAAGGACAGGCCCTGTTTATTTTCCTTTCAGCCAGCCTCTCCACATCATCTCAAGAAGCATAGAAGGCACTCACAAAAACACGGCGGTGCCCGCTGGGATATTTGAGAGCGATGCCTTGTCTCCCGACAGCCATATGTGGAAAAGGTGAAGTTGCAATTCAAGCGTTTGATAGCTGGCTGTAGTAGTTTTCAACAAATCCATCTCCGTGCAAAACTAGCAGTGCATACAAATACTCAATGCCGTTGACAAACCAGAATTGTCAAGAAAAAAAGCGTTGCTTATAATTTCCATTTAGAGTGAGAGAGTGTGTGTGTGTGTGCATGTGCATTGCTCAACACATCGTGGTCTGTGCAAAGTGCCAGATTCATTGCTATTGTCAAAATCATAATGAATGAAAAGTTTAGCACATTGCCCACTGCATGCCTTAATCAAAAGCAGCTTTTTCTCAAAAGTGGCTACATATGAAAGCAAGAGGGGTTTTATGAATATATTTTTCAAAGGAATAGTTCACTCAAAAATTGAAATTTACTCACCCTCAGTCCTTCCAAGAGTTTTTTTCTTTTTAGTTACACCATTTGCTCACCAATGGATCCTCTGCAGTGAATGGGTGCCATCAGCTGATAAAAACATCACAATAATCCACAAGACTCCAGTCCTTTAAATTAATGTCTTGTGAAGTGAAAAGCTGCATGTTTATATGAAACAAATAAAGGTATTTTAAACTGAAACTGTTGCTTCTGACCATAATACCAGTCTATAATCCATAAAAAAACTATTTCCTCCAGTAAAACAGTCCATTCCCTGTTGTCTTATTTTGGACTGTAACTTGTAAACAGTGATCTGTGCATATTTTTCTCCTTAATCAGATGGAATGACTTTTTCACAGGAGAAAGCAGTATTATGGATAAGGGACTCTTTAGCTTGAAGCAAAGATTTGATGTTTTTGTTTCTTGCACAGCTTTTTGCTTCACAAGATTTTAATTGATGGTATTGGAGTGATCATTGTGATGTTTTATCAGCTGTTTGGACTCTTATTCTGACGGCACCCATCCATTGGTGAACAAGTGATGTAATGCTACATTTCCTCAAATCTGTTCTGATGAAGAAGAAAATTCACCTACTCTTGGACGGCCACAGGATTACTCAACTTTTAGGAAATTTTTGGGTGAACTATTCCATTAAGAGCTATGATTTTTAGAAGGCGCAGAAAAAGCAAGACAATCTTTCTCACTATGATTCAAAAGTCTATTAAAGAAAAGTATAAATTGAGCCGACCATTGTCAGAGACCATGCACATAGCCTTTTTATCCATACTCTTGTCTCATCAACCGTAAAAGTGTAATGATATACTGTACCTGAAATGTAAAGGCCTTCACCAGAATCAGGTTGGAGAGTCACATCTGGAGAATAAATAAGTCCCTACAGCAGACACTGGATTTGCACTCAGGTCTAGTGCAGTATGTCTGAGGCATTGCTCTGTCAAAGTTTTAGGGAAAAAACGAGACTCAGACGTGAAAAGATCCATTTTGACAACAGCAGCCACCACTCAACTCCATGTCTGCGTTTGACATGCTGCAAATGACTCAATATAACCACTTGCCATTCCTCAGAGAGTTTTTTTATTATTTTGGTCCAACCAAATATGCGAAATATATTGCAGATTAATATTTAAACATTTATATTAGCAATACGTTTCCAATTATTGTATTTTTGCAACAGATAAAGCAATCCATGGAAGCTAGAATAAAGTCATTGTTCTATTATTGTCATACCAGTTTGATGGTATTAATTATGAATAGTATAACCATCACCATCTACCTAGTTTGAAGCCAGCAGTCTTGGTTAAAAGAAATATGTGTATGCATGACTTCAGTTCAATCTACGGGCTCATAGTAGCAATGATTTCCTTGGAGAAAAATTAAAAAAAATGTTTTCCTTTAGTTTGACTGTGTAAAGATTGAAACCATCGCTCATAGTGGTCCCCGGTGAGAGCTGCCTATTTATCCAGAGAAGATGAAGCACATGGATACAGAAGGAGAGAGAGAGGACAGGGTCAAGGAGTTCATATCCAGGGAATAACTCACAGTTTTAACTCCTTCATGTAAAGAAAAGTAGTGGGCACTGTGAGTAAGAGCGCAGTAATGGTTGAGAAGAGGGTGAATGGAGGCAGTAGGGTTTAAATTTCATCACCAGAAAAGGGGATTAACAATGGCGGAGTCCCAGTGTGGAGAGAAAAAAAAAAGAGTTTCCCACTTTTGGCTGAACTTCATTCCTTTGTGTGGTTTCAGATTTTCCCAGAGCATATTTCCACAAGGGATAAGGACAAACACGGCAGTCAAAGGTTTTAGTACTGAAATAATTCAGGTTTTTTATACATGTTTGCTGTCGTTAGATAAAGATTGTATCTGTCACTGTAAAAACAGCACCACTAAATAATGTCTGTAGTCACTTATATAAAGTTTCTGCTGTATATAAAGTTTTATAATGAATATGGGCTTCTAGTGCACACTATATGAGATTCAATTTAAGAGTATTCACATCAAAACTGAAGGAAAGGTTAAGGAATTACACCTTTTTTAATACTTCCCCTCTCAATGGACCAAGTAATAGGACGGTTGACTCAATAGCTGTTTCATGGACAGTCGTGGGCTATTCATTTGTTATTTCTACATCAATTAAGCAGGTAAAAGTTGATTTTTAGTGTGGCATTTGCATTTGGAAGCTGCTGCAGTGAACCCACATCATGCGGTCAAAGGAGCTCTCCATACAAGTGAAACTTAGGCTTCAAAAACAAAACAAATCCATCAGAGAGATAGCAGGAACATTAGCAATAGCCAAATCAACCGTTTGGTACATTCTGAGAAAAAAGAACACACTAGTGAGCTCAGCAACATAAAAAGACATTGAGGACAACTCTGGTGATGATCTGAGGATCCTCTCCATGGTAAAGAAAAAACCTCTTAAAGGAGGTAGTTGTGTCACTTTCACTCCGGTCTTCAGGCTTTTTGATGAATATAAAGTTAATAGAGTGGAGTAGAACATATTTTGATCAATTTAATGCATTTTTGCTGAATAAAAGAATTTTAAAAATTTTACACATTCCAAGGTTTTAAATTGTTTTAAAGTTTTTTTATTTTTTATGTGAAGATATATGTTGCTTTATTTTTTCTGTATTTGATATCACATAAGTTTAATATGTTATATGACAATGAGATGATGAAATAACATTGTACAAAAAATAGCACACAGCTTACTTCCTAAGCAAATTGTTTTTGAGAAATCTGGCATGAGAAAGTGCTGACATTGTGTTCCTCATGTTAATAATGAATGGATGGAAATCAGCACCACTCAGCTGAATTGAAAAATTTCCTTTTGTAACAAAAAAGAAAAACAAAAGAAAACGGGTGGACCGCGATTACGCAGAGCCGTTGTTCACTGACGAGCTGCGCAAGTTCGCGTTCATTATCATTTTACTCTTTTCTTCGCATAAAGACATCGTATGGCTTCAGAAGTACTTGAAATGCAACAGAACTTCTTTGTTATGCTTTTTTTTACTGCGTATGGTCAGTTTTTGCAATAAATACCTGTGACTGTGCTTATATTGTCCAGAAGTGCCTAGGTTTAGGGTAAAGATGGGGCTAGGTGTTACAATGAAAGTATACATTTTTAATAAAATGAATCCAGTTATCTGTGAGTGGATAACAGCACATCTACTGAGGGAGAGAAAGGATATAAAAATACTGTGTGTATGAGTCCTTCACATTTGTGCTCAATGTCTCACTCGAGGGACTCACAAGACTCACTTGTTCTCCAAAGAGTTTCCAATGCGAATCTCCGCTCTGTTTATTAGTTCTACACAGCAGTAATCTCTGTTAGTAACGACCACTTCACTAATTCTGTACACTTTATTCAGATCCAGCCTCCACCATGGGTTAGTCTCAATAAGGGTTGAGGAGCATCATGTATTCAGACCTTGCTGCAGACCTCGATTACTGTCAATGGCGTTTTCAGCAAGCCAGCCCGGATATGTTGATGATTGTGTAGCGGCTCCATCCACTGACAGATTTCCTAATAAAATTTATAAAAAAAAAAGAAAAAAAAAAGACACATTTTAATGCACAAACCTTTGCAGTGGTTGGGAAGATTATAACAATGACTTGAGGTGAAGTGAGTCATTTCTACATCAACTACTGTCAACAAACAGAATTATAAACACAATGACGTTATTGATGCGATCACAACTTTATTCATAATTACTCCATTCACTCTTAAAAATGAAGGTGCTTCACAATGCCTTAGAAGAACCATAAATGGTTCTATAAAAAACCTTAAACATCTGAAGAACCTTTTTGTTTGACAGAATTGTTCTTTGTAGAACCAAAAATTCTTCTATGGAATCTCTGAAGAACCTTTCAAGCACCTTGATTTTGCTCACATTTGCTGCAGGCCCCTCAACCTGCCAGCCACCACTGGTTTCAGGTGACGATTCTGACTCATAAATACAGTTGGCAGAAGTAAAAAACTTACTGTAGCCTATAAACACATGACATCACCATTATTAAGCTTCAACAACACTTTCAGACTGTTAAAAAACTGTTAAAACCACTAGTTAGTAGATGATTGTACCTCTTTCATTCTTTTAACCTGATAAAATCAACTGCCTTTTTCAAAAGTCAAGGTTTATAAATACCACATATATATTATGGAATAGCATATAATCAGTAAAATGAAAGGGATTAGTACTAAAGTATTTTAATGAATGAAGTCATGCTAATTTGGAATGATATGCATGAATAAATCATGACTATTTAGATTTTTGGCAAACAATGTCTTTACTGGACATGTTTATATTATATTACATTATATTATATTAACTGTTGTAAAGTCCTCTACAACAGTGAATTACCTGCCAAATACCCATAGACTCCAACTTCACTAAGACTAAGAATCTTCTTATCTCCAGGAATATGAACAACCATATAACGTCCCTCCATCCCACCGCATGAGAAAGTGGCCGTGGCACCATCCGCAAGAGTAGAAATTACAGCACATCTACAGACAGAAAGATCATCTGTTATATGTTTCTGCTCATCTGCAGTCAAATTAACCAGACAGTCAAAGAAATATCCACATTGTTAATTCACATTGTGATTGGTTTGGTATGTTATATTATACAGAAAGCATTATAATCTGATATAAGGACTTAAAGTTTAGAATTTAAAGTTGCAAGTACAGTAACACCTCTTTTCTATTGTGATGTTCATTCGAATGAAACAGACTATTGAAAAAGACTGAATGTAGGAACTCAGTTTGATGCATAAGGTGTTGTTTGAATCTCTACATGTGGGATATGGCTCTCAGAAGTGGAGGTGGATCTGGATGCAAATTTGCAGGGGTGGAATTTAAGTGCGTTAAAGTCTGTTATTTCACCAGAAGAACCAGTTTGATCAAACATTACACAGTCAAAAAACAAACAAACAAACAACAGAACATTTAAAAAAACAGTCGTATGTGCCCTCTTGCTTTCTGAAAGTGAACGTGAATTGCCCCATCCCAAAGAGTCACAAAATCACTTTCACAGACTTTAACTTTAGCTGTTCCCTGCTGGTGAAATGTTCTCCAACTCAATCTGAGCAGCTGAATCCATTTTCAAGAATTACTAGCTCTCATTTTTGTCATTTTGTTGCTTCTGTTGCTATATCCATTATACTTTTTTATAAATACATCAGATAAAGATGTATTTCTGTGGAATCACTACCAGACAAAGACATAAAAACCATCAAATCATATACAAAAGAGCACCCATTTAAGATATGATTTGATTAGTAAAGTAGATGTTAAAAAAAAAAATATGGAAGAGATAAGCAAATTCCTGACCTACACAACCTCTTACTGTTCAAAAGATTGGGGTCAGCAATATTTTTTAACAACTTAATACTATTATTCATCACAGATGCTTTAAAATTATGTGATTAAAATGACAGTAAAACACTTACAGCATAGGCCCAGTTTCACAAATGCAGCTTAGCTTTAGCCAGTTAAATTAAGATATTTAAGCAACTTTTACAAAAATGCCTCATAAGAAAACATTACAGGTGTGCATCTTGACACAACAGTGACACTGACTATTTTAAGATGTTATGAATGATTTCTATTTTAAATAAATCCTGTTATTTTGAACTTTTTTTTTTTTTTTTTTTTTTTTTTTTTTTTTTACCAACGTTGCTAATAAGTGTTTTTTAAGCAAATGAGTATATTAGAATGATTTCTGAAGGATTATGTGAAATTGAAGACTGGAGTAATGATGTGGAAAATTCAGCTTTGCATCACACAATCAGTTACATTTATTCAACTAGAAAACAGCTTGTAATATTTCATTGTTTTTACTGTATTTTTGGTCAAAGAAATGCAGACTTTTGAACTTAAAATTGTCTTTTAAAAATATGAAAATTGGCTCCCACATTATATTAGGTGGCCTTAACTACTATGTACTTACATTTAAATTAATCATTTGGTACAATGCACTTAGTGTGTACATACATGTTTTTACATTGTACTTATATTTTTAAAAATGCCTATATGTAATTATATATGTAATTAATTTCTATAATTACATTTATAATTATACTTTTGACCCATCCCTTACACCTTAACCCACTCTTAAACCTACCCATACCACCAAACCTGTCTCTAACCTTACCCATATCCCACCTCAATCGCAGCAAAAGTGTTTTGCAATACAAGTAGTTAAGACCACCTAATATAAAGTATGAGCAAAAATTGTGTTAAGCCCAGACTTCTGAATGGTAGTGTACATGCTGAGAAAAATCAAGTGCATAATTCAAGTCATGATTTAAAAAAACCCACTCATTGTTAATATTAGTGTGAATCTAGCAAAATAACATATATTTGTATGTTATGCTTTACCTGGTAAGATCCACAGGTGCTTGAAGTGCTTCACCATGGCCGATTGAAGGTCTCTCTTTTTAGAATTAGTTGTAATGGTTAATGCGGAAAGCATACTGCTTAAATATGCTGCTAAAATATTCTGCCTTAAAATTGGCGGGCAATGATGTTGCTATTAGATGAATGGAAAGTTCAAAATAGCAGCATATTGATCAATTTAGTGCATCCTTGCTGAATAAAAGTATTTATTTCTTTGGGAGATAGTAGTGGTAGTGTATGCATATATGACAATTTTAGAATGCTAGATTGTATAAAATTTAACACAAATTTATTTCAGAAATGCACTGTACATAAGCTAAGTTTGTAAGCTGCTTTAAAAGATCTTTTTAGTCAAAGTCAGTATCATAAAATGTGCCGAAAATCCCAAAATACATTGCAACAGGCTCGATGAAAGATATCATAGAAAATTTGTGATTAGAACATACTAACATTAAAGTCAACCATAATATCCTTCACAACATATCTATATATCCATTAATATGACAGTTTAAGACAACATATCGTGCTAATAAAACATCAACTTAAACCAGATGCTTTAAGATGCTGATCATACTTAACCAGTGTCAACATGCAGCGCTGGAGTCGGAATGGTACTTTTTCAGAGGTGGGAAGTTTGTCCTAAGTGGGAAACTTCACATCCGGGTTCAACAACAGCCAGCTGATGTTATTAGTCTGCAGCTGCTCTATCTGGAGAGACACTAAAGTGGCTATAAACATGGACTAAAAGAGCTTAAAGTGGACAGCAGTTAAGCTGGGTTTATTGAGGTTGTACGATAGACCCCTCATGTCCATTAGCAACAGTATAAGTGACTCTAACAAAGACCATGGGATGTATTCTTTTCTAGTCTTATATTTCCAGTAATGGAGGTGTATTTCCGCTTTGGAGGTTTTTAACTATAGGTGGAAGTCACTAGTGAATTGACTTTGCCCACTCTACCATGTAAAATGCAATTCTAAAACAAAACAAAGCATCGGCAATTTCCTGAATGCACTCAGTAGAGAATGTTTTTGTAGTATGAAGCCAGACGGATTCATTATATGACCTCTCTAAGATTTGATCTGGACCTGTCTTGCTTTTTAAACTGAAGTGTGGCTATATGTGTTTTTATGTGTAGGGTGTAAATTGCCTAAAATGTCTGGATTTGGGTTTGTTTTCCTATTGATGTGCTCTCTGCAGTCCTCTTACATTAAATGTATGCATATTTGCATTGGTTTGGCCATTATTCGTAGATCTTTGGTCGATGCTTGA
The DNA here is from genome assembly GCA_032359235.1 of Enteromius mattozi. Classification (NCBI taxonomy): domain Eukaryota; kingdom Metazoa; phylum Chordata; class Actinopteri; order Cypriniformes; family Cyprinidae; genus Enteromius; species Enteromius mattozi. The sequence continues at coordinate 3,952,364 of JAUMHE010000069.1, read as the reverse complement.
ATGATACTTGTCAAACTAGGTCAAAGCCAACAACTAGACATTTTAGGCAATTTAGGAATTACATAGGGGCATTTAACTCTGTTTATGTTCTTGTCTCATCTTGTATAGACTTTGGATATCAGATATTGTTGTTGTCCTGTTGAATAATTGTCATAAAAATTATTGTATTCAGATTCAGATATTTGTTTCAGTGTAGGCTGTCTGTAATGTGCTCTAGCTTTTAGTGGTACTATTTGTGTTTTTGTCTGAGCATGGCAATGTAAGCTTCAGTATTTTTTCTCCTTGGTGTTTATGCTTTGTGAAAAGCAGAGGAAACAAAATTACCTGGTAATCTCTTTGTAAAGATAAAATAAATATGCTGCCAGCTTTGTAAAGTCATTTTTACACCCTTTTAATTTGACAAATCTCTGTCATTTTTAACCATCTCTGCAAAATAGTGGATTACTCAGTAAATGCACATCTATTGACATTTAATCACATGACATTTAATATTTTGGCTTTCATCACTATATATGTTGTCTTTTTAGAGAAAGAGATATTGTGGCCCTATTATGGATTTTTGAAAATGACCTTTCATGCAGATTTTAAGTGAATGAAAACATCCTGCAAAGTTTTAAATCTGAAAGTGCACCGTGTATAAAGTTATTATCTCTCAAAAGAAAAAGTTGACTCTGAATCATTGAAACGGTTGTTTTTAAAATGAGTCCCAAGCCATTTCATGTTGACGTCAACATAAAATATTAGCATATTGTCTGCCCACTTGTTTGGTCTTTTTGGTCTGAATGAAAATGCAAATTCATTCTTTGCCACTAGGCGTCGCTTTTAGAGCGTTAAAACACTGCTTTAAATTAAATCCACCAATCACCAGAGGGGTTTGGAAAAGTGAATTGTATATAAATATAAGTATATAGTATAATAAAATGTAAGTGTTGTTTTTTTTTACCTTGCATGCATGTCAGTCTGTTGTTTGCTTCCCAAAAGCAAAATATTAACCTTTACATTCACAGTGGCATTTGTCAGAATCCTTAATATACAGTAAAACAGCATCATCAAACATTTTAGAGACAGGTCATAGTGTTTTCAAATTGTTGTCTTATCTTCATAATGTGAAAGTATTATGGTATACATAATGGCATTTAGTTAAAATACTCCAATTGGTAATTTTAACAAGCTTTATCGTCCTGAAGAATGTAGGCTATGGTTTTTCCCTGTGGCTGAGTGTCGTTTGCCAGTGTATATGAGTACACTCACATATTTCCGCTGTTACTTAAACACAAGCACTGGTGTGTATGTCAGTGTCATGATCTGAACTGTGTGGGGAAATGTAACCAAGGATGTTGTGGGGAGGAAAAGAGCTGAAAATGACAAATACACGGATAGAGGCAAACCAACATAAGTCATAACAGCTGAGAGGATGGTGTGGCCGATTGAGATGGGATTGTCTGAACCACAGTGTGACAGTAATAGTCATATCCTCAGTCGACCGATTGGAGCTGGGCTTTTTTTGGAATGATTTACCGTGAGTCTCAGACCTCGTGGTCATCCTGCACGAAGAGATTTGTAAGGTCACTTCCTTTAGCAAAGCCAGAGGAGTCACTGTCTGACCAAACGCCGCCGTAAATTATCGTCTTTCACGTGTGTATGTGCGGGAAAAGTGCATAACCTTGGGAAAAGTGGCTGATGTCATGGAGTGCAATCTCAACATGCTCAGCAGTTGATGGGATGTGAATTTACTGCTGGTTGATTCGTCTAAACATGTTTCTAATAAACCACGACCTGCCACAATTGCTGTCATAAACTTTGTCACGTTGCCCCCCTCTCCAATGTGAAGAGGTTAGTGGTCCTCTGTAAAACTTAATGGTCACATCAGTCCTCTAGTACCCATGTAGTGAAAACTGAAATTTATAGAACTGCATAAAAAACTCAATTTTTTTATGACCTTTTGTGATTTTAAAAATGAAAAAGTCAGACTAAAGACTCCCATCCACAAGCTGAATGAAAAATATAGGTATAGGTTCTTTTGGTGGGTCATCTCACATGAATGTAACGTTTTTGATTAATGGTTTTAATTATTCATTCCCCGGTGGGTCCGTTACAGAGTTCAGTCTTTGGTTATGTACTGGTCGCTACCTAAAAGTAAAGGGTCGGTAAGAGTTTTCTTTTCTCACCAAGCCCGTATTTATTCAATCAATCAGAAATACAGTAAAAAATGTAATATTGTGAAATATTATTTCATTTTAAAACAATTGTTTTGTAACGAGGAGACGGGAGGCGTGCGGATCCACGTGCAGACATTTATTGCAAACACACAGAGTAAACAGGCTGAGTCAACACCGGCAAACAGTACATCAAAGGCAGAGACGAGAGAATAATCCACAGTTCGAAGCAGGGGTTGGGCGATGAGCAAACGTAATCCAATAGGGCGAGGCAAGGACGTAAATCTGGGTACAGGCTAGGTCGAGAACGGGAAACAGGGAAACACAGGAAGAACACATGGAAACATGGAGGGCTTGGCAAAGGGGAAGACACAGGGTACATCCAAACAATGACGAGCGAATAAACATACTAGAGACGGGGCTTTTATACATGTGACAACAAGTCTAAGGGAAGGACAAATGAATCAGTGTCCATGGCTACAGACAAGGTGGGTGGAGACAACAAGTTCATAATAAGAGTCCCGAACGGAGCACAGAAAGACAGAGACATAGTACATATAGTTCTGGCTGGAGTGCCCTCTGGTGGAGCCCGATGGCATCTCCAGGTGGCATTGTGACATAGCCCCCCCCTTAAGGAGCGGCTTCCAGACGCTCCAGGGCAGGGCAGACGGCGGAGATGCCCACCCGGGCGGGGCAGACAGCGGAGACGCCCACCTGGGCGGACCAAACTGCGGAGATGCCCACCTGGGCGGAGCGGGCGGTAGAGACGCCCTACAGGGCGAAGCAGGAGATGGAGGAGACGACCGGACTGCAAAGAGGAGCAGAGACAGGTTAATGGTGGCCTCTAAGGCCGAGATCGTACCTGCATCCGGTTCGGGGTGATTGGTCTCCGTAGCCGGGGCAGAATCGGACGGGGGTCCAACGGCCTCTGTGGCCAGTTCGGGGCAAAGCGAGAGTTCAAAGGCGGCCTCCATGGCCAGTACAGAGCAGGGTGAGAGTTCAATGACCTCCGTGGCAGGTCCAGGACAGGACGAAAGTTCAGGGACCTCCGGGTCCGGTTCAGGGCATGGCACAGGCTCCAGGAAAAAGTCCAGGGCGGTCACGGTCAAGCTGAGGGTTTGTGCAGCCCCTGGCAGAGCCTCTGGAGAGTCGGCTGACACCTCCTGAGGTTATGCAGCCACCAGCGGAACCACCCCACTTTCCGTAAGAACTGCTGATACCTCCGAGGGCTGTGCAGCCACCAGTGAAACCTCCAGAGAATCTACGGCGGGAACCGTCATCTCTGGACGTCGTGCAGTCACTGGCGGAACCCAAGGAGAATCTGGACCAAGGGCAGGCTCTGGCCATGGCCAATCAGGGATGCTGACCGACTCAGGGGGTTCGGGCCATGGCAGGTCAGGTTCACATGAGGGTTCTGGGGAACAGTGTGCGGCCCACACACTAAGGATAGCGACCGCCATTACAGGGATCACTGAAGCCACTGGCTAGTTCTGGCTGGAGTGCCCTCTGGTGGAGCCCGATGGCACCTCCAGCTGGCATTGTCACATGTTTTCTAAATATTTTAATTTTTCATTTATTTCTTTGATGACAAAGCTGAATTTTCAACATCATTACTCCAGTCTTCAGTGTCAGTGTTCAAAAATCAATCAAAAATGCTGATTTACTGCTCAAGAAACTGCTCATTTTATTATCAGTGTTGGAAATATTTAGAATATTATAAAAATTAATATTTATAATATATATATATATATATATATATATTGCTGAATAAAAATATTTATTTCTTTAAAAATGACTCAATAACTGACCACGAACTTGAACAGTGGCATATGTGCATTTACATTCATATGCATTGTTAATAATATACCGCTCAGCTTAATTTTGTCTAACTCAGTCAAAGAAACTTTTTATAGTATTTATTAGTATAGACTCTTAAAATAAAAAATAATAATAAAAAAAATAAAATTTGCCTTGACTTTTCTGCTAAGTTTGCTTGCCTTTCATTGCTTACTGCACTGAAAATGACCATTTACAATGCTTCTTTGTTTCACAACCTAATGAGATGCCATTATATAACTTCTGATACTGCAAAATATTGATTACTATGCTGTAAGCTTTGCAACGTATTAGAATCAAGCTAAATTTGAGTCAGAGTGCACTTTTGTGTTTTCAGTTAAGTCAGTTCTTACTAAGAACATAAGCATGATGAATAAACATATAATGCGAAATCCTTCAAAGCTGAAGCTACCAGTGTTGTGCAAGTTACTTCCAAACTGTAATACATTATATATTACTTGTTACTGTCATTTAAAAGTAATTCCTTACATTACAATATTACTGATTCAAAATTGTAATGCGTTACATGACTCCTGTATTACTTTT
>JAUMHE010000069.1:3911182-3941322 GCA_032359235.1 Enteromius mattozi | reverse complement strand
GCTCTCGTGCTTGGCCAGATTTTCAATTAGACATTCACATTATTGACCGTGACTGGACACCTTGTTAATTGCTGGTAAAATCTGTTTAAAAAAAGGATGTACATCAATGACTCTCATTTTCTAAAAAAATAATTTTTAAACAGACTTTAGACAGGGTAGATGACAAATGAAGGCAAGGCACAGATTTTTCAATGGGTTGTACTGTCTTGAGGTCCAATGTTATAGGACCTTTATGGAACCTCATTGGTGAATGGTGAATTGGTGGCTATAATTTTGTGATTACTGATGGTTATGGGGTGGACTTTCATGCTTGCTTCTATGAATCATACTGTATTGTGTTAATTCAGAAGAAATTTCCACCCCAAAGTAATCATGCTTTCTCATGAAATCGAGTTAAAAATGTAGGTCTTATGTTATGCCTAAACGTCACAACACATGTTTTAAAAGGTGTATTTAAATGTTGCATCAGCTAAACAATTAACAGCAAAGCTAAAATAATTAAAACCCGTTCACCCATTCAGTGTCAGTATCTACAGTACCTTCTCGTGCCAAAACTCTACATAAATACAGGTGTTTCATGATGCTATAGAAGAAGCTTTTTGTCTAAATGGTTCCATAAAGGTCTTTTAACATCTGAAGAACTTTTTTTTTGTTTCACAAAAGGTTCTTTGTGCCAAAAGTATAGGTTCTTCAGATTATAAAAGGTAAGAAAAGGATGGTTCTTTAAATAACCTTTGACTGAATGGTTCTTTGTGAAACCAAAAATAGTTCTTCTCGCTGCGAAGAACCTTTTGAAGCACCTTTATTTTTAAGAGTGTGTCTTAGTCACTAAAATTCTTATTTTAGTCTTAGTGGAACACAAATGGGATATTCTTAATATATTCAAACAATGTGCTTCATTAAAGTCCGGCTTTAGAGTTGCGTACTATAACATACTAGAGGATGCCACATAGAGGCGGCCTTTCGAGTGTGAAAAACTGACAAATGGACTGAAGAGTTTCCTGGATGTAGTGCAGTGAACTTGACCACAATGTAAAAAAAAGGAAAGCTGGCTTGACCCCCAGAGTCACATTTAGGCTCACAATGATTTATTTTTTGGAGTCCAGTTCCAAATTCTCACATTGGCTGCTAATATTTTACCATTGTTTATCAGAACTGAACTATCGCTGATCCCTTTTGAAGGGCATTCTAAATAAAGTCTTGGAAATGAATTTAGAAGAACTTTACTATTTGGCAGAGACGTTTGGCAGAAAGGTTGGGATATTTTAGCTTTATACTGGAACAAATCCATTAGAAAAGTTAGAAAAATAAGACATTATGGTTTTAGAAGTGAATGTGTTCCTTTACTGATTCCTTGACAAATTCATTATGATTAGTTTGGTTTAATGTAAAAAGAATATGTAGTCATTTTTTTTTTTTGTGAAATGGCTTATTGTCCTGTGTCCTCACATATTTTTGTGTGATTTAGGAGCATGCTAACATGTGGATGATCTCAGCATCAGCAGACATAGGCACAAAACTCCAGTTTTGATTTCATAGGCTCTTTAATTCTTTTGCAATTCATGTTGATACTATGCTTGGTTGAGAGTATATAAACTTTCATGCTTTTCACATTTAAACTATTTCTTACAGTGAAATAATGCCTTGGCACAAACTTACTTGGCAAATGTGTTCAACTTTACTTGAATTTCATCATGCTCTCCATGTACAGTAGGTCAGTAAACCTCAATTCTCCATGGATTTACCAGCTTAGTAAGTTCAGAATGGCCACTACTTGTCATAATGCAATGCTTACTTCCAAATTTGACCTTCCATTTTATTCAGGGTCAAACTTAGAAGTTGGCTTGAGAAAGTCTGAACTATTAGAAGTAGATTTTAAAAACTTGCAGTTTGAAGGTGTTTATTTGAAGAAGTCTGACGTTTAAAATGATTTCTAGGGTGTAGCTATGTGGTTGCTAGGGTGTTGATGGGTGGTTGCTAGAGGTTTGCTGTGCGGATTCTAGGCTACTCGAAAATGGCCAACTGCTTTCCATAACACAATGCACTGAACTTGCAATGTGCTCGAGTGTGACAAAATGCAACAAAAATGTTATCATCCAGCATTTTTAAGTTGACTCATTTGTTTATTCTACACTGTAAAAAAAATCCGTAAAATTTACGGAGAAAAACTGGCAGCTGTGGTTGCCGGAATTCTACCGTAAAAAATACTGTAACAACGTTTTTGGTTTTACGGTTTAAATTTTATTTACAGTTAAATACCGTAATTTCATTAACTGATATAATGTTAATATACCAACCTATTAAAATACTGAAATCTGTATTGTACCATTGAATTCACTGATAACCACCAAATGCAGGTGGTGATGAGAAAGTCACATGATGAACCAAAGTTCACGTTTTTCCCCTGTAACTTACCGTTAACCATTTAACAGGTTTGTACTGTAGCATTTTAACAGTTTTTTTTTTTTTTAAATCACAGTCATTTTTTTACATGGTACCAAAAACTTCATTAAAATGGCTTCATTTATTTTTAAGATGATAACTTTAAAACAACTGCATGCTGTTTCACATTCAATTATTGTTCTATGAAAGAAAATGTCTGATATAGTAGTAACCTGTACTGTAGTATGAACTAAGCATCATTCTAGTGTTCCATTTCCAATATAACCCTCATTCTAAGTTATGGCTGAGGGCTAACAAAGGTGTTGTAGACATATGTGAATGTGGATGTCATTTTCATGGGTCATGTCTATTTCAGATTTGTCTCTGTATGCCTGTATCTGTTATAAGGGGACAGCAGAAGATGCAATCATCAGATGAAGTGGACAATACCAGTTGTGCTGCCATGTTTCTGGCAAATCACTCAAGTAAATGTTGTGAAACTTTGTTCCAGGCGAGCTGCCCGTCCTTTGGTTTTTTACTAGGGGGCTATGTTGGATTAAGTCAGAAACTGTGGTTTTGCATTTGGATGGGCAGCCGGTGGGGCAAGTTTTGTGATGAGTTGTGACAGAGGGATTGTTTTTAAAGAGACGGGGATGAAACAGGCTCTGAATCGTGCTAACCCTCCCATAGCGACTTATGAAAAGGATCAAAGCGATGAGTCATTCATTTCCTCTCTGGATGATTTTTCACTCTCTCATTCTCAGGGGTGTGTTTGAGGAGTTTTTGTAGTATTAAAAGGCCATTTGCTGGACCCGCTCAGTTTGAGAAGTATTATGAATGCAATATACTGTACCTCATGTGTTTGGGCCAAACATTGCATGACTCTGTGCTTGGCCTGTAACTCGTCTTGCTATAGACATTCATACTTCAAATCATGCAGCCTGTTTAGGAGAATACCGGGTAAAGCATGTCAGACTGGGTAAATTTGATATCTGATTCTCTGAGCCGGGCAGTCATAAACTTTTCTTCTGTAAAACTGTGAGTGTCTGTGCCAACAGAAACAGTCTGAAGTCTCCTGCCGGCAAAACCATTTTATAGGCCTCTTCTTTTGGTTAAATTCTGCTGTTTGAGAGGATGTGAGAATTCACACCTACATTTTTTTTTTTTTGATTTTGTAGTTGAAATGTCGCTATGAGGATATCTCATTATTGTTGTGTGACAACATTATATAAACACTATAAAATTATTATTGCAGTGCATTTTACAAGAAAAAACTGTTTCAGGCTTTCTGTTTCAATATTTTATGCTTAATTCAGCTATTTAGTTACTCGCAGTTTGTGTATAATTCTTTGTGAAATTTACTAGCAATTTCTGAGTGAAAATTGGAAAGTAAATTAGTTTTAAAGTAATCATTTTTTTTCAACGTCGGTTAAATCATCGGTTCTCAGTTTTGTCTCGGAACACTGAAAATCAAGTGGCTAGACAGTAGCTACTAAGATTGTTTAGAGTACAAAACTTTACTTTTTTTAAAATAAAACCACAAACTCCATAGGCCATGCAAAATCATTAACGTGGCATACGCTAAGAAAGAAAGTTTTCTTTAAAAAAATATTTCATGATGGAATCATACTCTCGACAGTCAATAATTCATTTCACAAAACATATTGCAGTCGGCACAAACCAAGTTTATCCTGGCTGAAGTTAACCTCTATTTAATGTAGTCTAGGCCATATTTTCTTTTATTCTGAGTAGGTTTGTTTTAGAAGAGTAGGCCATTTCAGATGTAAACCGTGGAGACTGATTGGCCTTTGATAGCACCAGCAAACATAATATATGGGAAGTGTTTTTTTGCTTTCTGTTAGCCTATTTGATTAGCCTATTTTATTTTTTGCCATCCATCCATGTATTGATTATGCAGTTGGTTAAATTTATTTTTTGCAAATATATCAATTTAAACTGACAATCCCCAACAATATGCTAAATTATTACCATCTAAGAACCTTTAATTTCTCTAAATGTCTGTTTAGTAAAAAAACTGAACTCTTTCTAAACTGAAATTTTAGTGCTCTCAGCAGACAATAATTTAACATACTGTGGTCAGCTCAAACCATGTTTATCCTTGCTGACGTGTACCCATATTTAGTGTGGTCTAGGTCAGATTTTTTCTTACTTTGCACTGATTTGTTCTTTGTTTTTAAGGTTGAGGGCATGTCATGCAACCTGTCTACGTTGACATTCACATTTTTTATTACTTTATTTTTTTGCCATTTATGCATGATTATATATTAGTTGTATGCAATTCACTGATTTAGCACTAAGGTTAACAAGTGTCTATGAAAACCCATAGATGTGAAGCATTGGAAACAGAAGTGATATGTACTTATTGGTACATATTTCGTGTCTCGCTAAAATGTGCACCCAGGTACGTTAATGCCATAAGAACAGGTAGGTTGTAGTTTATGTCCGCAACAACAAAAAACACTGGTATGTAAAAGTTTCCTTATCAGTTTATATGAATATCTGTCTCTCATTACATCTCTCTCTATAATAGAAAAAACAAACTATCCCTGTAAAAAATGAAACAATATTCAGTGCTTGTGTAGCGAAGCAGTGAGCAGTGTTTGCCATTTAAACATTAGCACTGGCACTGTTCAAAAGTAATCCAATATTTGTTTAATCTGTTATGCTTTCACAGTTGTCTATCACTCTAGGTATAACGCTTATTAGAATAGTTTATTTTCTCTAGATGTGGTCCTTGTTTTGCATTTAGAACCAGTGCTTTCTGAAGAGTGCTGAAAAAATATGAAAAATATAGATCTATTTTCTGTTATCTGAAGAAATGAAATGCATCCACCATTGCTCGACAGATTTAATTTGAGGTAACAAAAACATTCCACTCACTTTTTGGCAACAAAGTCACATTCATTGCATACATGCAATGTTTATTCAACAGCCCCCTTGAGGCAAAATTGACTGATTAAGATAGTGATGAAATATTAAATTGAATATCTTCTATACTGCTTTCAGCTTTCTCAATCTTGGCTAGGTGTTTCTTTTCTGTTTTTGTCTTTTTTACTGAAAACAAACATCTATATTAGGATTCGGTATCGTCACAACATGCTTTGAAAAAAGATGAGGTGGGATCATCAAGAGCAAGCGATTTTTCCCAGGAGATATTAATCCAGACTTTGGTGTCCTTAAACGTCCTGAGTGCCAACTACTATAAATCCACATTCATAAATCCTTGAAAAAAAGCACAGTGAAAGAAACCAGAAAAATTACGCTCTCTCGCCAGAGTAGAAACCACACAAGTCCTGATTCATGCTGGAATTTAAGCATACCTTGGCAGGACAGTTGCTAATAGAGCCTGGCCCCCTCGACACATAGCGGCCCCCTATGTTCTGGCTTTGCACTCTTCACCGTACTCGAGAGACGCCAGTGTAAGCGCACATAAATATGGTGGCCCTCTGATTGCGGCTTGGGCCCACCGTTGAGCTGAAACATGTTGTGTAGCTAATCCTCGTCTCTGAAATATAGCGCTGGCATGCTTGTGCTATTAGCCAGGCCTGATGACAGCTGGGAATGTGACAGCATTTCAGGTTAATGTTCCAGGCGCCCATGTCACATTGCTGGGATGGTGAGCGTCGCTGAATGACAAAGAGCAGGGGGGTGGGGATGAGGCTGTTTTGGTATAAATCTGTCAGCTTTCATATTGCTGCCGCTCACTGACATAGAGATATTCTGAGACATTTTATAAAAGCATACACTGTCAGCACCTTATGTACAGTATCATGTTCAGCCTCGAAAGTGAAACAATAATGTATACACTGTAAAAATGTGTGAAATAGCACCTACCTTAATTCAAACATTTACGTTTGGTTGCCACCTTCAATTTTTAAGTATCAATTTTTAACTTCTAACTGAGGTAAATATTGTAAAAATTATTATGGGTTATAAAAGGTTGATATTTTGGTTTTGGGAAAACCAAACAACATGTTGAAATGCATGCAAGGTCAAAAACACTTTCATTTTCTTGTAATATGCATTTATTTTGACCTTATTTGTTTAACAACTCCCAAATGCTTCGTTCAACGATTCACTTTTCCAAACCCCTCCAGTGATTGGTCGATTTCATTTAAAGCAGTGTTTGTAAATTTTACACTCCAAAAGCAACACCTAGTGGTAAAGAATGAATTTGCATTTTCATTCAGACCAATGCGAAAACATCAACAAGTGGGCGGGCAATGCTAATGTTTCATTTTGACGTCAACATGAAACAGCTTGGGACTCATTTTAAAATTCACTCTAGTCGACTTTTTCTTTTGAGAGACAATAACTTTATACACGGTGCACTTTCAGATTTAAAAATTTTGCATCATGTTTTCATTCACTTAGAGCTGTGTTACACACTGCATGAAAGGTAATTTTAAAAAACATAAAATAGGGGCACTTTGCATTAATTTGTTGAGGTAAACATATGTTGACATGATTTACTGATCATAGAGTTTTTGTATTTGTTAACTGTAAATTACTTTAGCATGTACAACCATGAATGGTTTATCATTGCATAGTATGTAATCTTATGGTAAATACTGAAAAATATATGGTTTTGGGAAAGAAAAATTGTATAATGTACAGTGAACAACTGTAAAAGGATGTTCTCAGAAGACCCTGCATAACCCATCATACTATATTTTACATAAATTATTTTGTTTCTGCTAATTTTTAATATTTGTAGAGTACATCAGAGAGTTTTGTGTTATGTTTTTTTATTATTATAATGTTTATAACATTATTTTAGTGCTTTAATTTGAGGGGGATTTTTCTTTGTTTGTCTAGCAGTATTGGCCATGTTATATGGGGTCTGATTTCTTTTGTGGTTTTCTTTTTTCATTTCTTTTTCTTTTTGTATTATTATGATGTTTATTAGCACGTACAGTAAAAACAGATTTTGGTGGTTCAGTAAACTTGGTATATTAACATTATACCACTTATTAAAATATACAGTTATATGGTGAAAAATATACAGGCACCAATATGCCATTCAATAATGGACATATTGTTAAAGTGAATTTCTGACATCACAGTTTTTTAACAGTATTTTTTACAGTGTATGATGTTGTTATAGCCAAGTAAAACTAAAACCAAAAAACAAATTGTTTTGTTTGAATTTGTTACCTTGTTTCCATGATTTTTGTAGTGAATTGGTTGTATTTAAATGACTCTTTCCCGAGTTGCAATTTATTCTCAGTGTTACTGTATATTTTTGCATAGTTACTTAAATGCCATGTACATAACAGAGCCATTGGGTTTAATGTGATGTTCTCTGAGTCATCTTTATCTGAATGTTCAGAAAAAATAAATTCTGTCTGTCAGTGGGAAAAAAAAGGGAATTCATCCAGTCTAAACACCTTTCTTGGTGTGGGTGATAAATTCAGCGCTGTGTAACTGCCCCTCAGTTAAATAACTGATGTGGGCCAACTTTTCCAGACAAAAACACTCCGAGCAACTGTGGATATGGAATAAAGATAGTAGCCATCTGGACAGAGTTCAGAAATTAGAACGTGTAACCGGCAAAACTTCCCAAAGCAAACACTGATCTTTAGGAGTGTTGGATGCGACTCAGTTCATTATCTCAGCTCTTGAGTTCATACTTATCTACTGGTCTTCCACAAACAGAGCTCAGTGAAGCATTCCTTAATGAATATATCTGAACCTGATCAGCATATGTGGAATTAGACACGTTTACACCACTGACTGACCTAAAGCTCATTTGCTCTGAAGAGAAGCTCCAACGTACTGTATAAGGTCACAGTCATTCTAACACCAATTGGCGTCCTTGTGATAGATGCCAAACATTTGGAGTGATTTAACCATCCCAGCTAGAATAACTTATGTGGTGCCTATCCGATTCTAACAGAGTGTTTTGGATAGGCCTTATTCCAGATAAGCAGCCAAGATAATGGAACACATTGCTCAGCTCCAGTAACGCTTGAAAAATCTGTCATGACCTGAAAGACTTTAATATAATATATATAAAAAAAAAGAGAATTAAAAAAATTAAACACAAATACTCTATCTGATCTGATCTTGTAAAAATGTAATTTCATTTGCAGGTAGTCTGATACCAACATATTTGGTAGTAATATAGTATATTACAGTCTCAGAAATAAAGGTACAAAAGCTGTCACTGGGGCGGTACCTTTTCAAAAGGTACACTTTTGTAAATATTAGGTTCAAATATGCACACTTTAACTAGTAATATGTATCTTTAAGGTACCAAAATGGAGTCTTTAGGTACAAAAATGTACCTTTTGAAAAGGTACTTCCCCAGTGACACCTTTTGTACCTTTATTTCTGAGTGTACTATTAATTTTAACAGTCTATCTAATTAATTATCTATCTATCTATCTATCTAATCATCTATCTATCTGTCTGTATAGAAGGTATTCTATTTTTCTGGGAAAAAAATGGTTTGTATTGTTTGAAATAAACAAATGTAATATAATATAATACTGTAAACAAAACATATAAATAATTTTGTCTTGTTTATTTTGCTTTTCTAAAATAAGATTATTATATTTATTATATAGTTATTATATTATTATATTATATTATAACCCACTTTATAAATACATATAGGCCTATATTATATAGAATTAAAGAATATTAGTTTTTTTTATTTATTTTCTACAAATATTAAATAATCTTTTGTTAAATGAAACATGTTTAGTAATAATAATAATAATAATAATAATAGACAGACAGAACATAAAATTTAATACAAAAAATAAAATAAAATATATATTTTCATTCCATTTGCTAAATGACAAATAGCTGCTTTCCATTAAACTGTGAAAAAACAATGAGATATTGTTCTGTCGCTACATGTTTTTGTCTCTGTGGTGGAATGAATGAGGTGTAGACAGTTTTAAATGTGAAAATGTTTTCCGGAGGTGCGAGTGTAGGTGAGTGAGCTCGAGGAGTGCAGGTGCAGTTCTGGTGAAGGTTTACCGTGGTGATTGATCCTGTGCGTGTGTAAAGTGTAAAGTGTCAGCCGTGACTTTAACTGGGGGGGTTGTCAAGTGTTGTTGTCAAAGTTCTAGGCAGCCAGTCTAGTATAGAGGAAATGAAATCATATATAAGTGGCGCAGTGAAGCAGACACCCAACTGAAGTGCTGGATCTGCTTTGGTCAATAAGGAGCAGCTGTGGCCTGATGAACATGAGCCTGTGTTTTGGTGGTTACCCAGGGTGAAGTTAATGCATGCTCAGAGGACTGCCTCACGGTCTCTTCAGATTAAATCACAGTTGGGCTGTTTAGTGTTTAAGTAGGGTACGACAAACCTAAAGGAACGTTTAGGCATTTTTGTTGACCTTTAAACATTATACTAGTTACATATTTCGATGCATTTTAAGTGTGTTATATTATTTGCATTTAAAGCAACTGTATGTAGTATTTTTGCAAGTTTAGAGCCCCCTACTGCATCCACTATTTTGATGTGTCATGCGTCGTCACAACAGCGCGAAAATTTAAAGAAAAAAAAAAGCTTGATGTGCTCAGTAATTATTAAACAGCCTTTTTGCAGCTGATTCACGAAATCATCTCATCGATTTACAATGTTTAAACTTTTCATAAGTTAGCGTTTACTTTGATTATACGTTGATAAGTGCAATTTAACCACATTGAACAACATTTTTCTCGTAACGTTAACGTTACTTACACTTGAAAAGAGCCACGTCTCATAGTAAAGTGTCCATCGTATGCATACTGCAGAATTCGGGGGGGAGCATAAGGTCATCCGGGTACTTCTCGCCTACTGTTTTTCGGACTTACTACTCACCTCAAATACTGTTTTTCGCATACTATATAGTAGGGAAGTATGCGATTTCGGACACAGCGAATGTGTATTTGTTGCTGTCATAAAGCAATCCGCGGACTTTCGTACCGCTTTTGGGAAAGAAACAAGTCAAGTCAGTGCCATCAGAGTGATTTAGCAGCTGATATTTTAAGGTAAAAACCTACATGTAGTTGCTTTAGTGTCTTATGCTGAATAAATAAAATTGAAAACAACAATGTTTAAGCTATAATTACATACAGTAGCCTATAAACAAATAAGGTTCACTATATAACACATTACATATTGTGCGGTATTAAGCAGGTATAATAAGTATACTAAAAATACTATAGAATGAGCTGGACTTTATTTTATCTGTCAGAAATTGAATCAGTTATTTAAAAAATAAATAAGTAAATAAATAAATAAATAAACATGCATGCATTGTTGGCAACAGGTGACTGGAGAAAGTGGAAAAATAATTGATGTCATTTAAAAGAGAAAGTTAGTCTTTAATGAAAGATTATAAAACAACTTAAACTTAACAACTTAAAAATAATGTGCACCAATGGTACGTCCTGATTTTGTCGAGTTCGGCGTGCCCTGGGACCATATTTTTTGACCATATCTCTAAAACTAAACCTTACCTTACCCATGAGTAATGCCTAAAATGATATTTAATGATAGATGAATGACACTGATGTACAAGCACCAATCACTGATTGTAAGCCTAGACTTCACAAAAACTATAAACTGGTTCTTCAAATCTGATTGGCTAATCACAATGTTGTTCCAGGGTCAACAAAGATGTTGACCCAGGGACACTTCGAACTCAGCAAAATCAGGTTCTGATGCACCAATGAGTCATTAACAATAAGGCCAGGAACACGTGTGAAGAAAGTTTTTGCATTTTGCATTTTGCATTTAAATCAGCAAAGAAATTTAGTTATACATAAGAGAGCGGAGACATTAAACAGTTTTAAGGACTGTTTTCTTTGTGACTGCATTCATTGCGATCTCTGGCTTGAGGCAGTTTTGGAAGAGTAGTGTTTTTTATGTAGTGTTTGTTATTGTGCACTGTCTGACACCAAATTGTACAGTGTGAGATCAGCTGTTAGTGATTATTTTCGGCAGTCTTAACGTGTACGTTGTGATTTTTAGAAGAAATATTTATCAAGACTGATTCACTCTTCCTGTTCCATTTGCGCAACTGATCATGCTATAAAACATCTGAGAATGGATTAATGACTCTTTCATTTCTTAGCTGAATAATTCTTGGTACAGTCACCATTGTCATAATGAAAACATCAGAGAAGCTACTTTGGCTTGGGACTCATGGCAGTGGATCCGCTTACACATATTGATATATTTATGAGTCACTGTTTGATTGGAATTGTAAAAATAGAATCACTTCTTCTGTAGCTTCAAGAAAAACCAATGCAGATGTGTTTTGAGAGCAGGAGCCAGTTCACGAAAATCCCTAAGTTACATTTTTTATTAAGTTCTCAGATATTAAGACTTTATTTTTCATAAATGCATGCTTTGTTTGTGCTTTCTGAAGTAACTGTGTCTTACACTGATGCACTGATTCACGGCTGAATACTGCCAAAAATGTTGTCATACTAATAGGACAAATTTTTTTTTTGTCATTTTGTGACTCCTGCCCCAGCTGTAGGAAACTGTCCCAGTTCTCTACCCTATTTTTCTTGCCTATAGGACACTCTACCCTATTGTGGTCCTGCACGGCTTAAGAATCAGTGGAAAAAGAAAACATCCGTTGAGTCACTAAAACTTTTTAAGGGGTGATGGTTTCTTTTGTAGGACTTGCTTGTCGGTTTCCTTGTAAAGTCCTTCCTGTGAACCTCTTCACCTCTGAAAGGAGTTTAAAGTTTAATTAAATTTTTATTGGTTAATCCTTGCCGCCAGTTTAATTTCTCCCCAATCACACCGTCTTTGTCTTTTCACAAAATAACTTCAGCTCAGATAAATATTTTATGTCCATTTATCTATTTATTTTGTAAGTAGCTATGTAAAAAAAGTGAGTCAGCGATCATTATCACAAAATAACCTCCTTCAGGGTGATTTAAAACCAACTGACGGTATATTATATCCCTTATTTATTTTCCAACTAAACAGTGCTTTGTCAATTACTTAACCACATCTTTCCAATTCATAACTAATAAGCTCTCTACTTATGCCATCTTTTCTTCATACGTACAGCCTTTATCTCTTGTGGACAGAAGAAAAACCTCTAAAGGTAATCATCAGCCAACATCCTGAGTCAATTAGCTGTGACAGGGCACAGAATAATAGGAGATTACATTAGAGCGGTGAAACGCGACTCCACCACTGTTCTACACAGAGAGTTTCTCCTGTATATTTTGTAGCTGATTCGGGAGCCCCAGGCTTTTTATGCACATCAGTATGTAGCAGTTTATAACCAGGTGTGAAATTAAGTACAAGTTTACCATAGAACTCTTCATTTGAGGATGGCATGCAACTATATTTTTACAGTTTCATTATGCATCTTATCTTTGAAATTGTTTTAGATAAAAGTATCTGTTAAATGAATAAATTGTTCTTTTGTTATTTAGATTTGTCATTTTGCTTTGTTGGAATGGCACTTTATCGCTTGAGTGTATCTTCACTTGTCTAGTTAGGACACTACTCTTTCCTGATGGTAGTTGGAGATCAAGGCCAGCGCAGGCCAGCTTGTTTTCACAAAGCAGCAGAAACTCCATCTGGATCCAATCGTAGCCCTGAGGTGCCTCCAATGCAAAGCCTTCTGGGGTTGCGTGCCGGTTTTGGCGTGAAGCCCAAACCAGCTGATAAAACCAGATAAGGTTTTGTTCTAGATTAGGGCCAGAGCTCTTATTTTAGACTAAATGGAAAATAGCTCACAGCGTGACAGCAGCATGCATTTAAGAAAATGATAGCATGGTTTAAAGGTAGTTTTGATGGTGCTAACATTAACATTTAGCTCATGAGAAATTTTGGAAAGCATGTTAACAAAGGTTGAATCTAGATTTCTGTTAACCACTTTAACTTTTAGTGTTTGTCTATTATACAGTGACTCTGTACCCTGCATTCTTGCTTCAGTTTTCCCACTGTACGACTTTGCCACTCTGGTCCAAACCCAAGCCAAACATCTGCTTTAATGCTGGAGGAAGTCGACAAAGCCTCTTTTCAGGTCTGTAGATCACGTGACTCGATGCGAAACAGTCTCGGACGCCAAATCTCTTCCACCCTTTTCCTCCACGGAGAAGAGGGACAGCAGAGGAAGAGGCACGATTTGTTTTAAATATACAGTAATTAGTTTACAATCACCTGCCAACCACCCAACAAGGTTGTTAGGCTGAAGAGTGATGCCGCTCTCCTGTGTTTCTAATTAAGGTGGAGAATTAGCTTCCTGTGAGCAAAGCTTTTTGTCAGCTTTTATCTTGAACTTGGATCAAACGGATGACTGCATTATTAACTTTGAGTCCAACTGAGGGCCGGAAGTCATGGAGGTCTGGTTTCTAGACCTGTGCACGTGGAAACTGTTTGGTGTGGTCCCTGCTGGTTTACTGAAGGTCTTCTTAGTAGTTCTTCTTGCTTAATGAGCGCAGTTTAGGAATCTCTCTCCAAACACAAGAAACCTTGCAAATTTCACTTCAGACAGGCTCATGCTGCCACATTTGAAAAAGAGACTATAGTCTTAATATGATTTCCCCTGGTTAAATAAAGGAATAATAAATGCTCTTAAAAATAAAGATTCCAAAATAGTTTTTTTTTTTTTTGCAGTGTCGCAATAGAAGAATTCTCTTAAGAATGCTCTTAAAAATAAAGCTTCTTTATTGGAATGTATGGTTCTATGAAGAACCTTTAACGTCAATGGAACATTTCAATTGAACAAAAGGTTCTTTATGGAAAGATTTATATTAAGATTCATACTTCATACTTTTCTTCAGAACCAGTGCTTTTTGGAAACCAAAAAGGCTTTTTCTTTTATTCTTGGGTAAAAACAACCTTTTATCTTTAGGAGTGTAAAGAACTATTTGTGCTATTCACTCTAAAAAATAAAGATGATGCCACAGAAGAACCTTTTTGTCTAAATGGTTCCATCTGAAGAATCTTTCTGTTTCACAAAAGGTTCTTCGTGACAAAAGAAGGTTCTTCAGATTATAAAAAGGTAAGAAAGAGATAGTTCTTTAAGGAACCTTTGACTGAATGGTTCTTTGCGGAATCAAAATGGATAGGGAGTTGGACTTCGAGTCCCAGGTCCGGCAGGGATTGTGGGTGGGGGGAGTGAATAACCAGTGCTCTCTCCACCTTCAATACCATGGTGAGACCCTTGAGCAAGGCACCGTTCCCCCAAATGCTCCCCGGGCGCCGCAGCAATGGCTGCCCACTGCTCTGGGTGTGTGTTCACGGTGTGTGTGTGTGTGGTTGTTCACTTCTCACTGCTGTGTGTGTGCACGTTGGGTGGGTTAAATGCAGAGCACAAATTCCAAGTATGGGTCACCATACCTGGCCACAAGTCACTTCACTCACTTACTTCACTTAATAAAATAGTGCAGATAGATGAAAAAAAAACATGCATATATGCCTTCTTAGGACAGAATTGCTACCCTAAGCAATATTTTTGCTTTTTGACCAGGATTCTTGAAGCGTTGGCAGTGTGGCCTACTATTTGTACTACAGTTCTTCAAACACATTTAAAACTTTGAGATGGAACTGTGTATTTTTTCATTCAATGTTTAGTCTTAGACTTACTTTTCACCTCAAGGTGAGCAGACTTAACTATTCACAGATGGTTTTTCTTTTTAGCTTCAACAGAGCAGTCTGGTGTTGAAGAGCTGCCTCTTTATTTTCTTGTCCTTCCTGGTTGCACACAGCAAAATTCTGCATGATTCACAAATGAGCTGGAATCGGTCTCAAACATGTGAGTTATTGCTTTAAAGTACTGAAAGAATTGTGAATGGAACCAGAAGTGTCACATGGTATAATTACCATCCCTAGGTGTAGCATTTTTACTCATTTTCAAAGAAGTCACATTGATATTGCAAGATGTTAAAATGATAGTTATGGTATTAAAACACCTCATGAGTTATTATACTAGTCGTATGGTGCTGCTGTACAGTAAGGCACAGTGGCATTCTAGGATTTAGCCTAGTTATGTCCGGTTTACACTGGCTTATCTCTAAACACTATGATTTGGACAAATGGGAGAGTTCTAGATCTGTGAGTCTGTGTCTGGAAGTTTTTACGCAGCAGAACCGCTGTCCTGTTTACGTTCAGCTGGGGGTCCACTGAGGGACTGGGATAGAAAACCTGCTGATAGATACAAAGGCTAAACCTAGCTATCAGTTACATGTTCCAACTCCTTCTTGGCCCCTTTAACACAATGTTTGCATTATTTCATTTTGGAGACAATTGTAAGCATCTGTATTTTAGACAAAAGTTATGCTGTTTCATATTTTAATTTGAAAAGATTAAAGAAATTCGATGACATGCATGTGGAATTACTTTTTTTATTAAAAGCATTCTTTCACACTTTGTTACATTTTTAGATGTCTATTTTACAATCAAGCAAACCAGTCCTGCCTAGCTTAAGGGTGATTTTTGGGGAGGTCATGACTTCTTGAATCAATTTCTGATTACAGTTAAAACGTTGGGCAATACTGTTTTCTTCACTGTTTCTGTTAAAAACCGGTGTGCAATTCTCAGTTGTCTTGTTCCGTTCATATTACTTATTAGTCTGATAACAATTGTAACTCAGCTGTAAACTCCCACAGGTAGATGTTTGGTAACAATGGTAATAGCTGTTTACTTTATAGCGGTTTACTAGATAGATAGACTGATAGATAAATTGATTTTAGCAAACCATTTAACATTTTGCAATTTGCAGTTCTGATATGTAAAAACAGAAAAGAAAAGAAAACTCTAAGTTGATTTTCATCTTTGCAAACAGTCTTCACATTTCTCTGTGTGTTTTGGCCTGTGATATACCTACTACTTATTTTCATTTCCATATGTATGCCAAGGCAAAAATATGCCAGAAGTGGCTGGAATCTGTAATAATCAGTCATGATCTAGTGCCAGATAGTAGAGATTTTATCTTGAAATTAATCAGTGTTTGGGGATCGAATGCTGTTTGTAGTGGACTACTTCTGTATGCCATCTTAGGATGTTGTGGGCGGTTGCTATGTGTTTGCTGAGGTGTTCTGCTTGGAAGATTGCTGGAATTTTGCTAGGGGGTTACTAGGGTGTTTTCTAGAAGGTTGGTTACTTGCCCAAGTCTCTGAAATAGTTCAGTCCCCCATTTTTTTTTTTTTTCATCTGCCAGGTCTAATCACTAAAAGAAGAAATGGCACACCTAGCAAGCACCACTAATTATAGTATTTAAGATGAAACGTATCTACAAAAATAAATATAAAACACAATGGGTTGGAATACAGTAAGTGCAGCAACAAACTCTTAACCGTTGAGTAAACACATAAACAATCAAAGTTTATTTACACAGTGAACTGGGTTTTGGAGCGGTTAGGGAGCAGTGTAATGGTTTTAGACCTCCTTCTATCCATTCTGTCAGGACTGTGGTATGTGGACCTGTAATTAACCGGATGCTGACTGCAAATGATTGATTTTCTGTGGACAGTTTTTATTTTGCGAGTGACACAGGTTCTCTGAATTTTGGCAGTGGCCCTCTATGGGCCCCCCTGCATTGCACATCTCACAGTTAAATCACACAAAACCAGAAAAGAAAATGTTTGGGTCATATTTCACTGTAGAATAAATAAATTAATAAATTAGAATTTTTTGTATGTGCATTGAGCCATTGTATCACAACTGAGGATATTTTCCCCACAACTTGTTATTACTGTGATTAAATAATTAAATATCTTGCACTGCATACTGCCCTTCATGCGTTCGCCCATCCCTTAGGACCGACTGACCCATGTTCAACTGCTGTGCACATGGAACCCTTCTCCACTTCAGCCTTCAAAGCTCTCGTTTGAATATTTGCTACTACCACCAAGATCTGCAAGATCTCTTCAAAGTTCTTTTCAACTTTCCCTCACGGTACTTGTCGACTATCGGTCTCGTGCCGGTATTTAGCCTTAGATGGAGTTTACCACCCGCTTTGGGCTGCATTCCCAAGCAACCCTGAACCAGACTCCCTTTCGATCGACCGGGGGCGACGGAGGCCATCGCCCCTCCCTTGCTGTTTGATAACGGCAGACCGGGATATCAGAGGCATAGGCAAGAGAATAATCCAGTGAGGGTAGCGTGGGTCGGCAACAGTAAATCCAAACAATGAGACACAGGGAAACACGGGGAGACACGGATGGCTTGACAACGGGGAAAAACACAGGTTACATCCAACATTGACGAGCGACTAACAAAGGACATCCGGGGTATTTATACATGTGACATAAGGCGGAGAAACAATGAAACACCATGACAACAAACAAGAGGGGCGGAGACATGAACGAGCAACAAAGACAGCAGACAAGGTAGGCGGAAACATGAGTTCATTGATAATTAGTCCAAAGGGTGAAAACAGACATAAAACAGTTTGCTGGAGCTGGAGTGCCATCAGCAGACTGGCATATCCAGCTGAACATGACACATACCACAAGACCATTTAAAAGGCTTATTTTTTATTAATTCTTTCATTCATTAGTATTCTTAATATATATTTTGCTTAGATTTTATTTATTTCTCATTCATTAATACATTCATTATTACTTTATATTTTGTTTTCTTTTTTCTTATTTTAGTTACTTATTCCTTACTTTTTTAGATTTAGATTTGTTTATTGATTTTATTATCTTTTTTTAAAATTTTATTTATGCATATTTTATACGCTTGCCTACTTGGAATACTTTGTTTTGTTTTGATTTAAAAAAAATAAATATTAATTGCACCGCAAAACTATTTAAAATGACCAAGATGCGATTATAAGTGTTAAAAAGCTAATGTGCACGTTGTACATCAACTTCCAAACTGTACAACTTGTTTTTTTTCTTTGGATTTTGGGGTGAAATGTGACCTGGACGTGTTCTTGACAGGCTTTCGTGAGATTCACCTGATAACTCAGCCCCATCACACTTAAATGAATAACATCTTTGCTGACATGGTTTTAAGATTTGCCTCACACCCCCTGCAGTGAATTACAAATGAACCACTGAAAAGATACAAACATGGACGGCTGAGCCTGGTGCCCCCTTTTCACTTACACCGAGAGAGATGCTTGTCAAACAAAGCCTTTTTTATGGGGGAGGGGTGCTTTTACCTTTGCCTCAAAATGGAAACAGAAGTTGAGCATGTTTGACTTGTATGGAATTACAGTGCTGGTGTCCCAGTGGACCCTGTGGTCAGGAGCTGAGTTGTAGAGGAGGCAGAGGGGAGGAGGTGGATGGGGAATCATTGAGGCCAAGCGCTCTCAAACACAAAGAAAAGCTTTCTTCCAAGCCTCTTGCTTTCTTTACTCTTTCGCCTATTAAACCGACTCTCTACTCCCCGGCACAAATCAGCGAGGACCCTTGGAGTCGGTCAGGAGGCGAAGCTACTGCCGAGGGAGTTTGACGCACATGCTCGCAAGGTCAATCTGACATAAACAAGTGCTATGTCAGCAACATCTGCAGATGAGAGACTTATAACAGTGGTGGAGCATAATCAATCACGAGCTATAGATGTATTTATCATGCCGCTGTAGTCAAGATCCACATGCACGTTTCAGAAAAAGCAATAAATTTGATATTTAAATCAACACTTCGCCTTATTTTTGCATAAAAGCTTCAGCTGTGTTGTATTTTATGTGAAAACTCTGCACCTTGGCGCTATTTATGGACATTGCAGTGTTTTTCTGTAAACATTTCCATAGTCTGCAAAGCATGAGCTCTCTCAAACATGTCGTTTATTCTGTTTCTGCCGAGTCAGACCTCTCAAATGCTTTGTGCTGGGTCATTTAAGATGTCAGACCAATTCTGAAGATTAGAGTTTTCGGCATGCTTTTATTGGTGGACAAGCCGCCTTGTTTGGTTCTGCTTCTAGGAACAGTGATTTGTTCCTTTACCCTGTCAAAATCAGCTCTGTTTTTAGCTAGCCATACTAATCAATGTTGCTTTAAATGCTAATGAGCTCAACTGACCCCGCCCCTCTCTTCCATGGGGTGACGAGCAGACTTTAAACTTCAGCTGGGAAACTAGCACATTATTAGGAAAGGCGATTTACATTCATAAAAAAACACTTATATTCACTTCTTCTGTAGATGAAGCTGGATCACGAATGATTTGCACAAACATTTAGGCAGATCGGGGATCAGCACATTCCCTTAAAATCTAAAATAACAGTCCTCTGAGAGTAACAATCCTCTGCATCTTCAGCGGCTCAGATCTCGACTCGGGAGTAAATGACAACTGCTATATTCATTATTACACCCAACAGCAAAATACCCCATCGCTTAATCATAGATATCTTGTCTTCCCCTGCACCAGAGTGGACACAATGGAGGACTGATGACAGCTCACTCGGGGCAGGGCTAAGGCAAGACGGTCTTGTCAATCAACTATTGTGGGAGAGGCCTGTGCAAGAATACATAATTCTGCCAGGAATCTCAGAACAGCCTGATTTGAGAAAGGGGATTTTAAAATAGGGATTAAAAAAAACACACTTTGGATTTTCATCATTACTGGATGGATGTGCACACACACTTCCAACACACATTTATGTTCAAACTACTTGTAAAGTGAATTTTGCATCCAATGACCCCTTTAACATTATCTAAAAATTAGCAATGCATTGTAATAATCATTGTTTATATTAGGTAATACACTTACATCTGTTCATTGCTAGTTCGTGTTAGCTCAGGTTCATTAAATTATATTAATAGATACATTTTGATTTTAAAAATGCATTAGTAAATGCTAAAATTGACATCAAACCAAAATTAATCAATGCTTTAAAAGTATTTTTCATTGTTAGGTCATGTTGACAAATTAATGTTAGACGGAACCTTATTATAAAGTGTTAACCATGAGTCATACCTTTTTTGTTTGTGGCTTGGATTTATTTGTTGATTTATAGGTTCAATTTATTTGTTTGATATTTGGATTTATTTATTTATTTTTCTTTTAGATTTTGTGTACTTATTTTATTCATTTATTCATTTTATTTTTTTCATTTAGTAATTCAATCATTGATTTATTTATTATTTATTTATATTTCATGTTTTTATATGCTCACATATACATATATATATATTTTTTTTTTCATTAATTCATTTTTTTTATTTTTTTATTTATTCATTATTGATTTTATTAGTTTATTTGGCTGTTAGGTAGTTCATATAGTCCACACGACTGAAGTAAAATAAAAAGCTAAATCAAAGACGAAGAAAACAGTAGGCTACAGTGTATTGTGAAGGCACGCAGAATTCCTATAGAAACATGACAAAATATACTTTTAGGTTGTTATATCTTTCAAATCCCATTGAAGTCAGTAAAATGTACCATTTGTCATCCTTTAACATCAAACAAAACAAAGATTTTGAACTATAGACCATTTTCCTCAACGTCTTTGTTGAGTATCCCACAGGACCACAACTCAAACCAGAGTTAAAACCACCAGACCAACCAACATGGCCATTACCCTTCCCTGCTCCACTGAGAGACTCCAGCACAACAGCTGGGAAACATTACGCACTGCAATATGGTCATACAACAAATTAAATCTAAGCATGTGTTGTGTTTTCCATGTTAAAACCTCATTAATTTGTTCATATACCATGTGGGTATGAATATAGCACGTCAAAACCAAACTAATGGTATTTGCAGTAACCAAAAGAGCAGAACGGGCATCAGTGACTGACTGCTTGGACTCGATAAACCGGTTTTTTAGTGAGTTTGAGCGACCATGGCTATATGAACTTCTCATGGCTATATTTTAGTTTAATTGAGGCACAATCCATCGGGAGCACTTGTTTGCCTGTTGCTTTAAAATGCCAAGGGAAAATTTGTGATAGCCTTGAAAATCATAACTCACTCTGCTTGCAAACCAGGTGGTTGCAATAGAGCTGGGATTGACAGACGACATAGTTCACAGAGCCGGACTCAAATAGAAACAGTACTTTGGAGCTTTCTTGCTTCATCTGAAATTGCAATAACACCAGAGATGTTCCTGTTGCAGCAGATCAGAGCTGAATAGCAGAGCAGTCAACTTGGAAAGTTCCCTAGAGGACACAGCCAGGGTCTGCTACTCTCATTTTCA
Organism: Enteromius mattozi; assembly: GCA_032359235.1. Taxonomy (NCBI): domain Eukaryota; kingdom Metazoa; phylum Chordata; class Actinopteri; order Cypriniformes; family Cyprinidae; genus Enteromius; species Enteromius mattozi. Next base: position 3,919,848 of record JAUMHE010000069.1, on the reverse strand, counting down.
CAGCAGTTTGTTATAACACTTGCAGTAAGGACATGGACCCCCTCTGGGCTACAGGCAACCAACAGGAACTACATGTTTGTGGGTATTCTGGGTAGTGAAAAACCAGAGAACGTGCTTGTTTTGTTTATTCCGTATCCATGTCAGGGCCGGGGGTAAGATCCTCCTTATCTTTGTCAGATCCGCTGAGTCAGGCCAAGAAACGTGCTCTGATTCTGTGCTGGATGCTGGCCATGGCCGCCGTGTTTGCTTGTTTGCTCTGGATATCAATTACCTTGGAAATACATCCTGTAATTAATCGCAGGATTGAAGGAGCAGTTTGCAGGTCATCTCTCACCCAAATATATTTATTTAATCATTGATTTATTCTGCTGACACAAGGCAGTTGCCCAATCAGCACACTGGATGTGTAACATATTTACTAGGAACTGATAGTAATTTCACAAGTAACTACAAAGAAATAAAACATTGAATTAAACGTGAGATTTAGAAGTTGAAAGGCTGAAATAGAATTTTTATGTAAAACATGCACTCATGTTAAATTTACATCAAAGGAAAAAATAATACAGAATATTTTGGAAAAATAATTGAAGCATATTTTGGGCCATTTTCTAATTTTATTTTATAGTTAGATTTTTTTTTCATTATTGATTACATACAGCAATATACAGCATATTTTAGGACCATTTTCTTTTCCTACTTTATTTTTTTCTTACCTTATTATATTAAGTATTTCAAATAATTTTGGTTTATTTAAATTAAAAGCAGTACAACAAGCAGCATGATGTACTATATATGTAAGTAAATTCTTTATTTTATAATTTTTTTATTTTATTTTTGTGTAACAACAATAAGAACTGTTTTAAAAACTGTCTTTAAAATAAGGTGCCAATGCAAAAGTGTTTATATTATATATATATATATATATATATATATATATATATTTTATCATTTTTGTCAATTTATCACAAATCATTTTTGGTTTATTTAAATTAAAACACAAGTACAACAATGATAACATGATGTATAAATGCTATATAAATTATAATTATTATTATTTGTTTTGCATAACAATTAAATTATTTTTTTTACAGTGCAGATGCATTTTATGCAAAATAAAGAAATTATAGGTCATATTTTGCTTGAATGAGTAAAGCATGTTTTAGGACCATTTTTGTAAATGATTATAAATTTCTTATCATTTTGGTGTGAAATATGATAAGTAATTGACAGTAATAATAATACTGATAAGTTTGACAGTACAACTAGTCCTGCTTTGTCTGTTCCACTTTTGAGGGTTATTAATCTGTGTTTTCATTTATTCTTCCTCATACTGTGCCTCTGCAAACCCAGAATGCTATGAAGGCCACCTACTGCACAGAAACCATCTTAAAGTGTGTCATAAAAACAAGCCACACAGCAGATTGCTGATATAATGCGCTGAAGAAAATCGTCCTGTTGAATTAGACCAGCGTCTTATTACTTAACTGCATGTTGAAGCAGGGCTGCTGAGTTGAAACATGCTTGGAGATGTCCAATAAAACGGCACTGCCTCCAGAACTCCAGCTGTGGTCTCCTGTAATGGGCATATAAAGAAAGCCTTTATTAAAACATGCCACAGTATGTGCTGTCAGTCATGAAAGGCAAGACTCTTGTGCCCTTGTATATTTATCCTGATCTAGGTCACATCGTTGTGATGTTATCCTGATATTGGCAAAACAAACACATGAGGTAGAGTTGTTTGTTTATGGAAATGAATGCTGTCATGGATGGTTTGAATCATACTGAATGAGGTGGATAATGAACGATAATGCATTTGGTTAAATCACCTTTGTTAAGACAGCAGCTGATGTAATAGCTCAGAATCCTTGAATTATATCTCTACATAATTATTGATATTATTTCAATCACGGACCACCCACAGTCCGTTCACTAACTGTCTGATGCATATTGTGCACAAAAGTGCTGACTGAAATATGATTGGCTGACTACTTCTGGGGACAACTTCTCTCTCTCTCTCTCTCTAATTGTCTGGAGTTTACAGTTTGTGTGGTGGAAATAGCTTTGTGTGTGTGTGTGTTTTGTGAGTTTTGAATGTGAAAATGGTTAAAAAAAAACATTTATATATATATCTAATTTTATATATATATAATTTATTTTTATATATAAAAAGTATTTATTTTAATTTATTTATTTTTCATGTTTATATTCCTGTGATGTCATAGCTGATTTTTCAGCATTTATTTAACATTTTTAAAATTATGAATGCCTGTATTGTTACTGCAGTGAAAGTATTCATATGTTCAAAAAAGAAAAGGCTTGTGAATGTAATACGTTATAAGAGTAATGATGCTCCTACGGAAGCAACTGGTTCTCTCAGCTGACTCTGAGCCTCTATAAACACACAGCAAACAGAGAAGCTATACTTAGTAGTTGGCCATGGGCCTCCTCAGACAATACAACTCAAATCAGCACCTATGACTTTCTATTTAATCTTCTTTCTGTCTTCCAAAATGAGATTCTCCAGGCCCATTCCCAGGGATCGACTGTAGTCCACAGCTGTACAGCGCAGAGGAAGGTCAGCCAACATTACAGAAGCTTTTACCTTCAAATATAACACGTAAGCAGAAAGAGAGACGCGTTTCTCATCCTTCACAACCGCTCTGACTGACTGAATCCGCTGGGCAGACCGTCAGAGACAGGAAAATAAACATACAGAGAGCTGAAACATTCAACTTTCAGAAGACATAGTGACTTTCCAGGCTTTTTGCCTCATTTCTCTTTGTTTCTTGATGTATTTGCAGTGGAAATTAGGAACATGCTTTTGGGCTTTTCAGTTGAATTTGTTAAATCATTTTGTGAAGTAGGTTATCTTGTTCCATGTTTTCACATTGTAAACAATTCTCCATATTCAGATTTGAGTCAGTTGACCCAATCTTTGGGCAAATTTGAGGACAGCGCTGATCCGTTTTTGTTACCTTTCCGTCAAAATTTTGGATTTTATTATAATATGTTCAAATGTAATCATGTGTCACATGATCTGTCAGAAATCATTCTAATATTGCTGCTCAAAACCTTTTGTAATATAATAATAAATAATATCAATATTCATAAATTTAATGCATCCTTGAAAAAGAATAGTCTTACCCCATAGTTTTGTATGGTGTTTTTTTTCCACAAAAATATGAAGCAGCAGAACTGTTTTATTTAATAATAAGAAGAAGAAATATTTATGATTTTTAGCACAAAATCAGCATATTAGATTGATTTCGAGATCTGCTTAGTATACTACAAATACATTTTCATATTTTTGTACTTATTAAAATGGCATGCAATTATATACTAAATTCATACTAACTTTGAGTATACTTAAAGTATACTAAATTGGAACAACTAATTTTGTACTTAATGCACTTTAATTGTGCAGAAGTAGTGCTGAAGTCCAATTAAAGACATACTTAGTATATTTGATTGTGCTAAAGTGGAACTATTGCAAGTATACTTCAGGTACACTTTAAATATTTATCATTTTAAGGGCAATAATACACATACATCTGCATTAAAATGACATAAACATGCATTTTAGGCTTATTAATAAGAAATATGCATTGTGCACAATTAATACTCCAAATAAAGTTTAATTAATTATTTCTTTTTATCAGAGTTATCTGTCAGTAAATATGTTAATAGATATGAACTATACTTAGTATGAAATAAATGTATTTTAAATAAATGACTTTTTTATTAGGGTAAGATAAAACAAAAACCACTACTTTAAATTATAATAATATTTTACAATGTTACTGTATTTTGGGTCAAATATGTGCACCCTTGCTCAGAATATGAGACTACTTTTCTTCCAGGAAGTGACATCATTTTTGACAGCAAAACAACAGTGTTAATGTATTTTATCTAGTTAAATGTTCCATTCTGTTTTTTACATTGTCATACCACTGTATAAATAATTAAGTCATAATTAATATATAATATACAGTATAATGTATTTCTGTTACAGCATAAACATTTTCATTTTCAAAACAGTTATTATATACACTGCCATTTAAAGGGGAAATGAGGACCTTATTTAACAGGGCTTTCCAACTTGCTTCCAAAAGTCAATTGGGAGTAACTTGTTGAAGAATGTGATGAATTTCCATTCCTTGCATCTGCATTGTTAACCTACATCCCTAAAGGCTTGTGACAGGGAGCAGGTGAGAGACCTATAAATCAGCTCCATAAATCCTCTGCCCTCTCTGGTTGCACAGTTTCCACTGATAACGTCTCGCAACGCTCCACTGAATATGACACGCACGTCTAAGTTCAATCATTTAAGCCTAGCAAGCCGCTCTGCTGAATTTCATATGTGCTGTCAGAAAGCCTAAAACAACAATGGGTTAACCCTAATATGGGATGGACTTCAAAAAATGTTGAATAATAAGAGGGGGTAATATTTTGCATCAGGTCTAGCTTGTCACATTGGATTGATTAACTATATTTGTTTTAGGTTTCTGGAACGTGCAACTGAGGTCCCATTACTCTTCGGTTACACGGTTGACATAGCAGAGGTAGCGTCACTGGGAATTCATAAAAATGGAGCCTAGAAAATTGAGATTGCAGCGCCAACTTCAAAGGCTATAGATTAAATATGATTTGTGCAGTTAGCATGTGGTTTCAAAACAATTAATCACTAGTTTTGTTCTCTTGCAGAACAGAAAAAGGCATTTCAATTTATCATTGGTCATTAAATAGAGTATACTGTTCAGATGTTAGCCAACACCTTTGGTGGCAAAATAGTGATGGTAAAAAAATATTAAACTGGATTTGATTTTAAAAGTGCTTCTATTTTCCATACGGTCGACCAAAACATTCCGTTATAATTTAAGACATCTGTTGGTCATCATGAGTGTGATATTTACACCTACATGATAATTACTGGAACATAACACACTTCTGGATGTGGTGTCTGAATAATCGCCACACAAATCATGTATCTTCCAGTCCTGTGATCGTGTTTCATGCACCAAATTGCTCTACTCTGAGGGAAATGCAGGTTGTCAGCGATTAATTACAGTCAAGATTATTGTTACCTGGAAAAAGTGAGTTTCGAGCAATTCTGGGAATAAAAGAAGCAAATTCCTGTGATCGTGTTTTGGTGATTTATTTGTGGGATTCAGAAGGCTGAAAATAGTTTTCGAGCGTAATTTTTTTTGGACCTTTATCATATACCGGTAATGAATTAGAGGATTTAGACAAATTGTCAGCAGTTTTGTAGGTGTTCATGAGGAACGTTTGAGCTTAAGCTGTTCATGCTAAGTCTGGCACACACAAGTGACCTGTGACCGTGAGGTCGCTGTGTCCGGCCCTCCATGGAATTTATCACAAAGCCCTCAGGGTAAAGACACTTCTCTGTAATTGGAGTAAGGAAGTCTTTGGGGAAATCACAGGTTAAAGTATCGTGTGTGGCGTAAACCTGTATTTGGAAGTCGTAAAATTCTTGTCAACGCAAGCTGATGATGTTAGATTCCATTACAGACCTGTATTTGATCATAAATCTGGCATGCAAAAAAAATACAATTGTGTTTTTTAAACATACAGTACTGTGCATTTGTGCAGTATTTTTCTGTTGGAATGAAAACAGTTTGAGATTTAGTGGAGACCAAATATAGAGTCTGCATATTCGATTTTTATTTATTAAGTTAGTTATATTTTATGATTCATCCTTCTTATTTATAAAACAAAAAAGATACTTTATAAGCAGATGCATTTCAATGTTGCACTTGAAAACATGTCCAAGTCATGATTCACCACAAAATCAAAAAAGAAAAGGGAACGAAATAATAAAAATAATACATAATAATAAAGAACATTAAGCGTATTTTAGTTCTTTCTTTTTATTTTCTTTTTCACAATAATTAAGTTGCATTTTCACATCAGTTATAACTTATAATACATTAAATACATTATTTTATAACTTATAATAATTAACTCATATTAACTCATTTAAGCTTTAAAATTTAAATGAACAGTAGAAAAACGCTACACATACTAAATACAGTTTGCTTGTAATGCTGTACATTCTTTTATTTTTATGTATTTTTTATTTACTTTTATTTAAATGTATTTCTCAAAAAAACAGAAAGAAAGAAAAAGGAAGACCATTAAACATACAGTATGTTGTCATTTTTTTTTAAATAGAGTTATTATCCCAGACAGAAATTAGATTAAATTAGGATCAAACTGATTTTTTTGTTTTGTTTTTTGGCTTAGATTTTCTCCAAACAAGACCTCTCTTTAAGAGATCTCAGCACTGTCTTAAACTGTGTTCAAAATTTCCAAGATACCAAAGTATTCAATCAAATGTCAGAGATTTCAGTTTGGAGCAAAAAAAAGAAAAGAAAAGTGGACTATGTTATCCACTTTAATTTTGTAGCTCTGTAATTTTAGTGTATGTCAACGATTGCTTCTCTTGTATCTATATTTAAGTCTCCCTTAGGAACGACATCTGAGACAATGTTAATGCTTGAATGAATTTTTCCTCTGGGATCCACAATATGTCTTGGCTACTCCATGCTGCTTATTGTCTGTAATTTGTGCTCTATAATCAGTTTCCAAGCATTTAGTCTTTTATTTACCTGGGCACAGCCTGTGTGGAAGTGACACACACTGGTAAATGTGTGGCCTGATCCTAGAGGCGCAGCTATAAAACAATGGTTAGCTTTAATTGCAATGCATGGGTGGGCCTTCATTATACTTTCACAAATGTGTATTACAGAGAGAATGAGAGACAGAGAAAGCAAGCGAGCGCATGGCTAACTGTTACGAATCTCATGCTGTCTGTGTACAAAAATCACATCCTAAATCTGAACCTTCTGTAACATTCCCAGCTGCTCTGGAACATATTTTTGTGTGGCTCTAAACTCTGGTCCACATGGAGCGTGAGTTGTTGACGCTGCTGTTTTGGGATCTTTCATCCCGTGTTTTGCTGTTGTAGGAATTTCAAAGGAAATGTCTGATCAAAGAGTTATTCAAAAGATTCCAAAAGAATGTTGCTTGTAAATGAAGAGTGAGTGAACGGATCATGAAGGTGTTTGGGCACTTAAAGGTAAAGATGGATTTTTTAAAACGTCACAGCTTAATATGCAAAGACAACTGTATGTAAACTTTATTGCATTTATATTTGGTGATGTTATGGCTGAAATTACACACTAGTTAGTGCATGAATGAGAGCAAATCCCTACAGACATGTTCCAACATCTAGAAGAAAGCCTTCTTAGAAGGGTGGAAACTATTAGGGAGCACTGGCTGCCTGTTAATGCCAATCGTTTTGAAAATCAGTGTTCAACAAGGTATTTGGGTATATTATCTTTTATGCTTATACAAGCATCATCTTCATTACTCCCTTTATGGTCGTTTATGGCTTTCTCAACTTGAAATCTTAAAAACTATGATTATACCCAATTTAGGTTATTTAAATGGCTCACTTTTAAGAACTACATTTCTCAATCGTTTCATATCAGTGTTCTTGTTTTTTAACAGCAATTCAAGTAATTGAGTATATGTTTGACTCCATTAGCAATAGTGCACAAAGAGAGGAAAATGTTTTATTGGATATAAAAAGAAAGTTGTTCACATTACTCAAATAAATACTGGTTTGGAAGTTAGCTTGCTCAAATATTTGAGTAAATAAATAAAATTATTTGTCATGGTACCAGATACATGATTGATTTTTTTATTAAATTTTCTTATTCAGTATTTCACAGTTTTGGTTTAATAAAGTTTTTTAGGATTATTATCAAACCTTATCAAACCTAAATTCTACTTTTTATTTATTTAACATGTTTTTGGACGTGTTTTTGTGTCCAACTTAAAATGCACTTCTGATGAATGCATGCACTGATTATTATTATCATCTAAAGTAAATATGACTTTTGGGCATATGCATTCTGTATTTTGTATTTGTGGCATAAACTGAGATAAAGCAGAAGCCCAGCAGGAAGAATCTGCATAGTTTTGCACTGCAAGCTTATCTGTGTTTTCTAGGAAGTTCTGAGGAAGTACAGTCATTTGGTTTCACTTGTCCAAGAAGAGGATAAAAAAGCTCATTGGCATCATTTTGCACTAATGATCTGTTTTGTATTTTCGCTTATACGGTTCTCCTTGTGGGTTGTTGCTGTGGTGATTTTGTGGTGTGGCAACCCCACATACACAGGATACAGTTTCCATGCACACTTCTGCATATTACACCGAGTGATTTCCAAAAATGTTAATATTACTTTACAGGGTGATGGATGGGGGTGGGGGTGGGGGTGGGGGGGGGTTAGCAACTCAGTGTGCGTGACATACTGCAGTTCATTTGGAAGAATCTGATAAATTAAAATGATTGATTGGGTTCTGGCTATGAAATTAATTTTGAGGCCTTTCACTCATATTTGAGTCTTTATAATACAGAGGAACAGAATGCAAACTCTCAAATCCTTAACTTACTTAAGTATTTCTCACCTTTAAAAATGTACATGTAATCACTAGAAATCATAGTGGAGGACACTAAAAATAAGTTGTTGTTTTTTATTATTATAATATACAGTATATTTTCAGAAGATACCTCAACAATATCTAAAATAATTGTTTTGAAATAAACTAATTTCTAATCTATAATATTACTGTATGAC
>JAUMHE010000069.1:3861698-3890631 GCA_032359235.1 Enteromius mattozi | reverse complement strand
ACATGCATGTATGTTTCAGAAAAAATGTTGATTACATATTAAATATGTTTATTTATAAATTATATGAATATAAATATTTTCAAAATATATACTGTATCTGTGTGTATTTATATATACATAATAAATATACACAGAAAACACACATATATATTAAGCAAACAAAAACTTTTATTTTGTATGCAGTTAATCGTAATGAATCGTTTGACAGCACTAATAGCATGTATGTCTTCCTCCATTCTTAACCCAAAAACTCAATCCAGCAATCCAGATTTTATTTTTCAATTGTATGTCGACATGTGTGGTTCTCGCTCTGACAGCGACGAGCAGAAACTACTTGGTTGACTAGAGAGTGTTGCAACACAACATTATTCCCAGAAAGAATCAGTTTGTTTAAAGTGAGATAAATGTGGAATTAAAATGTGGAATATATTAGACAATATACAGAATGGTGAATTGTAAGTAATGCATGTACTAGACCTAGATAGTTTTTTTTGTTTTAGATTGTATTGTTTGATTGTATTCCTTGTAGTTTGTATCAGCATATATAGATTGGCAAGATTTATTGCAACAGTGTCCAAAATTAGAAAATTTCAAGCTTCCATTCAAATGGTTTTTGTGTGTTTTACAGGTACAGGACCTATATGAGACCCAGATACAAGGTGGCTTACAAAATGGTAACAGAAATGGAGTGGAAGTGTTGCCATGGATACAGTGGAGAAGACTGCAATGATGGACCAAACGGGGGATCTGATACTCAGATCTCAACAAGCAGACCTTGGCCTAGACCACAACCAGGACAAACTGGAACTAATAACGGTCATGGACAGAGCGGAGGGAATGGTAAGTCAATGTTTTCTCATGATCATCAGATTATGCTTCAAATCTTTTAAATAAAATTTTAACCAAAAAATTGTTTTTTAATTTTGGAGGATACCAAAACCCATTGGTTATATTTGGATGTCTTAGTTGGTTGTAGTTGCTCACACAGTTGTCTAACAATGTCTGGCCTTGCTGATGCTCTCAATACTTCCATATCTGCTTTTTCTACATCTTTTAAGCACTGTTAAATTTCCAAATATAACTGAGGCTTTATAGAAATCCTCTAAAACATTAAAACTGGACACCGGAGCAATGTTTTCACTGTCAGAGTTGACAAGACTGTGAATTCTGTGTCTGCCAAACTATTGCAAATCTTTAATTAGTTACTGACTACAATTGTGTCAGTAACTACTCATCTTAATGTCATCCAAAACCCGTAAGACCTTCATTCATCGTCAGAACACAAATTAAATTAAAATTAAATCAGAGAGTTGTCTGACCCTGCATAGACAGCAACTGAACTACCATATTCAAAGCCCAGAAACATCAATGTTCATGTGACATCAGTGATTCAACCATAATTTTATGAAGCTTTGAGAATAATTTTTACAGGACATGAGAGTGAGTAATTAATGACAGAATTTTCATTTTGGGTAAACTAGCCCTTTAAAATCGCCATTGTGTTTGATCTTTGTCTAGGGAGAGGTGACAATGACAAGATGAAACAACTGGAGGACAAAATCCAGAAGTTGACCAAAGACCTAACTGACCTGCAGTCAACTCTGCGTGGCATGAATGAAAAATTCCAAGAAGAAATGCGTAAACCAGGATTTAATAGTGGCAAAACACCAGCTGATGCAGCCCAGCCTGAAATGAAAGAGACCATCCATAACATTCAGACCAAGCTTGATCAATTGGACAACCGTACTCAAGCTCATGACAAGACTCTAGTCAGCATCAATAACCACCTTGTGAATGGAAAGGGGGGAGGCAATGATCTAGACATTGGAGAAGCAGAAGGAAGCAGATTCAACACCTTGAAGGAGGAAATCCTCAGAGAGCTTGAACGTCGAGTGACTCTTTCCTGTTCTGCATGTCAGTCTGGAGTGGAAGACTTAAGACGGCAACAGCAACAAGATCGGGAGAGGATCTTGGCTCTGGAAAAGCAGATTAATGCCATGGACCTGCGTCACCGCCAGACTCTTGATGGTTTACGCCGAGACCTCAGCCGGTCTCAAGGCTGCTGCGACACTGTGACAAACCTCAGTAGAAGACTTAATGACATAGACAGGAAGATAAGCTCAACGTCAGAGGCCTATGACAAGCTTCAGGATCGTCTGAATAGGGAACTAGGTGGAACTGGAGGTGGTGGAAATTTTGGAGGAACAGGTGGACAAGGACAAGTTCCTGTAATGCCAGAAGACTTTTTCAATGATAATCTAAAAGACCTCGAGAGACGGCTCAACAACACTGTCCAGAAGGCAGAGGAAAACTGTGTTTATATCGAGACTAACATACGGGACTCTTTCCAGCAGGAACTCAGAAATCTTCGCAATGAATTCAATAATCGTATTCTTGACCAGGAATACAGGATTAATGACATGGACCTTGATATTGGACTTGTTAAAGAAACTGTATTTGATCTTGATAAGCGCCTATCTCGGCTTGAGAATACAACATCCTTCATAGACAGGAGGTTAAGCGAATGCTCTGGATGCTCAGGCTCAAGTTCTGGGTCTAGTAGTTCTGGGTCAAGTACTGGGTCGGCTGGTGGTAGTCCGAGCCCTGGTGAGACGGTGAAGTCTTTGGAGTGGAGAGTCATTGCAAATGAAGATGAGATCAAGAGGTTTGACACACGACTCAAGGATTTCTCTGTGTCTGGTGATTCTCTTGAAGATAGGGTCATTAACCTCAGCCATGATGTTCGCAAGATCAAAGCACTGACTGGAGACAATGGGGAACACTTCAACAGGATTGTCATGGAGATTGAGAACTGTAACGTGTGCAGTACAGTAGAAGATGACCTAAAGAAACTCAAAAACATCACAAACCACTCCATGGATAGGTGGCAGAAGGAAATGAATAACATTAAAGGTAAAATTGACTCGGGTTGTGTGGACGTTTGCTCTGGTTTGCAGGACGAGATGGATCAGTTGAGAGAGGAGGTACAGAAATGCAGTGGTCAATGCAAGATCACCCTGAATACTCCTACAGGAACAGAATCAGGAACAGGTCACCTGGATGACCCACAGAAACCACTGGATGGACACAGTGTCATCAGCAGTAATACTGGTGACCTCAGGTCAATTCAGGGAGAACTCTCTGAAGTCATCTTAACGTTCAGCTCCATCAATGACACACTGAAAGGCCTGGAGCATGTGGTCCAGAAACACGACAGTGTTATCACCGACCTTGGTAACACCAAAGACAAAATCATTTCTGAAATTGACAAGATCCAGCAGGAAATGACAGAGCACATAGAGGATAGCAGGATACGCTTTGACAACGTCGACCGAGACGTACGCCGCTTTGGGAACAACTTTGTGGTCGAGATGGGTGACTGCAAGAGAACTGGTGATGGTCTGGATAAGAGGCTCTCTAAACTCGAAGTGGTTTGTGGTCGGTTTGACTCTGTCTCAGACAATCTCCAGAAGATCAAAGAAGGCCTGAACAAACACGTGTCTAGCCTGTGGAACTGTGTCAGTAGGCTAAACAACACAGTGATCTCACACAGCGGGTTCATTGAGATCCTCCAGAACACACATCTGGATGATATCCACGGCAAGATCAAGAGACTCAATTCCTCAATGGTCCACATCCTCAAGGAGTTCCAGAGCTTTACTGAGAATGACTTGACAGGTCTGGCTTAAGTGCTTGAATTGAAAGTTTATGTTTTTTAGCATACTAACATTACAGCCTGTAAGAACATGTTCTAAATGTCCAGCAACCGTAATTAATATAGCTCTTGTATTTTAATGGATATCAAAGTTGTACACCATTCTGAACTGAAATGGATACTAGCTGTTGTGAAGCATAAAGCAATTACTTTGTTGAATGTTTTTTTGATTACAATTCAGCAAACTTCTCTTTCTGTCATTCCATTTCAAATTCCAATTTAATGTCCTCTGGGATGTGCCCATTCAATTTAAATTCACACCATTCCAATTGGAGATGATTCTTCAGTTCTGGAATTTGCAAAACCTTGATGGATATGAAAAGAGACAACCTCTTTTAATTACTTCTATTCTGATTATAGGTTTACCTGGACCACCAGGTCCGCAAGGAGGAATTGGGCTCCCAGGTCCACAGGGACCTCCAGGTAATGATGGACCACCAGGTATTCAGGGCTTACCTGGGCCAAAAGGACCTCCTGGTGAGAAACCTTGTTTTTGTTTATTAATTTTGTCATGCTGCTTAAAGCAATAGTGGAAATGTTCAGAAATAGTTTGTCATTATTTACTTATTCATTGGCTTAGCAAAATACAAGATTAGAATGACATGATGATAAGTAAATTTGACAAGGACAATTGTAATTTTTGGGTGAACTAGACATTTCGTATTATTTGACACTTGCCCCATATTTTAAAATGACTCACACTCTGCATTCTCCTATTTTAGGTCTCAGAGGAGAGCGAGGTATGTATTTAATTTGCCTTTCATTTTTTTAGCAGCCATATCTTAGTCAAACACTGAGGTTATTTTGATGTGTGCCAATATCTGGAATGAAGGCAAAAATTCAGTGAGATATGTGTAAAGTGTCTGTTTGCATGACAGTCAGCAATCTTAAGTGTTGCTGCATGTGTTCAGTTGTTATTGACAGTACTGGGTCAGTAGTTGAGCCAAAGGTCAGCAGCTGATAACTAAAACTGGTTGTGTAAAGCATGTCTATATTAGTACATAGGGATGAATTTAGGGTTAGGAACTGGTGATGTCAACAATTTAAACCCCCAAAAAATGGCTTAAAAAAAAAAAAAACTGTTGTGATTCTCATTTCAGGTTTGGCCGGTGCAGATGCCAACATACCACGTCTTTCCTTCTCAGCAGCTCTCACAAATCCAATGGTTACATCTGGAACAATTATTTTTGACAAGATCTTTGTAAATGAAGGAAACTATTATAATCCACGAACAGGTAATCTTGGAACTGACTAAAAACAGTCTTATTTGCATTTCTGTTCCCCAAAATAATGAGGAAAGACAAACTCATGGAAATCTATACCCATCTTTGTTTTCTCTTGAATACAGGTATCTTTACTGCACCACTAGATGGACGCTACTTCTTCAGCGCCATCCTGACCGGTCATAAAAATGAGAAGATTGAAGCCGTGCTCTCCAAGTCTAACTACGGCATGGCTCGGGTGGACTCAGCTGGTTACCAACCGGAAGGGTTGGAAAACAAACCCATGGCCGAGGCCAAACCAACACCAGGTTCTCTGGCGGTCTTCAACATTATCCTGCCTCTCCAGAGGGAAGACACAGTCTGCATAGACCTGGTTATGGGCAAACTGGCCCATTCAGTGGAGCCTTTAACTATCTTCAGTGGTATGCTTCTATATGAAGATGTGTAGTGGTCTGATTAGCACTGAGACTAATCAGAAGACCAGCAAAACGACGGGGCTAGAAATAGACACTCTAAATGACGCTTATCCACCTGGGATGCCGATGCACATGCTGTGCATTGATTTTCCTTTGGTATTGTTTCCAATCTACGGATGTTGTTAGACCTCCTATGAACTCCTTGAACAGAGAAAATAGTTTTAATTGGAGGAACTGTTGCCCTTGATATATAATCCTAACTCGAATTTTGGAGAAGTGTTGTAACAAATACTACTGCAGGTTTGTGCGACCGTTGTTGACAATGTTTTTATTGAGATATTTCCATTTTATATGAATCACAGGCATGAGTTATGAATAATCTCTCATGCACCGAAGATGACCGTGAGGTCTGTTCGACTTCCCATGTATGCCACTGCACAGAAAAGTACTCTTCTGCCAAAGAGCTTGACTCACAGTCAGGGTTATATAGGTTAGGCTGATGGGTGTAGAATTTGGGAGATTTGATGAAAGGAATTCATATTTTTGCTGTGAATGTTTAAATCCTATGCTCCTTTTTTGGTTTGAGTCAAGGGATGATCTTTAAAAGTACAGTATGTGCCTTAATTTTGATTCTTTCCATTTTTTATATTGCAAGTGCCAAGTTTTCCAGGAATAACATCCTGCTCTTGCCAAAGACGCTTTACTTAATTAAATATGTGGTTGGTAGTTAATGATTTCAGGAAGCTTTCAATATATTATCCAAACTGACAATCAGTGATGTACCTCACTGCTTTCCATGCAAACTTTGCCTCTGGAAAAGAGATGATTGCAATGAAATCTTCGTTCCTCAGGCACACAGTTCCACAGCAGCTTATCTAACCAACAAAAAAGGCTTTTTTGTACATGCATTGCCCTGCATTTTGTGATCCCGTTGAAGCGTTTACAAAGACATCAGTATTACTGTAGCGGAGGACCATTTCATTTCGCTCCACATTCATATTCACAGCCTAAGTGCTCAATGGAGATTATTATCAAACAGAGTCTGTCCTTAATGTGGTTCAACAAAGTGCCTTTGAAGAATAACAACGCTGAGGATTCAGAGGGTGTCCTTCATCAACCGTTTCTTGCTGTGTGGTCTCGCTTCAATGTTTACTGTACGACGGCCCAAAGAATTTTGAACTACGCGTCTTTTGCTTTTTCTTGTTTAAAACATGCTTGTGCAATTTCACAGCACATTGAGAGAAAAGATCTCTGTGTAACGCTATGAATTTTCAGACTTTGTTTGGTCAAGAATGTTGAAAATTAAGGCTGCTATCTTTTATGTGCTGTGTTTCATTTATTATTTTTAGTTATAAAGAGATTCCCCAGCTCATAAAATGGAAGCTACAGCAGCAACGCAAGCATTAAAACATCTATTTACGTGTAAAAGAGACCAGATCTAAGATTTTATAGTTCCTTCTCACGGTTTAACCTGTTACCTTGAATGTGTACATTGGCAACACGTGTGTTTCAAATAAAGATATTTAATTTTACACATTTTATTCTCTGCTGAACTTATAGGTATATTGCATTACTGAAAGACTTACCATTTAATTTAGCACCGACATTGTTCAAAACACTAAGCAGACTATACTGCTCAGTGTTTCAAACACAATGAAGAGCATTCTGGTACTCAAGAAGCGTGATTCTGTTGAATAGAATTCCAGTCAGTGATTGATGGTGAAAGTTTTGCCACTGTCTGCGATCTCTCTATTCAGCATGGAAAAAGTTCATATACTGGAGTTGCTGGCTCATTTGTCAAAGCAATATGTGATTGAAAGCATGTTCTCAAATAGAAAGGACCTACCCTTTCTGTTTTTAAAAATTATTTTTAGAGGCATGTGCACAGAAACGCTGTGATTAAGGAGAGGAGTGAACAATGCATTTAATTTTCCACGTCGCAAGCCAGAGAAGTCATTTGGAGATTGGCTTGTGATTTAATGGAAAGAAAAACATTTCTGGGTGTCCATCCATAGTCATATGGAGATGTAGTTTATGATGAATAATGCCTTCTGCTTGTCATGTCACTGGTGTCTAGACAAAGTGTTGGTAAGTGAACCTTCTGCCCTCTTTCTGAAATGTGGGAGTTTTCATGTTTTTTCCCCCATTTCTTCATATTGTATTTCCTTATTGCTTTTTCAACTTTAAAGAAATAGCTCACCCAAAAATAAAATAAATGATTGTAACCAGACTGTTTTGGGTCACCATTGACTTCCATAGTAGGAAATAAAATACTATGGAAGTCAGTGAGAATGGCGTTCCCAACCCTTTTTTCTTTTGTAATGAAACATATTTCCAAATTAAACAGAATAGTCAATGTAATTAGGATGAAACATTATTTTATACATCAGGATTGCATTGGATCATCCAAAGTGCAAAATGGAGGTGAGCTGAACATGAAATTTCACTGGTTTGAGAGGAAACAACATTGGCATGCACATTAGAGTTTTTTATCAGGATGTGGAGACTGATGCCTAACTTCCCTCTTCAGAGAATCTCCACATATCGAAAAGGACAAGCTTTTTTCAAGTTTGTGGCTAAAAAGGAAAGTTGGTTCTGAGGTACAGTAAGTAACATTTACATTTTGATGAAATATTATGAAGTCAGTTTGTCTTTGGAATAATGTGCATGTGACACAATGTGACAATGTGACACAGTATAATGAATCTTTGCTCATGGGGTTAATTTCATTATATATGTATAAATATAGTTGGAATAGTAAGAACTAATATAATGACTTAAATTTGTCAGTGATTGATGTAGGTTTCTAGGCATGTGACACAGTATTTCCATAAATTTTAAGAAAATGGTGTATTTTACAGTATATCACCGGTTTTATACGTAGGCTTAAAGAAATTCCATTTGCATTATTTTCCCCAAAGTAAATGTCAGACAGTTCTTGTCAGACAGACTGGGTGTCACTATTGCACATTGGGTGTGGTAAAAGAATCCATGTAGTGCTAGCCAGCTGTGTCTAAATGGGATTGGGTGGGATAATGTCACGTATCCTGTTTGTCTTTCATCTTTGTTCACTTACATTCAGCTGTCTTCCTCTGTCTCTGTTTCTCTGCATACAGTGCAAACACACAGGCCTGTGCTCCCTACTGCTGCAGAGATGCTTGCCAATACTTCAGTATCAATCAGGGAACAATATCCCTGAACTCCTCCTCATAACTCATAAGTATTATCAAAGCCCTGTTGGATAGTATACTCACAATGTTTTTTCTTCAATACAGGTTTAGGTTAGAAGTTTAGACTAATGTGTTCGTAAAAAGTCTCTTATATGTTCATCAAGGCTGCATTTATTTGATCAAAGGTACAGTAAAAAGTAATACTGGGAAATATTATTTGACTTAGATATTCATTTGGTGTTCATATTAAAAATTATTTTTATTTATCAATTATCAACTGTTTTATTATCAACAGTTTTTGCTGTTTAACACTTGAAGTGCCCCATTATGCCATTTTAAGGCTCCTAATATTCATTATTTTGGGAGACAATAACTATTTCTCGTGCACTTTTGGATTTACAACTTTGCAGATCATTTACATTCACATACAGCTACATAACACACTGCATGAAAGGCAATATTGGAAATGGCATAAGGGCACTTTAAATAAAATTCAAAAGAACTACATTTATTTGAAATAGAAATCTTTTTGTAGCATTATGAATGTTTTCACTGTCACTTTTGATTAACTTAATGCATACTTTATTAATAACGCTATTAATGTTTTACCCCAAACTTTTGAAAGAATATGTATGACTGTATTCAACATTGATAATAATAAAAACATGTTTCTAGATTATAAGAATGATTTTTGAAGGATCATGTGAGAGTGAAGACTCATGTAATAATGCTGAAAAGTACATTATTACTTTACTGAACGATCAGTAAAGTAATAATGCTGAAAATTCAGTTTTGCCATGACAGGAATACATTTATTACAATTTAAAGTACATTAAAAAAAGAAAACAGTTATTGTAATTGTAATAATATGTCACAGTATTAATATTTTACTGTATTTTTGATAAAATAAACACAACAATTAAAGACTTATTTAAAAAAAAATATTTATAAAAAGTATTATTCCAAATATTTGACTGGTAGTGTACAAAAAAATCCTAAAATTGAATTTACTGTCTTTCTGATATCGCAATTTTACTAGTTTTTTTTTAGCCGAAGTGAAGAGTTGTAAGTTGTTTTCTTCAAGTAATTTATTAATTCTAATATACAGAAGAACATCAGTAGGCTATACCACCATAATTTAGACTTATCCTTTAATTATACATTAGTTTTTTTCTATGTGAAGCAACATTTTTTAGTACCTCATCATGCCTTGACAATAACTAAAGGCTTACAACGATAGTTAAGACTATCTGCATGCTTCATGTCTGTACTACACTCCAGCTGTGCACCTCTCCGCCATGTTCAGTGTAAAATTCCATCATATCCATGGACGCCACATTTTTTGCCTGCAATCTGGCAGCCAAATGTGAGAGCATCCTGTAGGCTGCCCCCTGCAGAAAAGAGAAAGGAACCAGCTTGATTTAAATCCACAACTTACAATAACCTCTTACTTCTTTGTGCTTCAGAATCAGACCTACATCCTTACCCTTTGAAAGGGAAAGGATCACAGAAGCATTGAACGTATCTCCTGCTCCGAGTGTGTCTACAAGCTTCTCAGGAGGGAATGTATCTGAATGGATGATTACACCATCGGGACCCATGGCATCCGCTCCCTTTTCCGCCCAGGCACAAATGAGGGTAGCTCTAGACACACAAGCAAACTCATTTACAGTAAACACATGAAACAGCTAATATTTCCAATGAACACATACTTAAGCGTTGATTACGAATAGACATGGCCAGAATTTTTGGATCACTAATGACATCTAGTGGAGGTTTTAAATCACTGACTCACCCCTTTCTCAGACGACCATAGAAACCCTTCAATGCAGCAGCGGCTGAGGTAAACCCAAAGTGCTGGGCCACATCCTTACTAACAAAGACCTGAGTGAAAGCAGCCACAGATAAGCAGGCTGTGTAGCGTACAAACATGTCTCAAAACTTATCAGCTGACCTGCATATATAATCAACACACTCAGATTTCCACAGAATTGAAATGCATTGCTCTCCTTACAAGTTTATTTATTAAGTATTTAGTTGAATGTGTATTTATTATATATTATGACTTCAACTCCCAATGCAGTATTATCAGCTCTGTTTATTTAAAAAATGTTCGAAATCAAAGCAAGAAAAAGAGAAATATTAGTGGAATCCAGATTGTGTATGGGACCTACTTAGAAGTCATACATTTTAAAATATATTTAAGACTGTTTTATTTAAATATATTTAAATAATTTATATATTTAATAGTGCTGGGCAGTGGTTAATTGCAATAAATCACATCCAGAATAAATATATGTGTGTATACTGTGTATATTTATTATGTATATATAAATACACACACATGCATGTGTATATTTGCACAAAATATGTTGTTTATATATTAAATATATTTATATATAATATACATTATATGAATATAAATACTGTATATGCATATAAATATTTTCAAAATATATATTGTATACATAATATATATATATATATATATATATATATATATATATACATTATTATGTATTGTGTACATAATAAATATATTGAGCAATATTATTATAATTTAAAATAAATGTTTTCCATTGTAGGTTTTTATTTTTTATGTAATTTTAAACTTTTATAAAATTATAAATGTATTTAAGGCCACTTCTGATCAATTTAATGCTACCTTAAATAATCATAATAATAATCATAAACTAAATCGCACACACTCCAAACTTTTGAACAGTAGTAGATATATACATTACAATTTATACATTTTAAATAAGTGTTCAAAATGTAAATATTTTGAGTGATCTGACGGTCCAAAACCAGCTTACAAAGAACATTTGACTATGTGGTTTATAAATGTGAACATAATGTTTTTTATTTATGGAAAATTTGTTTGAAACGTGGTAAAATCATACCAAATCACCAAGAGGGAACAGCTGGTAGAGGGGTTCCCTGGTCTTCTCGATTTCCACAGAGATAGTGATTCTGTTCTTCTCTTCCTGCTTGCTGTTATACTCTCTCACCCTCTCAATCATCTTCACTTGTTCTTCAGCATTACGGCCCTGACAATGCATTCATAAAACAATCAGCTTTAGTTCTCTACTATATTCTCTGGAATAAAGCTATTAAACACAGCTCAGAATGAATTAAATGGTGTTTTGGTGTGACTAGCGTGAACTTGGGAGTCTTACTATGAAGCAAGTGAAAGATATTTGGCAGACACTCTCACCTCCCAGTGGATCCACTTGTACTGGCTCAGGTCCACCTTTGAAAAATCTTCTACAGAAACATCTGGCAAGTTTCTGATTAAACAGAGAGAATAGCTGATGAAAGTTCTCTTGTATTTTAGACTACAACAATCAGTGTTAAAAGAGCGATCAGTAAGTAATGATTGTACTTTGTGTACATGATAGGTCACTATCTATTATTTTGATATGATCTGCTGTAATCATATTATAAAAATCTGTTTACAGTCACAAACTGAATTAGTGAAAGGTCTGTATAGTGGAAAAACCCTAGATTACTGCCTTAGACCGGATACCTGTCAGTTTGTATACAGTAAAGCATTTGATAACAGTCATCAGTACAGGCAAATAGTCAGCTTTGGGCTGTGATTACAAGATCACTGTGATTATAAACCAAAGTCTGCTTCTCAGCAAAGAGGAAAAGAGAGACTAGAAATGTTAATCAAGGCCAAGATTAAAAGTAAGTCTTGTTTTATACATTCGTTTGCTAAAAACAGAGACAAACCAGTCTTAAAGGAATAGTTCACCCAAAAAAGAAAATTCTGATATCATTTACTCACCCTCAAGTAGTTCCAAATCTGTATGAATTTCTTTGTTCTGCCGAACACAAAGGAAGATATTTTGAAGAAATTTTGTAATCAGGCTGTTTTGGGTCACCATTGACTTCCATAATATTTTTTTTCCTACTGATGACCCAAAACAGCCTGGTTACAAACTTTCTTTAAAATATCTTCCTTTGTGTGCAGCAGAACAAAGAAATCCATACAGATTTGGAAACTACTCAAGGGTGAGTATTTGATAACTAAATCTTAATTTTTGGGTGAACTATTCCTTTAACCATAAAAAAATAAATCTTAACTGGGTGATCAGAACTGTATGTGAGCTTGTTTCTGTCACAGGATAAAAGATTTTAAAAAACGTAATTGTGAATTTTTGTCTCACAATTCAAATTTGTATCTTCACAAAACTCAAAAAAAGTCAAAATTGGAAAATACAAATCTAAGGGGAAAGATGAGATATGAAATTATAATTCAGAGAGGAATAAGTCATAACTGGAATTTTTTTTTTTTTTTCAGAGTTTAAATCTCAGAATTCTGAGTTTAAATCTCACCATTCCAATTTTCTTCTCAGAATTCTGAATTCTTACATCACAATTCTGTTATTTTGTTTCCATGGAATTAAAAATAAAAAAGCAATTGCAATTTTTTTTTTTCTCACAATTGCTAGTATATATCTCACAATTTCAACTTCTCTTTTTAGAATTGAGAGTTTTTATCTATAAAGTCCCGAGTTTACATATAAAGTCAGAATTGCGAGATATCTTTAAATTTCTCAATTCTAGGGAAAAAACCAAAACTGTGAAATAAATTCCAATTACTTTTTTACCTTTTAAAAAACAAGCTGACTGAATGGCTGACTGGACATTATGCAACTTATTACACGGCTGCTTACCAAATACATAATCATGTAAGTTTCATAAAGTCACAAAATTCATAAATCATTTTTTATATTTTAGAGGTTATTATACACATATTACATATACAATATTTGGCCACAGAATGTAGGAACTGATCTGTCAGAATCACATACTTCAGAAAGCCGTGGAATAAGTTAGCTATTTAGTTAGTTAATAAGCTTTGACATTGTGTGCTGTTGTGTGTTGTTTAAAACGATTAAATAAAATAATATTGTATAAAACAAAAAAAAGTAATTGTAAAACATAAATGAACTAAAAATAACAAATTCCCCACAAAATAAGCACTCAAATTAATGCATGCAATGTCAAATTGTAATGATTTGTTAATGGCAGCTACTTTAACTCTAAATTATTGTCAATTACAGCAGTGCCATTGCAGAAAGACTTTTTCAGATTATGTTTGAGAATGGGAAATGGTAATTTACCAGATAACTTTGGCTATGTTATGCTTATTGTAATGCTACTCTTACGTGTCCGAGAGCACGACAGTGCGAGAGCCATTGGTGGGACACACCACACAACAGGCACACGGGGTCTCACCCCTCGGCTGCCAAGCCACACCAGATATGTCCACCCCACGATGTGCAAAATCCCCCACGATGAAACTAGTGCAGCAAACAGAGAGGTATTGCAGTGACCCATATGCACTACTGAGTGATTTGGGCTGAAAACATGTAACAGGCTCACAAAGCGTGCCACACTGAACTTTGAACCATGCACCTTTAGCGCACCCTTTAAAGGGAAAAAGCATTACCACTTTGAGCAGTTAGTACAGTTTCACTTGTTGCTTTGATTTGATCTGCTGCGACAGCCATCCTGTGAGGAAAGAGCTTCATAGTGTACACAAACTCACACACAAACCTGTTCATATGCAGAATTGTACGGCTTCCTGTCGTCATGCTGCTGATTACTACAGAAGCTGGAAAAGAGCATTCAGCATGCTCCAGAAGAAGAGAGATGTCAATCTTGTACATTTGAAAGTCATTCAAGATGAAGCTAGAAGAACAAATTACCAAGGAAAAGTATATGCATACAGAATGTAAACTAAAGTTGTGTGAGGGACAGGAAAGTGTATTTGTCTATATGAGCTGCAGGAGTAAAAAAAAGATGAAAATGCATCCAGTGTACAGTCTTCAGTGTCACATGATCCTTCGGAAATCATTCTAATATGAAGATTTGATGCTGAGGACATTTCTTATTATTATAAATGTTGAAAACAGTTGATCTACTATATTTTAGCTGTTACATTTTGGGCAAACTGTGATGCCCTACCATTCAAAAGTCTGGAAAAATTAAGATTCTTTTCAAATAAATTAATACATTTATTTAGTTAAATTGATCAAAGGTTAGAGTACATATGTTCATTGATTATAAATGTTTCTTAAGTGTCAAAGCAGCATATTTGAATGAATTTTGAAGGATCAAGTGACATACAATACCAAAGAATAATAAATAATAATAGAAAAAATATTCTATTAAATAATAATAATATATAATTTATAACTTTGTTGTATTCTGAGCATTGCTGAAAATAAGGAACTCCATAATCGTGCATATAAAATGTACATAATAATACTATGAAAATGTTGCATAATAGTAGGTAGAAACACTTACTCAGCTACTGATCCAGGAGCCAAAGATCCCATAAATGCACATGGGGCCCCAAGCAGAGACAAAACTGTGCACGTGTTTGATGCATTTCCTCCCCTCTGCCATCTCTGAGATAAACACCTACAAACCAGTCGCACCATTAACTACAGCAGAACGCTCTTATAGTCAGACCGATTATGCGTTCACAACGCTAACGCAAAAAGCGCATCAAGAAATGATTAGCAATTACACAATATTATCAGAATTACTCGCCTGGTATCAGTATCTTCTTCCGGGTATTTATCCACAACATTTATGATATCCAGACACACCAAACCAATGCTGAGTATTTTTTTGTCTCCCATATTCTTCCTGCAGAACGATATCCTGAACTATGGACTTCAAACAAAAGGTCATTACGTTACACTGTTCAGCACAAGAACGGCAGACGTTTATCTTTCAGAGGGAATGGGAGAGCGTAAACATGGACACGAAGTCTAACGGCTTTTACCGAGTGTTGCCGAAAGTGTCAGCGCGAGCTGAGCACGACGATTCCCGACTTTTACCGAACGTAGCCGAAACTGTGCTGTCCGTTACTGTTTCGTAGTACGGTGTTGCCAAGTCCCCGGTTTTCCGTGGAATTGGGCTACTTAAATGCTCTTTCCGCGGGAGGTTAGGGAGCGACCCCAATAGCTTGATATTTTAACCCTGGAACATGACCTGTCAAAAAACGTGTATTTTACCCCACAGGAACGTGATTTTTACCGGGAATAGTAGTTTTAAGAAACATTTAAGCGGGTTTTACTTTGAAAACCTGGCAACCCTGGTTCTAAAATGCATTTGCTGTTTAAATCACTTTTACATATTTGAATGTACACATGATCTGACAGGCTTTCAGTTGGCCCACAGTCGCGTTTTTAATATGATTTATTAGTTCTGAAGACTAGGTAAAAACGAAGATAAGACAATGGAGGAGACTTCAGAAAGTGTTGTGAGCTGGGTGGCAGAAGGCAACCTGGAGGTCCTCCAGATCTATAAACTCCTGCAATATGTACGGGAGAAGAACAAACCACAGATAAATAAGATGGTCAACGTGGGTGTATCCAGTCTGCTAAATCTGACCGAACCCAAACAGGGACTCAGTGCCTTGTACCGGGCCTCTCTGGACCGCGATGAAGACTTGGTACGGTTCCTTCTATCACTGGGAGCCCATCCTGACATACAGGATAAGAAGGGCCGCACACCACTGATGCTGGCTGCACAGTTGGGCTACTTCAATATTGTGTATCTTTTGATCACAAATCATGCAAATGTGAATCTCACAGATGAAGAGGGAAAAGGTAAGAACATCTTTTTATATACTCAAAAATTTTAATATGATTTACCTGTTTGGAGGCCTCAGAGTATATAACAGGTGACAAAAATAAGGCTATGTTTTTAATTGTTCTTTTATATAATATTTATTGTCTATTTTATTTCTATTGCTTTTACTAATCATGCTCTTCGTTTGTAGGGGTGCTGTTCTACTGCATCTCTCCAGCTAAAGAACATGCTCTCTGCCTGCAGATGGCGCTCAGCTTCAATGCAAATGTCAACCATGTTTCTAACTCTGGGAAGCCACTGCTTGTGTTTGCCTGTGAGAATGCAAAGGACTGTGAAGACCTGTGCATAAACATTTTGGAGAAAGGAGCTGATCCAAATGCATTAAATCAGGTTTGAGATCTGTCCTCAAATCATAGTTTAGATTAATGTTGCCTTATATGTTTGACCCAACAAGATAGTATGGTATAGTGATAATATAGTATAGTATATAGTATAGTCGCAGACTACTTACATAAAATGCATATAATTGCTACTCTCTCAATAATTTGTCTTTGTAAGATGATATGTTTCACTTTGTGATTGAAGTGCTGTTGATTAGATTTTATTGTGGAGGGCAAAACGTATAGGCTAATGCAATGCAGTATAATGATATATGAAAACTGAAAAATAAATGTTCCCCAAAAGCCTAATATATCATATTTGATAAACACATTTGTAACATGATTTTGAAATATTGCTGACAATGTAAGGTTATTCTTACTTTTAAATCAGTAAAGACTTTAGAGCAAAAATGCTAAGTGTTAAGGATAATACTAAAAGGCCTTTTGATTGCTAAGAAAAGGTATTAACTATCGATCAGATGATGTAAGTTATGTAATTTTAGCATAGATTTGATCATATAATTCATTTGGAGACCTTAGAAATTTCTGTATAAAATATGATACATTCTGCTTAATATGTCATCATGAAAATGTGGGTTTTGATGGAGTCAAATCAGTATATTTGTTATGTTTTGGCTCTCCAAAGGTGACACGTTGCTCTGCGCTCATGGAGGCAGCTAAGGCTGGTGCTGTGAAGCTTATCAGAGCCATTTTACAAAAAGGAGGGAATCCTGACATGCTTGATCAAGAAGGACGATGCGCTGCCCACTTTGCTGCAGAAGGAGGTTTTCTTGAGGTTATCCCATGGCATTCTGAATAGTACAAAATTCACCTTTGTTTCACTTTGGAGAGTTTTACTGTCTCTGCTTTATACAGGTTTTACAGGTGCTGTCTGCATACTCTGCTGACTTGGGTATCAGCTCGACAAAGGGTAACACACCACTGCACTTCGCTGCTGCTGGAGGCTTTAATGAGTGCTGCAGATTCCTGGCCCAAAGAGGTAGACTGGGTCTAATGTCTTTCCATTTGCCCAAAAACAAGTACTGACTGAATTAAATACACTGACCTGAATAACGTCCCACTACTACTGTCATCAGTAGAGCTGCTTATCAGTGAAGTTATCGTTTCATTATGAATGAACATACAATTATTGAACTGAACTGATAATGCTATTGTCTTGCTAACAGAGAAGAATACAATCTCTATTGTATAAAGCACTATAAAAATGTAACTTGTCATGACTTGAATTAAAGTTGGTCATTAAAAATCATGCAGTTTTGCATTATGAACCCTTTTCATAGACTTTGTTGATACATTTACACAGATTTAATGTTGGAAAAGAAAAATTTAAGTTCTTAAAAGTGTACGTTGTATGTACATTTATTAAACTGTACTGCAGTTTTATTTACCTAGTTATTGCTTCTAAGTGAGTTTTTCTATTACAACAGTTTCAAAAGTTGAAAATTCTTCTGAAAACAGTAATCAGTCTCTCTGTATTCTTTATTGGGGCAAATGGGAATGCAAAAACCCTACAAATATTCTGCTGCGTTAAGGTGCTGCCTTTATTAATAGCAGTACTCGTTTTGGTCCACAACAGGATGTAATCCCAAGCTAAAGAATCTAGAAGGTCAACTTCCAAGCCAAGTCGCCAAAAGCAATGGTCACAAAGCTGCCCTGAAGGAGCTCAAGAAAGCAGAGAAAATGCATGTGAAGCTATCTGTGCCTGATGCCGTAAACCCCAATGAACTCTGGGCCGTCACCCTTCACGACTGGTCTTGTGAACATGAGACAACCTTGCGCAAAGACTTTGAAACTGCTGAGGGACTCGACAGACCTGTTGAAAATGTTTCTGTGGAGAATTTTGTGTCTTCGCTTCAAGCGCATCAGGCTCCTGTAAGTAATGAGAACCTGCAAAGGATCGTCATGGAACATGACAAAAACGGCGAAAATGTCGTCAACGTAAACGACTTTTTCAAAGGCCTCAAGTACCTCCAGAAGGCCTTTGTCATCTCATCCTACGCTCCGAAGCAGGCTAAGAAGGAAAAGGGTGGCAAGGAAAAGAAGAGTGGTAAATCTTCCTCGTCATTGCCTATATGCGTAATGCCACCTGAGCAGATCTCGATAAGAGAGGATAGTGGACTACCTTACTACATGATCGAGAACTACCAGCCATTCACTGACACAAACCGTTTCAACCCAGACCGACCACCAGTTCACCCCATCGAGAATGATTCGGCTTGGTATATCGATGAGTCTGACAAGACCTATACCAACATCCATTACTGTGTGAAGACTGGAGATATAGAATCTCTCAGCCTGGCGTTTACCCAACAAGTGCCTGTTGATGTCAAGGATCAGTTCTTTAAGACGCCACTCATGACAGCATGCAGCTGGGGCAACTACAAAGTAGCTAAATTCCTCATTTCGCTGAGGTAATGCTACTAAGAAATTAATGATTTAATGCTGTTGGAGGACTTTTAGGACCGTGCCATTTAAAAAAAAACACATTTTGTTTCTGTGACTCTGTAGGGCTGATGTCAATGCAGTTGACCAGTTTAACTGGACGCCCCTCCACCATGCTTGCCATGCAGGTCATGTAGACATTACCATCATGCTGGTGCAGTCTGGAGCCATGGTGGATGCAGTGGCAATGAATGGAGCAACTCCACTCATGAGAGCTATTGAAAGCTGTCGATTCAGCTGTGTAGAGTATCTCATCAAAGCTGGAGCCAATGTCACGGCAAAAAACAAGAGAGGTGCTGGGTTTGAAATTGAAATACCTCTATTTCTGCTACGTTATATTATTTTTCAAACGTTGTCAGTAAGAGTTAAGAATTTGAAGAATATTTGAAAGAAGTCTCTTATGCTTTTATGCAATGCATTATTTTATTTAAAATACAGTAAAATAGCAATATTGTGAAATGTTAATTTTTCTATTTTAATATATTTCAAATTATGTATATTTTATATTTTTTAACTGTATTTTTTTTTTTACATTTCCTGTGATGGAAAAAAAAATCTTTAATCGAGTCTTTGGTGTAACACGATCCTTTAGAAATCTAATATGCTGATTCAGTTATTAAGAAACATAATTATAAACAGTTGTGCTGCTTAATTTTGTGGAAACCATGATACATTTTTTTCAGGACTGTTTGATGAATAGAAAATAAAAAAACAGGCTTTATTTGAAATAGAAAAAAAATGTTACAGTAATCTATGCCTGCATCTGCTTTTTTAAAAAAAACAATTAAATATTTATGTGTTCACAGGCCAAAATTGCTTGGACATTGCTAAAAATTATGGAGATGTGCGAATCATTGGTTTGCTCATGGCCAAATTCAGCAGAAAGGACAAAGAAAAACCAACTTTTAAAACAGCCTCTTCAGCACAAGAAAAGGTGAATGGGGAAAAAATGCCTTTCTTTCTATAGCTAGTTTGGATGTTTAATATGTTGTCTTCTGTTTTTGTAGATGCGTATTCGGCCACCTGCACCGTTGGTTTCAGCAGCTGTGAAAAAAGACCTGAGAGAGAATATCATAGTTAAGAACCCAAAGTTCAAGATTAGAAGTGGCACCAAGAAGTCTGACATCAGCTTTGTTCCCAAAATCGTAAGACAATAAAACACAGAGATAGATAGATAGAAAGACAGATAGATAGATAGATAATTTCTGATGTTTTCTGCATTCTAGCTTTGGGGAAAACATCTGTCCACAACACACTGAGAAGGAGAAGGGAACACTCTGACAAAAAAGACCATTCTCAAGGACTTCATACATTTTAACAAGAGCATCCCAGAGCTCAATGGGATTGAACGACTGGGGAGGAATAAATTCAATGTCTCCACTCAAAAGCTGCTTTGCATTCAGAGCTACTGTCTGTCTTTCATTTCTGACTAATTAAGTCTTTCCCAGACTTGTTTGTCTTTTGTCATTTAAGAAAAAAAGGAAAGATAGGTAAAGAAGGACCACAAAAAATCCCTTTTCTTGACAGTGGATAAAAATAACCTTTCATAATCAGTCATTGAGATGCACAGTGGTCACCTTATTGTGCTGCCATTTGGGATACTGCTATACAAACCCCTGACTGAGAGCACCACCTGCTCTATAATCTTTTTTCCTTTATGCTTCTCCTGTGACTTTGGCTCTAATCACCAACCCCTACTGAACACAGGAAAAGGAGATGACAGTCACATGTTTCAAGGTAACACATTAATCATTGTAAGTGATTGTGACATTCTGATTGAAATATACATGTACACGTGCTTGATTTAAACCATCACATTGGCCAGCAGGCGGCAGTCAGACACAATAATGTATAATTTAATGCATAATTTTGACTGGGGACAACATTTTGTTTGACAAGACGACATGAATAATGTCTGCTCATGTATTTAAAGATTAACACAAGAATTTTGTCTGGATGTGTTACCCTGAGAAATACTGAAAACACTGAATGTAGATGTCAAATATTGCGTACATTTTACATTGTGTAAAAAATTTGTGCAGCACAGAGGTGTTGTACTAGGAAATGACTCAACAGTGGATCCTCTGCAGTGAATGGGTGCCGGCAGAATAATAGTCAATAAATCATATTAACACCTCCAGTGAAAAGGTTATAAATAAATATATATGTATATATATACAGTACATATATACAGTACATATATATATATATGTTTAGAGCTGTTTTGGTATTTGGTGTTTTGTCACTTGTAAACATTGCTTTGTTTGATCTGTGCATACAGTATATCTCTTCTATTTTGGATCGTGAATATGGATTAATCATATTTTAGAAGCAATGTTTTAGAGTTAAAATATCTTAATGATGGATTTGTTTATTACAAACACAGTTTGTCAAGAATGATGGACTGGACTGGTTTTGGATGGCCTGAAGGTAAGTACATTTTAAAGGAACACACCACTTTTTTTTCCAACTCCCCTAGAGTTAAACAGTTGAGTTTTACCATTTTTGAATCCATTCAGCCGATCTCTGGGTCTGGTGATAGCACTTTTAGCTGTAGCTTAGAATAGATCATTGAATCTGATTAGACCGTTAGCATCTTGCTCAAAAATGTTTCAATATTTTTTCATTTTAAAACTTAACTCTTCTTCAGTTAACTAAGACAACGGAAAATGAATAGTTGCAATTTTCTAGGCCTATATGACTAGGAACTATACCCTCATTCCAGCGTAATAATCACTTTGCTGCCATACCATGGCTGCAGCAGGCACAGTAATATTACGCAGCATTTGAAAATAGTCCCCAGCATTTTCAGGCTAAATATTGACAAAATATTGAAACTCTTTGGTCATTTTTGAGTGAGATGCTAATGGCTCCACCAAATCCAGAGATCAGCTGAATGTATTTGAAAACGTTAGGTGGAAAATGAGCCTATTTTCAAAACAAGTGGTGTGTTCTCTTAAGCAAATCTTTCTTTTTGGCTGAAATATTTATTTTACAAGACCCTAAAAACCAAAAAGCACACTCTGTGTCTAAAATGTAGTTTTAAATGCTGTTCATCTCCATTGACTGCAAAGCTCAATAGAAATTCAAAACACCTGCACATTGTTGTTCCCAGACTCTGACTCGGCACATTCGCATGAAAGGAGACACAGTGGAGTCAGCTGGAACTCTATCTGTCATTCCATACTGTGCAACCGGATGTGATGATAGTTCAAGTGGCCGTTGCAGAAAGGACAAGTCACTGAAGATATCAATTCTTCTGCACTACAGACAGAAGCAGGGCTATCAATAGACAGGTTGGTTTTAATATGAAATAATTCAGTCATACACAAGGACTGTTTAATAAGTTCAAGGCCTTAAAAGGATGAGGAAATGATAATCGGCTCCAGAGCTGGAAATAATTGCCTTGATGATGTGGCACTCACAGACACACTGACCTCAGCTCCTAATCTTTAGCTCCAAAGGAAAAATAAAGAGGAGGGGAAAGGAGAAAGGTGTACCACAAATGAGGAGGGAGGAATGTGTAGAAAAGCAGAGGAAGGTTATTCAAGAAAAGAAGGTGAAACGTATCAAGGTGAAATGTATCAAGTCCAAATGTTATTGTGTGACATTCAGTTTATTAGTTTTAAATAAACTCAGAAATGTATTTAAAATTCCAGTCTTGAATGTCACTTGCTCAAAACAGCATTCTAGTGACATCTTCACTGTTAGAACAATGATACGAAGCTGTCAGTGAAGCAGTCTTCTAAGTTATAGAAGTTAAAAGTACATACTTATGCCCCTAAATGGTAAATTCTTACACAATGGCACAAATTTTACATTTCTAAGAATTATATAAAAATCTATAAAAATGAACGGAGTACTGGATCACACAGTGCAGTGTACCTGCATTTTTATTTTTAAAAAAAGGCCACAAAATGTTAAAGCACAAAATTGCTAAATATAATTCCAAGTCCATAATTGCACTAAATAATCATCCATGGTTGTTTTTAAATGGGCTATATCAATCAAATTGAACTGAACTGAACCGAACTAAATTAAGTCTGCAGCTTGATGAGGTCATGCGTTTATCATGGAATAATGCATACTGTTTCCTTTAATATTATACTACAGACAGCCATTTCTGCTTCATGGTAAATGAATTAATTCCTTTTTATTCTCATTACCTTGCAGTGTGATTTTGTTTCACATGATTGCAAATTTATATCTCTCGATTATGACTAATATATCTCAGTATGTCTTTACGTTTCACATTTCTTTTAGTCTATTTACCAATTCCCTTCTATTTTAATTTTTAATCCAAGGTGATCTCTTAAAAGTTCTTAATTGGCATCTGTAGTTCCATGAAGAACCTTTAACATCCCATGGAATCACTAAAGGTTCTTTAGATTGTTAAAATGTTTCAAAAGGTTGAAAAAGCTTTTAAAATCAACACCGTGGAATTAAATATGGAATCTTTATTTTTAAGAGAGTGGAAACAGGTTTCCACCATATACTGTGAGTATTCCGTTCTCTGTCCTTAACATATATTTTTGTGGATAGTACAATTACGTAAAATACCAAATAGTAAAAGATCATAATTAATTTGCATATTCAATTAGCTGATCCGATTTAACCTCATCAGGTGTTTTAGAGTGAGTCATTAAGTCCATGAAAAGCTGTGATGTTCCATGTCATTGTAATATGCTGGATGTCATACTCATGTGAATTATTAAGATGTGCACATGATATTTGGAAAGGTGGCTCTCTGTAAATGTGCCTCTTTTTATTATTTCGCATGAATTTTCTTCTATGTAATTATCTGCATCTGCAGCAGTGCGATTAAGCCTACACAAAGATGCCATATTGTTTCTGCTGCTTAATCACAGTTCAGCATGCAATCATCGATGGTAGGCAAATGATGAGGTTAATGACAGATTTCCCACCTTTTTTTACCATGAGCAATATAGAATAAGGGCTCTTTCTGACGTGTTGTGGGGGTGGGTTCTGGCAGTGCTAATTGACAAGAAAGACTGAAGGGAATCTGGCTCAAATAAATGAGCTTTAATTGGTAACAGTGTGGGTCCTGTAAATGTGCACTTGTGTCAAAGAATTCAGGATTAAACAGCACTCGCTCTGCCGGTGCAGATGGTATGTAAATCACATCTCTTAATAAAACCCGAATCCACAACCTAATCTGAATTTAAATGTCATCAAGACATCAATATGCCAGACAAAATAAGCACACAACTTCATTCTGGATATCAGCCGCATCTCCAGAAAGTAAACGAGACCTGGGTGTTAAAGACATGGGTTTTTTTAGCCGTAATAGTCTTGTAAGTGTAAATCAATATGTTTAGCAGGGTTTCCTGTTTGTTGAATGTTGCACTAACTAGCATTACTGTCTCATTTGTATGTGCTGAGTCAATATCGGCACCCTCCAGCAGTTCTTTTCTCCTCTGCTGTCTAACAGGGTGTGTGTGATTTGTTGTACATTGCATGTTTAAACAGTCTCAGTGCTCTTTGTCTCTTCGCCGGACAGTGTTTTATCTCAGAAGATTCTTGACCTTCATCTGTCCTGCTGAATTAAGCATCCCGATTTTATGTCTTGATTTGCTGTAATGTAGTGAAGCACTTTGCCAGATTGTTTTGTCCTACTATTCTTCTGTTTCTTTCTCTTTCGGGTCCTCCTCCGCCAAAGTCAAACACAATAACCTTGTCTAACACATCCTCTTCAACAGAAACACACTCTAGATACAAATACAAACCGAAAGAACAGTAAGCAAGAACCTTTAGAAGTTCAGAAGCCATTAAATAATTAAATAAGTGCTATTGATCCGTGCCCCTTATCTGAATCTGTAAGTCTCCAAAGCTAAAGCACTTTTATCTGATCTCGCTACCATTAGAAGATCAGGGAGACTTGATGCTTGGGGCAAGAAACAAGCAAGTTTTTTTTTTTTTTTTCTTTTATAAAGATATTGGAAATACAAACAAGGCATCCATTTCAAAACCCACTGTAAATGTAGCACACTGGGAACATCAAGGGACTTCAGCAAACTTCTAACTTCTGTTGCACTTGATATTTTACTATTAATAGAGTAGTTCATCCAAAAAGCTGTATGTTTGTAATGAACAAATCCATCATTAAAGATGTTTTAAACTTCAAATCATTGCTTCCAGTGGAAGACATTGTTTCGTCTGAATCAGGACAGAAATATACACAGATCAAGCAGTAAAAACAGTCCAGTACTCTTCTATACAAATATATTAGTGGATTTTAATGTGACAGGGCAACAGAGGGTGGACTTTTCTTACTGGAGGAAGTGTTATTGTGAATTACAGACTGGTATTTTGGCCAGAAGTGATGTTTTAATGTTAAAATGCCATATTTGTTTATTGTAAACACAGCGTTTCACTTCTCAAAATGTTAATTGATGCGTTACTTGTGAATTATTGTGACGTTTTTGTTAGTAGTTTGGATTCTGACGGCACCCATTCACTGCAGAGGATCCATTGATGAGCAAGTGATGTTGCATTACATTTACATTTTAGTCATATGAGATGTTTTTTTTTTTCCCAAAGCAACTTAGGAATGAGGACAACAGAAGCAATCAAAACCAGCAAAAGAGCAAAAACATGGAAGCACTGTGACAAGTTTCAGTTAGCCTAACGCAATTCATAAAGCAATGTGGGGTTTTTTTAAAGAAAACAAGATAAAAGTGTTTTTTTAAGAAACATGTAGATAGAATAGAAAAAAGAAAGCTACTGTTATTTTTTAAAGATGAACTAGCAGTTAAAGAATAAATATAGAATTGACAGAGGGTCAGTGGTGTTTTTTTTTTTTTTTATAAATAAAAAGGCAGACCAAATAGAATTAGAATAGATAGGATAGAATTAGAATAGAATAGAGTTTTTTTTTTTAATTGTTAAAGATTTAGCTGCTTGGATTGAGTTGTACTGTTATAAATATGTTTATGTAATAAATGTAATGCTAAATTTCTCCAAATATGTACCCATGAAGAAAAAACTCACCTTGAATGTCCTGAGGGTAAGTACATTTTCTTTTCATATCTGGGTGAACAATGCCTTTACCAATACAATTTTTTGCTCTTCTGCTTTTCAACAACTCAACAACAATTCTTCATACCCCTGTAACATCTGGAATTGTGAAATAATGTACAACTGTTTCATTTATTTTAATGATGACCGTAGTTTCAAAAGGTTGCCTTTGAATATTGTCCTGAACAATGAAGCTTTGGAGTCAAAAAGGGTTGAGGGGAACCACTCCTCTGAAGCCACACTTATGGTGTTTCCCAAGGTCATTTCCCAGCCTTTTAAAGTAGAACTGCTTAATTTCACAATTACAATAAATCATATGGAGCCAAACAACCCATACGTTCCAATATAACATAATCTCCAGCAGCCTCGCCCTAGTGCTAAGGGTCATTATGACGTTAGAACGGCTCGTCATCCTGGATGAGGGCGGGGACATTTACACTTACACAGGGCTGTATGGGCACGCCCTGTTGAGGGTTATTATGACGTCAGAGGGGCACGCCATCTTTGATGAGGGATGAGGTTTTTTTTTTTTTTTAACTCACTCACTCCAGAGCTGTGTGCACGCGCATTAGGTGACCCAAATCAGTGCTGAAGAAGGCAAGGCGATAGTAACATCCCCAACGTGGTTCATCGAGTGCGAGGTAGGTGTTTTGATTTTTTTTGCATTAGCTGTAGGCGCTCAACTCCCACAGGTTCACTTGGTTATTTTTTTTGTTGTTGTTATAGTGTAGTTTGCGTTTTTACGGTCGATGAAGTTTTGGAGAGATATCAGAGCTGTAACTGAGCGATTCAAAGCGTCGGGTCGTGCTCATGCCTGTTGTGTGTATTTCAGCACCACGGAGAGCGCTCATTAAGGGACGCGCGCGCAAAAACATTAAAAATACACCGAACAAGGACAAAACTACTTATTTTAGCATCGAATCGACGCTTTTGTAGAAGTCAAGCGTCAATGGTACAAACAAACCGTTTTCTTTTGAAAAAATCATAGATGTGTCCTAGTTTTTGAGCAGACTGAAATAATGAGCAAGGCGTTCATTATCAAAAGAATGTTTACTCAAACAAGTAAGGTTATCCTTATACTGTAGGAGGATTTTTTTTCTCTCCATATAATGGTTGAGTGGACTTAAAAAATGTAAGTGTTTGTAATGGAGAATCCGTGCTATAGGAAATATCAAATAGTTAACCTCAAGTAAAGTTCATATATTCTAAAAGAAAAAAGAACATGCATTTTATATGTATGGAGAAAAATCAAAAAATGTTCAGTATGCATTTGTTGAATATAAATATAAAATGCATGCATGAATGCAGTAATACATAACAAAGCAAAACACCTTCAAGGTAAATGTTGTTTGTTTTTTTTAATAAGAAAACGTGAAACCTTTTTTAATTTATGGAAAAGGGGGCGTTCCCAAAATCCCTGTGAGGAATCACATTTGATAAATTTGATTTAAAATCTTTTTATCCTATTTGTGTGTCGGATATGTGCAGGCGATTGTTCTTTGTAGCATTTAGGAAATTTTACTGATATTTATTACTGTGCTTTGTCTTTGTTATCATTGACCAAAGTTCATGAAGAGACCAATTTTCATTAACTTGTTGCGTTTTAATGGTTCCTATAAATTGGTTTATTAGCATTTAATGATTTAATGACATAATCAGAAAAATGCAATATGATAATGCCAGAAATACTGTCACAGTAATTTTGCAGCAAAACTCTGGCAACCATATGTCCTTTTTTGTTTGTATAACCCATCCTCTATGGTGTTGTAGTTACTTTCTGTTATTTTAATGCAATACTATATCATAAGACATTGGTGGAATCTAAGATGAGCTTGTTGATAGTTGATACTGTTGATACTGAAGTCACATTGAACATCAACTGGGTCCTGACCATAATTTAAGGGTTAAGCTGTTCTTTATATCAATCAGTGCTGCACAAAGTTTGTCACACCTCTCCATGTGCAGTGAGCCAACAGACATCGACGTTCAAGGAGAGCCTTGGGACTTGTAATGTTGGCATTGCTCTTCTGTTTTGGGGGAAGTGGCCAGTACGGATTGCATAACTGTTTATCTAGGCCAGGGTGTGTTTTCTTCGTCATCAGGTCTGTTTACAGCTTTATATCTTCCAGCTGGGTGTTGGCACCGAACCGTTCCCTCGGTGAGGCTAGTGACATTGAACAGAAAGACGCTTTGTTCAGAGTTCAAGTGTGGATGCTGGAGGAAATGTGTTGTCTTCTTGCTTTATTTTTAGATTAGTGTCAATATGATCCAGTTTTAGAAAATAGTCGAGGCGCTTGAAGCAGGTGGAAATGAATATTTTGGACGCACCCTCTACCTGTATGCATTTTGTTCCAAGAAACAGCACTGTGTGAAGTCTAGCACTGCTTTTCCTAACACATGGTGTTTGAAAATGAATCAAAACAGTGATACATTTGTCTGAAAAGGATTTGGAGCATTATTTACACATCTTAAAGACAATATTAACTTCCTTTTTTGAAGTTGTAAATAAAATGAAGATTATTGGAGTTGTATGTTGAAAAATAATAATAATAATTCATTTTTTGTACTTTAAAATGTAATTCAGTGTGTTACTTGCTGTTTCTTTGTGAAATGTACTAACAGTAAAAAATTGTTTCTACACCAAATTTATCCATATGTAAATGTAATATATGACATATATTGTCATATATGTTACCTATAAAGCAATATATATTTTTTCCATACATACATTCTCAGGGTAGATAAAGATAACAGTACATAACATATGTAAAATTCCCATTTGTATATCCACTAAAAAATAGTAGATCATTTGTTTACTGAAAAACAATACTGAGTTAAATGTGAAATTTGAAAGTAGAAAAGTAGTAATAAATTAGTTAAAAAATTGTAATTTTTGTTTTATTTA
>JAUMHE010000069.1:3847923-3861613 GCA_032359235.1 Enteromius mattozi | reverse complement strand
ATAGAAAGAGAGAGAGAGAGTTGTAATATATAACACCAAAATTATTGGATTATGTTTTATATTCATGCTCTTTTTGAATACATGTGCATTTATTTATAATATCAAGGGTTTAAGATATACATTATTAAATATTAAATGTATTACACATTCATAAACATACATATTTATATGAGCTATACATATGTATATATATATATATATATATATATATATATATATATGAAATTGTTCCAATAGGCTTCTATGTCCTTGTTGCATATGACAGCATATTTCATATATGGAAATGTAATATATGCACATATATTACATTTATTTATGGGTCTATACTAGTTGCCTGATGTTTCTGGGCATTTTCTATTTAAAAAGACAGCTTTTTTTCTAAATTCCTTCATGTTCATGTGATTCAGCAGTGATTTTACATTGTGACATGTACAGAAACATCACAACAGTCAGAGATTATGATATAACACGCTCCTTAGGCTGCATATGACTTTATTGGCTGCTTGGACACACCGTATGTCAAACAGTCGAATGCGAATTGTCGGTTTGCTGTAATGTTCTCTTCTCTCGATGACTCTGGCGGTGACTAATGCCGTCCATGCTGTGCATACGGGCTGTGCAGATGACAGGCTCATGTTCTGCTTTAGGCGTGCGATGCTAACATGTTCGGGCTCCTCTGTAGGGTCAGAGAGAAAGTTAGCAGCCCACAGAAATGACTATGGCTGGTGGCTTTAATGGATGGCTTCGTACAAGCTACCTCCGCTCCATCAGATTAGTACACTGGGCTTTATCCCTTCCTGAATGGGACACTCACTTTGGTTTTAAAGCTGTAATCCCCTCTGGTAAAGATGATTGCTTTGAACCTCCCGAACGCTGCCGCACTACACAGCCAACGCTCTGACACAAATATGACAATTATATAATCGTCAAGTTTTCGAATAATCATTCCAAACTTGATGTGTTTTTACAGTGGCAGGTTTTGTGGCATACTTAGGGTTGTGTCTCCTGTCTGTGTGCAATCTGTGGCATTTACCCGGAATAGCAACATTTTCTAAGGGCAGACTTTCATCTTTTTTTCCCTCTTTTCAAAAAAGGACATGTGGTCTTTGATAACATAGCACATTTCACGGCTTGTTCTTCGTAACCGTATCAAGTCTGCTGTGCCTCTTCTGCTTGTCACGGGGCAAAACATGGGTTACATCCTTGAAAAGTGTGCGCGGTTTGTTTTTATGACTGTTTTTGCTGCTGCTTCGTGTCATGTTGTGTTGTCATTGCATGCTGGATTACTGTTTAGAAGAATCTTAGAAGAGAAGCATAAAAATAAAGATTCTTTATCGATGGTTCCGTGAAGAACATCCATGGAACCATTGAAATGCACAATGGGGGTAAAAGGTTTCTTAGATTAATAAACAGGTTCTTCATACTAAGAAAAAGTGATTCTTTTCAAAAACCACTTTTAGAACCTCATTTGTAAGAGTGTTTGAAACTTTTTGACCAAGGACTAATTTTCTCGTTTTTTATGCTTTGAATATCAATCACAACCCGTTTTATTTCAGCAAACTGATGTATTTCTAAATGAAATATGACTTCTCGTTTCTATGAGAAGAAACATGCATCCTTTGGGAATTATTTGGCTTGTGAAAAATATAGTATTTGGAGCCAAGCAGTCGGAGGGGAGGGGTTTCGTGATAGGAGACGAAAAAGAAATATAGTTGCAGAGGTAGAACAGGATATTACTTTCTGATTAAAGATTACAAACTCAAGCAATTTTTTATTTAATATAGTGTGCACTGATGCCTTGTGCACAATAAGACCAGGAATGTGCATTAAAAAAGTAAATATCTTTTTTTTTTTATGTGGACCACTTTAATGTTACACACTAATTAACATCATAAATAGTGAGGTTTTTAATGTTTAAATATTTTGATAAAATGTGCATTCAATGAACACTGTAAAAAACAATAATGTACACTGTGAAAAAAATCTGTAAAGTGTACTGTAGTAACAGCAGATGTGATTACCAGAGCTTTACCATACAAAATACAGAAGCAACATTTTAGGTTGAACTTAAATTTAGAGAATATATGTGTATATATATATCATTAACATATACATATATCATCAAACACATATCATTAATGCTGAGGCAGTGATGGCAAATTTATCGTATTCTATGTCTTTAATGTTTCTAATATTTAATGTCTTTCTCTCTTCTGGACAATGTAATCCACTATCATGGATATTTTCCTTTTTTGCTGTTCATTCATTCATTCATACATACATCAGAGGACATTTTAATAGTGATTTGTTGTTTATAATGACATGTAGCTCATGGCATGTACAGTGTTTTTTGGCCTAGTTTTTGCTGCTGTACTTTTGGCTTCATGCTTTATTCACCCTTTCGTCAGCTTTAAGATGCCTGCCATGGATTTTTCAATAGTCTGACAGACTCTAACAGTTTTTGCATGTGCATTGCTGTAGAATTTTAAATATGGAGCTCTAGTCATACTCTGGATATTAAGTATGTGTTGCTTTTCTCCTAAAGGCTTAAAAGGTGATATGTTCATATATATCTTAGAGAAAATGTGATGAGATACAGATCCCTTGTTGCATTTTGAGTTTTATTCATGAATTCCATGCAGAAAATGAACTGTTGAATTGTTCTACTCCTCTCCTCTGGCACACTGAATGTGTTGCCTCCTTTTAGTAAAGGTATTTGATGCACAGTCAGAAAAAAAACTAATGAATAATAAAAAACAAGAATTGCAGAACACAAATAACCCTGCCTGTGTCAGAAATGAATTCCACCTTTCTACCTCACCTTTGCTTCCCCATTCTTGCCTTTGGCAAGGAGAGAGAAAATAGACTCATAGCACAAATATGGCCTTGGGTTAAACTCTCCATTTTCCCACTGATTTAGGACCGATTCCCTTCCCACGGATTCCGTCTGCAAACATAACGAGAAAAATGCAAACCCGATGTCAGATTTCGTTTACAGACACAATATCTCCAAAGCCACACATAGGATAACATGCTGGTTTGGAGCTCTCTGATGAAGAAAGTTTCTCAGCAGAGGGCCAGCCGCTGCTCGAGGGACTCTCCTTGATCCTGGGATCAGGGTTTTAATGGAGATAAGCCTGTGGTGTGTTGGAGGCGTATCCCAGAGGTTTAAGGGTCATATGTGACCAGATGGTCCCTTGTGAACTGTGTAATATGAAGGAATCATGGGATGGCATTGGGGGGCGGGACCTATGGAGGCACAGGGTCAGATTATATATGTTGACAAGGACATTTTGGTCACGGAGGTCAACACAGGGCTTTGAGTTACATTCTATCAGCTTTATTTGATGTCTGTTTTGTAGACCATGTTATATAATTGAAATAAATAATCAATGGCTATAAAACAATACACCATAAAGAATCAATGTTATTTTTAGTGTTGTTTATATACTACATACTACTATATGTATATTGAGATGCTACTATTACATATAGTTGGCCTATTTATTAATATTTTGAATTAACTTTTTATGTTTTATATTTTCAGTTGATTTTGTAATGTGCCTTAGTCATTATCTATTATATATATAGTGCAGTGTGTATTATACTTTTCTTAATTTACATAAACAGTATATTCACAGTATAGTCTACATTTTTTATAATTTCAGCTTGCATTATATTGATTTTTAAAAAGGAAATCATTTACTTTACTTTACCTGGAAGTTTTTATTAATTAATTATTTATTATTGCGTTCCAATTATTTTATTTTATTTTATTTTATTTTTTATTTATTTTATTTTAAAATCAATCTTGGCCACTCTTTTCAATATAATGAAAGTGAGTAAAGATTACTGTCAAAAAAAAGCATTTAAAGGCATATGACAGCTTTTGTTTGAGAAACATATTCAGAATTAAGCCATTGTTATGAAAATTCAAGCTTATTCAAGCTCGAAAGCTCCAGCTGCCATTCATTTTAATTGCATGAAAAGATTTTTTTTTCTTCCATGGAAGAAAAAATTCATATTACAATAGCTTTGAATGAATAAACCTAGACTTTGGATTCAAAACTATCCATTTTATGATACT
Source organism: Enteromius mattozi (assembly GCA_032359235.1). Lineage (NCBI taxonomy): Eukaryota > Metazoa > Chordata > Actinopteri > Cypriniformes > Cyprinidae > Enteromius > Enteromius mattozi. The sequence continues at coordinate 3,857,526 of JAUMHE010000069.1, read as the reverse complement.
GTAAACAGTTAGATGTAAATACAGTTACACAACAGAATCTTGTCCTATTTATTCCTAGTGCATTGTGGGTTTTATAAGATCCAGTCATGTCTATGTTCAACCCAGTGTCAAAAACAGTGTTGCATTAATAATCTTGACCTCATAGCTCTCGGTGAATAATGTATGTCTGCACTATGAAGGCAGAGACAGATGTGGCAGTGTGCAGCACTGACATTTCCACTGTCCTTGACATAGAAACAGCTGCATCTGAAACCCACAATGCACTTCTGAAGGTTTCTCCATCTTACAGCACATTCTCCAAGCTATGCATCTTCAAAAGATTTGGAAATTTAAATGCAACGGGATCAGAAATTGGAGACCATTGTGATGTTAATGCAGGAAAAGCATCAAAATAAAGGGAAACTGCATAATATTCAAGCTTTATTTTTGTCTACAATCTGTTTTAGAAGAGCACGGGAAGTATCGTATGAGAAGAAGTATTGGAATATTGGCTTCAGTGCGTTTTTCCTGAAACAAAGACGAGCAGCTATACATGACATCCTCTCCATCACAGGGCTGAGATCATGATCGTGTGTCCTACTTTCAGAGTCGACTACGCCTCTCAAGTGCAACGCAGAGCATGATTAATGTGCTTCAGCGTGCTTTCTAAATGGAGGTGTTATATCAGCCTTAACTGAAATTCTGTTGACATTAGGAAATTAACACTGCCAATTCACTTCCTGCTAACATACCTCCTCTGGAGTTACTGGATTCAATTCTCCTGACATTTTTGTAATTTTATAGACGTGTACTTTTGGGGGTCGGTTGTAGCTGACCTGTGCGTTTGACCTGAGCGTCAAAACATCAGTCTGGGGAGTGGAAGCTGTTGTTTTTGTGACGGTTACACTCAAATATTTAATCACACGCTTCGCAGACGGCTGACTCATGCTAACTACCCCACTTTCTCTTTTTTTATCACACCTTGGAGAACTGTTGTCTTTTGGAAGGTGTCGGAATGGCTGATTAGGTTTGATGAGCTGTGCTTTTGTAATGAGCAAGATTTAATAGTTGATTATTAGAGTTAAAAGTGCTCTCAGGGGGGGTTTCATGGAGTTGATTTTCTCTTCTTCTGACCGTCTTACATGGTGCAATTGATGCAGTGTATTTGTAAAGAGATCGTTCAGCCAACAAATGAAAATTCTGGCATCATTTACTCACCATCATGTCGTTCCAAATCAATCCAAATCCGACTGACTTTTCTCTGCTGAACAGAAAATGTCTTAAAGAGCTCTCACACTCTTAAAGGAATAGTTCACTAAAAAAGGAAAGTTTGCTGTATATTTACTTAAGCCCAAGCCATTCAGTATGTAAATGATTATCAGAATATTCATTGGATAAATTTAGCATTTATTACTTGCTCACCAGTGGATCCTCTGCAGTGAATGGGTGCCGTCAGAATAAGAGTCCAATGGCTGGTAAAGCATCCCAAGGTAAAGTTAAAACAACTTAATGATGAATTTGATTCTTACAAACGCACAGCTTTTTACTTCATAGTACATTAATTGATGGACTGGAGTGGTGTGGATGACTTGGGGATTATTGTGATGTTTTTATCAGCTGTTTAGACTCTCATTCTGCCGGCACCCATGCACTACAGAGGATCAATTGGTGGGCAAATCTGTTCTGATGAAGAAACAAACTTCACAAACCACATCTTAAATAGTCTGCGATCTTAAGCAGATTTTCATCTTTGGGGGAACTTTTCCTTTAATATAGGTGGATAAAATAGATGATTTCTTTATCCATCTTGTTCCACATCGAATAGGATGGAGGGAAATCTGATTTCTATGCTTGTATGGTTCTTCAGGTTGCTTGGTAACTTGCAAATTACCCAGCACTTGTCTGTGCTGTTTGGATGTCCCACAATTTTCTCTTTCTCTCTCTATTTCTGTCCTATACTGTGCCTTATTGTTATCTGAGTTGGCTTGTAAACATCTAGATAGTGATACATCACATGTTTGAAACCAAGTTTTCATTTGTTTTTCCTCTCCCTCTTTTTTGGTTGTCATGGTTATCAAGCTTTAAACTGCTGTCTGATGGCTGTCTAGGGAAAATGAGATCAGGTAATGGTGGAGGGGTGGAAAGACCTTTGCTTTTACTGATATACAAGGAAGTTTCAGCTTCGGGATGGAGGTCACAGCTGGAATATCCAGTGACATGGTTTAGCGCAGAATGAGATCTGATTATGCAGCATATTAAGGGAACATTTGGTGTGGCATGAGACTAAATCATGCATAAAGGCACTTCTGCAAGAGTAAACATCACATATGATTATAATTAGACTCATGCCTATGCCAGATAACACTGTGCTGGAAGTGTTTTCTGGGGAGTAAAATCTTTAAAAGTTTCCCCACGGGGTCACAGACAGTTCCCGTCATGCCAAGCAGGATAATCTCAAATGTTTTTACAGAGCATTTATTCACTAACTGCATATTACAGAAGAGATTTTTTATTTCAGCTGCAGTAGTTAATTTTGTACATCAATTAAATTTTTTATTTTAATTTCTGTTTATTAATTTAAGAATAATTGTTTAAAAATAAATAATCGTTACAATAAAAAGTTACAAATAAAAAAAATAAGTTATTGTGCTAAATTAAATTAATCTGTGTGAGAGATTTTTTTCAATGAATCTCATAAGCTGTTGTAAATGAATTCAACAGAAGAGGCGGGACAACTCAGTAAGCTTGGTGTAAAGAGAGCCAGTGGGCCATAAATCCTCTGTGAGTAGTGGGTTTAATCTGTAGCCCTGTGTCGCCCGGCATGGCCAACGTGACGCAGCCTGATAGGTTTAATACACATCAGGCAGCAGGTCTCTGGAGGGGGCGGCAGTTCGGTCTCCTTTGGAGGATACACTGAAATGTTGAGTGACGGCTCTGTTTATCTCGCTGACCTCTATCCAAAACATCCTTTTCCTTTCATGGACTCTGTTTTGATATAAAAGACACTTATTCATTGCTCTCTTCATGAGATGTGGAGGAGGACATGGTAACATCTGGCTGTAGATGACTGGGGTCACATTCATCTTCTTCCTCACATTGTGTTGAATGCTCAATGAACTTTTTGTCCTTCATCAGGCAGACTTTTTATTCTATGTTTCATCATTGCCAGCTATTCTTAACCGTGCAGGGTGACACATCCTGCCGAGCAATGTGCTTTTGGGATTTGTACTGGGATGTGTTATAAAGAAGCACCTGCTCTTTTCTTTGTCAGCACTAACCTGATATTGCTAGCAACATGAAGATTTGCTTAAAATCTGCTCTTTGGAGCTTAATCTGTCATTAGCTACAATAAACTCCAAAAAGAGGTCTTGCATTCAATTTATTAGAATGTAAATGCTGTTATGTACTACGGCTGTTGATTTAGGCGCGATTAATTATGAAAAACATACAGCATTGCATGCAGTCGCTGACAAACATGATGCAGACCACCTGAATATGGGATAGCCTATAAGAATGCAGTTATATGTCACTAAAATTTAAGATGTGAGGTATATATCATATTATGCCGTTTAGGAATATTACACAAGCTATAGAGCATTTTTCCTGCATATCTGCCTGATGGTAAATATGATTTTGATTTTATGCAACAATAAAATAAACATGAAGTTAATATTGTGTTACATTTAAAATTATATTGTCAGTATTGTCTGTTTTTGCTCAATTTTGCAAAAGAATCTAGTTCTAGCGTTTCATTACTGAATGAATCTGCAGATTTTGAATGAATTGAGTGAGCTGATGATTCAGTGACCCATCATAAAATCAACCAACCGTTTGAACAAATCACTTGCTTAAACGACTGAATAACTTGCTTTATGAAGACAGTGTTTTGCTGCTACCTACTGGTGTTTTTTCATTTTTTTTAAGATAATAATAACAGTAATAATAACTTTATATTTCAGTATTTATTTAAAATATATATAGTATTGTCATTTATCACCACAATGATTTTAAATTATCTTTTAAGTGCAACCTTATAGGCCAAATTGATCAATTTGTGATTAATTACATAAATTATTCCACACATCATGCTATTAATTAGTTTATTTTTAACTGTGCTTAACAACACTATTATATTCATATGCTGTAGCATAAATATTTCCTAGAAAAGTGATTTTCATATGATCATTGATCATATGCTGTTGCTTTTTTAGTGCGATTTATTTATTTATTTCAATTGTATAATTGCATAAATATCTCAAAGGCTGACTCAGCTGGATGCTGTTTATCACATATTGTAAATGTTCTGTGAAAATGTCAGATCACTCGGTGTTAATTATTCCTCTTATTTTATATTCACAATAGCAGTCATTAATGTGGTTTTTGTCTGTTGTTAACACTAAGCATCACATTGCGAGGGTCGTTTTTGCATCAGCTATTTATTATCAAATGTATCTAGGTGGAAAATCTGCTAAAACGTTGAACTGTAGGTTATTTGATGTAGAAATGAAATTATGTGTCCTTTTCAGTCCAGAAGGATTTGATTATGAGCATCAAAATGTTTGAAAATCAAGCCTTTTGAACCATGTTTGTGTTCAGGTATTTATTTATAATAATCATAAAGATCTATCACCATCACATTAAATACAAATGGAGATGGCAAATATTGTTTGTAGACAGCAGAACAAACATAGCCATATTCAGAGAAGGTTTTTCTTTTTCACTATTAAATGGACTTACTGTATAAAGTAAATACTGTATATGTTTTCACTCATAAATATAAAAAGACAATTTCTCCCAAATGAATAATCACTAGAAGACACACAATATATAACGAAGCCATGTTCCTGTTTTCAATATGGCTAGAGTTCAACAAACCTGTTTCGCAATGTCAAGGCAGTATATATCAACCTTGTACTTGCCCTTGACGTCAGAGGTGGTTTGCACAACACAACACTTGCCAAAAGGCTGAACGAAATGACCTTTTGCATGCTAAAGAGAAAAATGCAATGCACAGGCTCTTGTATTGGTACATACAAATATGTGTTTATTGAAATCTCATTCTTTTAGGTTGAATAATTAATTGAAAAAGATTCATATTTATGCTAAAGGTTTGCAAAGTGTGTATGAGGAAAGTATCTCTATGACTGAAATTCCTAGAAAATGTTTTGTATTAAATAAAGTAGATTAAGGTTTGTAAATAAATTGCTAGATCATATTCACACACAAAAAATATTTTTCAACTGTATATGTAAATGATTATTGGAGTACATTTGACAAGAAAAACTATTTTAAATTATATTTATATACTTTAAAGTTTCACATTTAATTCAGTTCATTACTTGCCATTTCTTTATGAAATGCACGTATTTCTACGTATTACACCAAAAACATTTCAGCGCACTCTAAAAGTGATTTTTTAAGGTTGTAAATAAAATAATTATTAAAAGTAATAATATACATTTTTAGAGCACGTTTTGCAAGAAAATATTTTGACATTTTTCTACTTCAAAATCTCACTTGTAATATATGTTTATCTGTGAAATTTATGCAGTTTCCAAACGAAATGAACACTAGAGGCAGTAAAACTCCACCTTTTGTTCCTTTTCACACAAATGTACAGATTTTTGATTTATAAAGCATCATTTTCGCACAATTACTTGAAGAATGTCATGTTATAATTTGAAAACTGGTGCTTTTGAACATTAGCAACGCACATATCCAGCTTCATATCTATAGGTTTTCATAGATGGTAGGTTTATTCGGTAGATTATGTGATACGGCATTGCACTTTTGGGTTTGAATCCCATTTGAAACGGTTCAACAAAACAGTTCAAATCTGCGTAAAAGGAAGTTGAAATGGCATGGTTGCATCAACAAATGCCTTTTTATATCAGCTTTGCATTTGTTATTGGGTAGGTTTAGGGTTGGATTTAGTGTAGGGCATATTTCCAACATGATAGAGCATTAACCTTTAGCGACAGTCCCCGGATATTTGAATTCTGAACCGTCGCAATATGTAACTGAAGCAACGTCATAAAAATGTGCCAGAGTCATGTATTGAACCTGTGTTTTAGCGCCACTGAGTGGACATTTCTCTTTGAAAACTGTGGCAAAACGTGTACATAAAACGGTGTTGCACAAAAAGTGCACAGAGGTACGTATTTTTATGTATCCAAATAAAAGAAATAAAATAAAAATAATGAAAAAATTACATTAAGCCCCCGTGACTCAAACATTAAAGCTCTTGCTGCTGGCAAGGTCATATACCCAGGTGAACCAAAAACATTGTACTTTGTTCCTTAAATGCTTGAATGCAATGTAAGTTGCTTTGCCAAATAACTGTGAAGAGTTTGTGCCAAAATTGTCCCTGATACATCAGTCCAAGCTATTTACATGACAGGAAAAGAAAAGTACGCCCACAGCTGGCATGTTTGGGTGGTGATGTAGTTTTTCTCTCGGGGTGTGGATTAACTGTGGTTTGGCGGATGAGCCACGTCCTTGAAGAACAATGATTTACAAGATGGCCTTAGCATCCATGGCACTGTACAGACAAGGCTGGAGGAAAATGCTGGCCAATGAGAAAGCCATTGCTCTTGTTCCTTATCTGACACATCGTCCATTATTAATGGAATACTGAATTAGCTTGGCTCAGGAGAGATAGTAATGGAGTGAGAGATGGAAAGAAAACATGTCTATGAGACTGACGTCGAATACAGTGTAACTAGATCTCTAATTTCTTGTTTATCATCTGGAGGAGATGCAGTTTCCATTGTATTGTTTGAGATGAATCATACCAGTGTCCTCTTTAAAGACCATGCAAGTTGACTTCTGTTGGATGTTGGTTTAAGAATTAATATTTTAGGTTGCCATGTGCTCATATTTGCATTTGTAAGATAAATAAAATAAATTAAATATTAATATTTATTTATCTTTATTTTTTTATCCTTTGATATTTTAAGATGTAATTTATTCTTGTTACAGCAAATTAGAATTTATAGTTGTGTTGCTAAATATTTTTTGTGGAAACCTTTTTTTTCCTATTCTTTGATATTATTGTGTTATTATATATGTCTTTAACATCACTTTTGATCAGTTTAATGGATGCTTGTTGAGTAAAAGTATTCATTGTAATCAAAAAGAAAGACAATTCCTACTGACTTCAATCTTTTAAATTGCAATGCATTAAAAAAACATTTGTATGTAAGTGATTGATGCAATGACAAATGTTTCTGATAAAACATTTCTGTGCTACATCATTGCCACATGAGCTCAGCATGTTGCAGGTTTAATTCAGAAAGTGACGTAAAATTCTGGGAAATAAAATGGTTGAAGCGCAATAAGTCAAGAAGGAGATGTAGTTTGTGATCCAGGTATCCTGTACATAATTTTTTTGTTTTATTTTTCCACATTATGCAAAGTACACTAAAGAGTAAGTAGCATGCTATTCCGAACAGCCCATTTCATTGACGTGCATGAACAAGGTCATTTGTGACCTTCAAATTTAATTGTTACTATTAGTAAATGTCAAGTTCAACAAGAGTGCTTTAAAAAACCAGCAAGTATTGTTGTTCTCCCCGGGGTGCAAAGAGATGGACAGCAACCCTTCAGATACAGGTCACAGATGAATATAAAACTTCACTGGTTCATTAAAACTGAGCGGAGGTGTTCTAACAGCACATACCGTGATGCCACAACTCTCGATGGAGTGTGTGATTATTTTTACTCCAACTTCTGAAAAATATTTCATTATTTTGTGTCAGATGGTGACAGAGCCACAAACGACATGCTCACATTTATATTCCGCTCACATTCACAGCACTCACAAAAAAACAAAATAAAAGCGTCATTCATTTTTCATGCACTGCACTCCATGCTGTGTTTTATGGACATGAAACATTAAATATGTGGCGAGTCATGAAGCAAATATAGTTCTGAACTCACTGCTTATACCCGACGGTAGACTTTTGCTGCATTGACATCAGTCTGCAAAGCACATCATGGCTTGACCTCAGTGTTCTCACACATTATAAAATCGCAATGACAAACTTTGCTGTAGGCTTCTGGGTTGCTTTTACATTCAGATTCATTTCTGTAGCATCGTTTTCACATATGTCATGAATATGTGACCTTAAGCTGCCACTTTATCTTTATGTTCTTTTGTAAGCTTTGAGTAAGATTTTCTTAGAAATGTTCTTTTTCCCCCACAAGATATGGCTCTTTCTAAACATAATTGGCACTCGAGGAGGCTTGACGATTTCTTTTGAGGCATTGCGTTTTTAGTGTGATAGTGAAAGTGTGAGACATGGCAGTTTGAGGTTTCCTCACAAATGATTCCTTTATAACAGCTTCTATAGAAAGAACTGGAATTAAAAAAGAGAGCGCTATAAAGGATGACGCAGGGAGTGGGACTCTTAATACCATATGTGTTCCATATAGCTTGACCTATTTCCAGTGTAATAGATTTGTCTCTTCTTGCCATGCAGCATATATGCAAATTTTAACATGCTTTTGCGTTCACCCAGATTCAGATGAATGTAAATTTGATTTATTAAAAGTTATTAACTACCAAAGTGTTGTCTTGTACTTACACGTAAATCTTATTTACGTTTTAGTAAATCTGGGAATCGCTTCCAAAAAGAGTCGATTCTTACGTGTTGAGGATCAAGAGTCGACTCTATAAAGGAATCGACTCTACTGAATGGAACGTTGTGATGATTTTGATTCAGCAGTGATTTTGAATCGGTTGATTCAGTTCACCAAAGAGATTCGTTCAGATTTGTTTGCTGTTTTATTCTGTGAATCCTTCTGTATGGTACATTATTACAACAGTAGGTGGCGACAAGTAAGTAACTTAAGCACCTGAATATTGTGAACGAGTCCCTCAGAAACAGATTAGTTCAATATCATGGAGTCTTTCACAAGCGAATTAGCATAATATGTTGAATATTGCTTTTTTCTTTCATATGTGGAAGCCCACACTAGTTTTCATCGCTTCACGAAAGTTACAAGGAGCAGGGCCGGCCCTGGGCAAATATAGGCAAATGCTAAGGGTGCCGCCGATCCCTAGGGGCGCCAAAACGAGTTGTTTTTTCTTTATTTCTTTATTTATTTTTTGTAACAAATTATTTTTACAAAATTACAGAGAGAGAAAGATTGTCCCACAAAAAATAACTATTTTATTGCTCTCCCAACTTGACGCATTATCTTTCCTTGTGCAGCCACTTTCACATGCATCAGTTACCTGATAGTGACAATTTATCGGTGAACATCTACCATAATGTCAAAAAGACCGAATCCCTCGGGTGCCCAGGGAAGAAAAAAAAGAGAAGAAGTATAAGAAAAATGGGACAAAGACTAGGTAAAACTATGTAATGAATGATGATGATAGTATTAAACTAGATTAGGTAAAAATTTGGAACAAACTGTATGTTGGCCTAGTCTAGTTCAAAATGTCAGGAGTTCCAGAGATCTACAAATTTGTAATCGTGTCATTTTTTTTTTGTGTAACATAACACATGTTAATAATATTTTTAGAAGTTGTGTAGTATTTGGGGATTTGTGTCATTTTTAATTTGAACTGGCTAATTTAGTAATGTTTATATATATATATATATATATATATAT
>JAUMHE010000069.1:3797368-3846174 GCA_032359235.1 Enteromius mattozi | reverse complement strand
CCTAACCCTACCAGTCTACTAATACTCTGCTAGCACTCTATTGAGAGTTAGTAGATATGTAGGTGCAATGTTACTTACAATCAACAGAATATGTTAAAGGGACCATCAAAATAAAGTGAAATTAATATCTTTATTAATATTCTTAATTGAATATCTGCCAGAGATTTCTGCTTTAACGCTCCGGCTCTCTCAGGCAGAATTTCACCTGTGCTCGTTAACCTTATTTAGCGTGTGAAGCAGATGGGATGTGACAATTCTTTGATACATAATTTGCTCTTCAGCGCAGGTGCTGATTGAACTAGATCATTATTCAGCGATTGACACCCACTCTCACCACCCTCTCTTCTGAGTCACAGTCCTCCGCTGGCCTGTTCTTCATCTCCCAGTCCACCTCCTCATCCCCTGTTCACGCTTCTGTACACACACCGTCTCCAGCGTCGTTTAGCCAGAACTCATTAACAAACGCTAACAGCAGCTCCGAAGGCTCTCTAACTCTGACTCACTGGCTTTTTGTGTTAGTCTGAATGCATTTGAACATCAGAAACCATTTGAATAATGATTTAAAAACATAAACACATGCACACATATCCCTCATGGTAAAACACTGTGGTGATGGACGCGTTAGTTCATCCTTCCAGGGATTCATATTTATTCACTTTGACAATCCAGTGATAAGGAAGAGCCAGGATGTGTGGGGGAAGGGAAGTGGGAATTGCATAACCTCCGAGCTCAGTCTAATAACATGAAGTGGCCACCAAGAAATTAAAGAGGAGAGGAAAAGAGAAAGAGAATCTCCATTTGACCTTTACCCTTATAGTGAAAGGTGGAAGAATGAAATTAGGCTACAACCAGAGGCGTGAAAACAGGATGACTGGGACAATGATGTACAGGGCAAGAGTGTTTATTACCAAAGATGTGGTTCCTGGCAATGTGCAAAAAATATTCACAGTACAAAAATTCAACTACAGCTTAGCTCCTCCCACCATGAAAAATGTAAATAAAAACTGAAAATACAGAAAAAGGTAAATAAATGCAGAATAAAAAGAAACGTGCATTGAAGAACAGAAAAATATATATATTTTACTATTATATAATTAATTGTGTCAATGCTTATTATTATTTATTATCATGAAATTAACATCATAAGCAATTTTCCAACGTTTTACATTACACAGCATTAATTTAAAAAATGCATTATGGTATTTTAACCATTGTTTTGATACACTAAATTTCACCATATGTAACTGTGGTTTTACAAATGATAATCAATACGTCAAAAACAGTTACTTACTTTTACTATAATAAAACCATGGTTCATTTTCATAAGGGTATGTTTGCAAATGAGACATGTTAGTGTAGACTGACAGCTAGTGGTCAAAGAGGAGCAGTCAACTACTAACTAAGCAGCTTCTAACAGCTTAATGTTGGATTTACAAGCACAATATATTAATATTTACCACAAAAGTGTGATGGAGAATTTTTTAAATGACTGGGTAAAGATTAGGCCTATGTGACAACTATTTGTATTGCATAGTTACGTTTTATGTGTCTCTTGAAGTGCACACAGTTGTATTATTATTATTAGATTTTTTTTTATATATAAAGATGTAGGCTATTTGGCCAATTAGCCTTTTTAATTTATGATTCATGAGTGTGAACAATATCACTTTAGGATTTAATATTAGTGAAACAAAAAACAAATAATATCAAAATGTTATCATTTGCACAGATGTGGTCTCGTGATTATGAAAGACGCTCTCATAATTTATTTTAATGCTAAGTGACTGCAATAACAATTTTGCAGCCACCGATCGATGACATGATGACATGAAATCCCCCGTAATCCCCCTGGTCAAGGGCAGCCGCGTGAAATCTCGCGATACTCTTTGTGGCGCGGGATTTGGCCGGAGCAGATGAATGCGCAGTAGTCGTTCTGCAGCGCTATGGAAATGGCGCCTGCGTTCAAGCAGCAGTAGTCGGCAGTTATAAGGATTTACATTGAACTCACGGATATTTAAGTTTTCTCTTCGCGACTGCTTTTAAGTTCAACACTACTAGACTACGAGAGTTTATCTATGCGAACCGAGTCCGGATTATGACCGGAAAAGAGTTGCCACCAAAGTCGTGTTTAAAGTATATCCAGTTTTCTTGAGGGCCGTCATCATCAGCGCGCAGGTACAACGCTGTTGTCTGTGGTAATTTTTAGCTAACGTTATATGTGTCACATTAGGATGTTCTAAAGCACCTTACGTGTTTCTGCAGCTCAATACCATTTAGCACTCATTTATGTGGATTGTTTCGCATTAAAAACCGCTGTGAGTTAGTCTCGTGCTGTGACCGTTAGCTTGTGCGGCTAATCTGAAGGGCTCATGGTAGCAGCCTGCGTGGGCCATAACACGGCTTTGTATGAGACCTTTAACACGCTCTATGTTTTATTACACATCGCAGTAAGCTTTTTAAACTTTTTGTTGGCGTGTCGTCGATGTATTTTGGGTCTCTTGTTTGCTTTTATATGCTGTGTTGGTAACGGTAACAGTTCACGCTAGCGGCGCTAACTTACTGACGTGCTGTGGTTGACAACAGTTTCCAGGAAAGGTTATTATAATAATACAGAGCACGGAATAGTGCTTTAATGTGAACTATGCAAGAGCATGGACGCCTTTGTTTTGCTTAGAAAAGAAGCGGTATTTGTCAGTGATAATTTGAATGTATTTGAATGGACTTTATGGCTCTAAGACTGTTACAGTGCATGTAATGACGTTGCATAACGTCAGATTTATCATATAAAAAGTGATTTTTAGAAACATATATGACCACTGACGGATGTTGTACTGTTGTTGTGTCCTTTGACTAGTAAATAGTATGAATAAAATTGAGCTGTGAGCTCTGATTTCAGGTCAGGTTTCTCCATGTGAGTCTCACGCATGGGTGGGACTTGTCTGCGCGGGCACATGGATGAGTCCTATAGGCTGTTTGCATTAGATGACCATGCTTTTCCAGGGGGCACTATTGCATGAATCAAGGGTTTTGTGATTTCCAGATCCAGACTGTCAACCGATCCAGGAACTCCAACAAACTTAATAATTACTTTCATCAAAACATTACAGCTTTTTATAATATCTTACCGTCAGGGAATTATGTATAGATGGTTTGAAATGTAATGCATGTTGTCGTTTCACTAGTGTAAAATAGTTGTCCTTGTGGGAAATCTTTCTCTAATCATGTAATTCAGACTTTCAGTTAAACTTCTGAGTCACATTATGTGTTTTTACAAGATAGTGTTATCATGCCTGTGCCACATATCTTAAAGCTGGTAAACATAAAGGATGTGTAAACGTCTTGGTAGATAATCAAAACAAAATAATTTTTTGTGAATGTTTTTTTGAAGGGTTTTGAGAGTTGTATTTATTAAAAAAGAAAAAAAAAAGCAGCAATAAATATGCATTTTATAGAAGTTCACTTAAACTGCATTCCCTGCACAAAATTAGTTTTGGTCGGTACAAACCATGTTTATCTTTTAAGTGCCTTTAAACACAGTGTAGTCTATATATTTTACTTTTTTTGTTGAGTGATTTGAGAATGAAGTCATGCAACCTGTCCATGTTAGTGGATTGGATTTTTACCAAACAACGTTCTTTTTAGTATTTATACTGTAATATTATTTATTAATATTTGTCATTTATTTTATTTTTTTATATTTTATGTGTTCATTTTTTTATTTAATTTATTCTTTAGTGTGTCTATGTGCTTGTCGTCTTATTTATCTTTAAAAAATATTTCCATGTTTTTTTTTTCTAATATCCTTAGTTTTTTTTTTCCTTTACATGGATTTATTTATTATTTCAGCTTTATTTCAATTACAGAAAACAGTTTTCAATAGGTTTAATTAACAATAGTAGCACTACCAGCCGAATGTCAGATGAATATATATCAAAATATAGAGAATATGGCATGACTGAATGTACAGCCTTTTAATTTATCCTAACTATGGACACTTAAATGAACAATTGCAATTTATTTATTAGTTTTATTTATTTATTTATTTTTACCATGGCTGACTGTCCATATAAACCATCTGAACAGACCCGCCAGTTGATAACTGTTTTATTGTACGTTTGGAGGAAACACATGTTGTGGATGCATATGTGCCAGCTGCTTCATTGGAGGCACACAAGTGCTGACAACTGCTGATGTGTATGAAGTTGTTTGTCCATAAAGTTATCAGCGATATTTCAGCATGATTTTTGCACTAGTTCGAAACATTCTGTTTGTATTGTTATTTAACTGAGATTGCTTGCTTGATGTTTCAGGACAGGCAGATTGATTTTTAGCATGTGTTTTCTCTTCAGTAAGCATGCGTGACCTGGCAGCCCAAGTCACCAGCAGCTTGCTGCGCTTCCCAGAGGTGACGATAGACGCTCTAGGGGAGGATGAAGTTACACTGGACTCTGTGCTGCATGGGAGATTTACTGTTGGTAAGTATTGTTTTTCACTGATGGCATGTCCTGATCATCACTTGACTACATATATGAACTGCATATTAGATGTTTCATGTGTATTTCCTAGGTTACTTTTAGGTCTTCAGTTCTTGTGTTTCACTGACATCTCTTATTTATTGGGTGCAGGAAAGAGTGGACTGGCCTGGCTTGCCTGCGGGCCTCAATTGGAAGTGGTCCATGCTGTTACTGGAGAGCGTTTCTCTGCCTACCGCTTCAGCGGGGTGTCCGAGCACCCGCCCACAGTGCTGGCTGTGCGGGACTTCTGTTGGCTGAAGAGAACAGGGTTGCTCATCGGTCTGGAGGAATCAGAGGGCAGCATGTTGTGTCTATATGATCTTGGTATCTCTCGTGTTGTCAAGGCTGTGGTCATCCCAGGCAGAGTGAGTGCACTGTTGTTGTTGTTTTTTTTTTTTAGTATAATTGACATTAAATTATAATGTGTATTGATGTTTCAAATATTTTAAGATTTTTTCTTTTTTCATTTTCAGTTTATAGATGTTTTTTGTTCTTGCTGTTTATTTTTTTATTATTTCTTTATAGATTTTAGTAGTTTAAGTTAAACTAAATGAGAATGAGAAATGTTGCCAAAATTAAGTTTGTTTTTATATTAACACTTCAATTTTTATTTCAAATAAAGATTTTTTTTTTATGGTTTTAACTAACTACAATTAACTTGAGCAAGTGTAAACAGGTTTAATATGTAGTATAGTATTCTTATATTAATTGATATCTCAAAATGCTCCCTGGCTGTCATAAAATGTATCTTGTAACTATTCCACATCTGCTGTTTTATAATGACACTACTGTGAATGATCATGTGATTGAAAAGAACATCTGCTTCTTTCACAGATCACAGCAATTGAGCCTCTTGTTAGTTACGGAGGGGCTAGCGCAAACACGCAGCATCTGCACCAGAGTCTGCGCTGGTTCTTTGGTGTGGCTGCTGTGGTCACAGACGTCGGTCACGTACTTCTGGTTGATCTCTGTCTGGATGACCTGTCCTGTAGTCAGAGCGAACTGGAGGCTTCAGGTAAGAAACTTTTTTTTCTTTTTCTTTCTTTTTTAGAAAAAGCTTACATGTGAATGGTAAAAAAAAACTTCATAGTCTCAAACCATTTTTGTTTTGGCCACAGATCTAGAGGTGGTCAATAAGTCTCCGTCTGAGATCCCACGGTTACGGGAGGGTGTGACACAGCAGGGTAGACACCTGTGTCTTCAGCTCAGCAGCCCCACAGGAACTGGAGCAACAGCTCTGCAGTACATCCAGCGCACCAACCAGCTCGCTGTGGGCTTTTCAGATGGCAACCTGCAGCTCTGGAACATGAAGACCCTTAAAAAAGAGTAAGTGGAAGACTTAACCGTTTTAATGTAATTGTATATTAAATTTCACATGATATGGAAACTCACTCTGTCTATTCTGAATGCATGTTGATTATATAGTGACTTTTTTTTTTTTTTTGACCTTGTAATTTTTAATCAATTGTAAGTTTTTGTTTTTCAGGAATGTTTTACTCGATGTATGTCACATTACAGATTTTGTTGCGACTATGATGTATTGATGCACCATGTCCTCTTGCTCTTCAGATATCACTCACAGCTAGAGGGTGGCAGAGTGCCTGTCTATGCATTTACCTTCCAGGAGCCAGAGAATGACCCACGGAACTGCTGCTATCTGTGGGCAGTTCAGTCTGCACAGGATCAGTAAGTTTGCTGTTATCAAAATAATTTGGCTTTGTCTGGTTTGGTTCTGATTTATTCTGGTGTATTTTTGTCTGTGCAGTGAGGGGGATGTAGTCAGCCTCCATTTATTACAACTGGCTTTTGGGGAGAGAAAGTGCGTGGCTTCAGGGAAAATTATTTATGAGGTACAGAGTTATTCAGGATTCTCCATTCTCAAATTTATTTGAATGTTACAGTATCTATACAGTGTTTCTGCAAAATATTCATGCATTGTGTTATGTTTGACTCTCAGGGTCTGGAATATTGTGAGGAACGTTACAGTCAGGACTTGAACGGTACAGCATTTCCTCTAAGAGCTCAGGCCATCAATACCCGTCTGATCAGCTGTCAGACCATAGAGAAGTTTCGCCACCACCCTGATCGTGATGACAGCATGAGTGAAGGTGTCTTTATATATCCAAATCATGTTTTGCAGAGTGATTGATTGACATTACATGTTTCCTATAACATTCATTCTTTTTTTTTTAGTGACGTCTCCTGATACAAGTGTATCAGTTTTTAGCTGGCAAGTTAAATCATATGGACAAGGCCAGCCATCGACCTTCATAGGTGTTTTTGACATTAACCGATGGTACCATGCTCAGATGCCAGATTCATTAAGGTGGGTGCTCCTAGTAAAGGTTAAAAGTTCATTCAGGTGTGTGGTGAGGGACATGTATTTAGACTTTCTCTTTCCAATTTAGAACGGGCGAATCCTTACGAAACTGTCCGTATCTGGCAGTGTGGTCTCTTGACTGTGTGATTGAAATGACAGCTTCCTGTACACTGTTGGACATCCTGATTCATGAGCGCACTCTAAGTAGGGGTCTGCCCTACACCTGTCCTCCACCGGAACAGTTCTTTAATCCTACAACCTACAACTTTGGTAAGACATGTTCATTTTTTGATATGATCTTTTATTCAATGTATAATGCTGTATTATGCAACTTCAGGTGATATGTCATAACCTTATTTTTTTGTATTCTAGATGGAAGTTGTTTGCTTAATGCTGGTATTGTGCACTTTACTTGCTCTGGCTATCAGAAAGAGGTTAGATTTTTGGTTCTTTTTGTATGCTGTATTCTTTGCTGAGGTTTTTTTTTTAAATTTTGGTCTGTTTAAATTTTTCTCTTTACTCTCAGACCCTGAGCTACTTGAAGAAGGTGGCACCAAGTTTAGGTGACAGCATTTCTAATGGATACTCGCGCTGTCTCATGTCTGGCCTCCTATCGTCTCGTCTGGCTGATGTCCAGCCCTCCACCCTTTCACAGGTATCACACCCTTTATTTAACATGATACAGGGGTAACTGTGCATTAGTAAAATTTGTTTGGTTATTAGCTAAATTGATTTCACTCACAGTTACTGATACCAGTAATGCATATTTCTATATGTTGTAATTTGCAAACAGGAAGAGCAGCTTGATGCTATCTTGTGTACTGCTGTGGAGACAAGCTCATTGGGACTCATCACTGGCTGTATTAAACAGTGGACCACTGAAGGTGAGGAAGGGAGAAGTAATGCATTTGTAATCTAGAAAAACTTTCAGTACTAATAATTTACGCTGCCAGTCAGAATTTCCAGCAGCATCATATAACACTTTTGTGCATTTAGAGCAACCTGGGTCTGCTGTCAATCTGCGCTACATACTGGAGTGGGCCTGGAATAAAGTTGTGCGCACCAAAGAAGAACTGGATGAAATATGTAAGTTCTGCACCCATTTCTCCGATTATGGTTTTATTGGAAATTTAACTGTTCTAATTGTGCTTTTCTCTTGTTCTCCAGGTGCTCCGCTCTTTGACAGCTCTGCAAACTTCACCGATCCCCAGACGCTGCAGCTGCTACAGCACAGTCAGCGCTTGCTAGCAAACCTCAGCACCATTTTCCACTGTTTGCTAAATGAGGCTCAGGAGCTTACTCAGAAAGGTGTCGGAGTATACACAGACATCACACTGTGTTCTGTGCTGTTATATGTGAAGCTGAATATCTTAAGAATTACTGACTGACTTTTGGTTACTTTCAGGGCTGGTTGGACTTGTGAATAAATGCATGGTGTCTAGCTTGATCTCCCAGTATGCTCAGGTGGTTCTGTGGTTCTGCCGGACTGGTCTCCTTCCAGAGGGCTCTGGTAAGGTTCTGGTTCACTCAGATTATTTAACAAAAAAAAAAAAAACTTTTGGGCATTACATATGATGAACTCAAAGTGTATATCTGTCAACAGAGGATGATGATGTCCTGCAGATATCAAGGCCCTTTTACAGTCATTCTATTATAAAGAATTATTACATGAGTCAGAGGGAGGAGCTGCGGAGACTGGCCAAGTAAGTGGCTGAATTTCTGAAAAAAACGTTTTTATTTATTTAGCATTATTTATATTGGTTAATGAATTGTATTTATTCATAATTACAAAAAATGAATAAAATAATATACATTTATATAATTATGTCTTCAGAAGTCACATTGTATTTAACAAGGCTTTAATTGTATTTAATTGTATTTTTTCCAATAGGGACAAGTGGTGTGCAGACTGCCTCATGATTGATGGCCTGGTGAGTCAGTGTGGGGAACGCCTTACAGAACTTTGGAAAAGAGACGAGGGTGGATCAGGACAGTATCCTCCCCCATCACTTCACGTAAGTCAAGACTTGAATGCGTTTATACAACATTGCCACCCTCCGCTGCACTTACATTTATTTATGTCCTGTTCCTGGTTCAGGCCTTGCTGGATATTTACCTCCTGGAAAACATTGAAGAATCTGCCAAACATGCTATTGTATCCTTTTGGGGTTCTTTACTCTACTACATTTTGCCATAAATATTGTTGTTTGTTGTTAGTTAGCAAAGATTATTCCTTGACTCGGGCTCTTAGGTTATTTATTTGCTACTGGATGTGATGTACTCATTTCCTAATAAAAGTGGCGCATCCGTGGAGTCTTTTCCCACAGCGTTTGCCATTCCCATTGGGTTGGTGAAACTGGTACAAGGCCTGTGGTTGCTAGATCATCATGATCATGAGGTACAAAAAAATTTTTGCACTTACACTAGTACACAAACCATTACAAATAGTTTGAATGGTGACAAAATTCAATGATGTACTAACAGATATGAGAGCTATATCAGTTTTAACGCTTCTTTTAAAGTATTTTGTATGGATGCAAAAGGTACTTACAAATTAATACTTCATGAAT
This sequence comes from Enteromius mattozi, assembly GCA_032359235.1. Lineage (NCBI taxonomy): Eukaryota > Metazoa > Chordata > Actinopteri > Cypriniformes > Cyprinidae > Enteromius > Enteromius mattozi. The sequence goes on along the minus strand of JAUMHE010000069.1, from coordinate 3,836,770 downwards.
AATTTGTATTGAAAAAAAAATTCTCATCTCCCCAGAGCTCTCTGGAGCTGCTATTGCACCCAGCCACCAGTCACTCTCTGTGGAGCTGGCAGCACGAGCGTGTCTTGCAGGCTTTGATGTGCCAACAGAAACACAGCATCGCCCTGCGCTACCTGCATGTGATGAAGCCTCCCCTGTGCTCTACCAACCAAGCCAAGTTGTGCCTCTCTGTCCTGCTTTATAACAGGTATGTTGTAGTGTACCATTGTAATTAATTTATCAGCTTAAAGTGGGCTCATTTGGAAAAGGAAGGAAAGGAAAGGACGTGACATGGCCAGGTATGGTTCCCCATACTGGGAATTTGTGCTCTGTGTTCAACCCATCCAAGTGCACACACACAGCAGTGAGAAGTGAACAACCACGCACACACCCCCGGAGCAGTGGGCAGCCATTGCTGTGGTGCCCAGGGAGCAGTTTGGGGAACGGTGACTTGCTCAAGGGTCTCACCTCAGTCGTGGTATTGAAGGTGGAGAGATCGCTGTTTATTCACTTCCCCCCACCTAGTCTCTAGACTCTTACCCTTGGTTTTCTTTTGGGCTGACCAGGTGCATTGTGGAGGCTTGGGCTTTGCTAAGGCAGCATTGTAACAAATTGAACATGGAGGAGATGATGAAGTTTCTTTTTGAGACCTGTCAGGCGCTGGGACTGATGAAAGAGCTGCTGAAGCTGCCCCTTGGACTTGCAGAACAGGTGTGTGCAAATCTCTGTAGCAAATAAATGCAGCCTTGGTTAGCAGAAGAGTTCTTGCAAAAAAAAAAAAACCCTTTAGGCAATATTGTATATTGGCACTACTTTATTTTTTACCTTTACATCAAATGTGCCTGTTTAGGAGTGTTTGGAGCGGTTCCTTCAAAGCACTGGAGGTTTTCAGAATCGGGAGCTTCTCATGGTCCACTACCTCCAACAGGCAAATTATGTGCCTGCACTTCAACTCAACCAGACCCTCAAAGTGAACCTAGCAGTATGTTCAATTTCATATTATAGTCTTTATCTGTTTTTCATCTGTTTTGTTAAAAAGTTTTATTATAATATAGAGTTAGATATATAGTTACTCTAATTTCATTGAATTCAGGCTGATCGGGATCCTAAAATGAAGGAAAGGTCAAACACAAGGAACTCCATTCTCAATCAGTATGGGAAGGTTCTTCCTCGAGTTCAACGGAAATTGGCCATTGAGCGAGCAAAACCGTACCAACACTCTACTACGATTCACAGAGAAGGTACTGATGATGGTCAGTGTGTTAGAATTTCAGACAAGTTGTTAGGATAAACGCCAATTGCTTCCTCTTTTTTTTTATTTTTTTTTTTTTTTTTCCCCGCTCCTAGTTAAAAGACCTCAGCCTCTGTCAACTGTAGCTAAACGTTCAGCCTCTGAAAATGTGATGACCAGAGCAGCCTTTATCAATAATGTCCTCTCAAAGATCGAGGAAGTATGGGTTGGCAAGAACACCACTCCTGATTCATCTCCTTTCAGAAGGTACTATACGAAGTAGTTTTCCCCAGGTTTCATGTTAAATGTTTTCTTTTTAAAACCTATTTAAATTTTTTTTTTTTTTTTTTTTTCATGTGCAGCCCCAAAGAGTCCGAAATGCAAGTGCCTAGCCCACATCCTTTCTCTCCAAATAAACCAGAGGCCTTTGTAGGAACTCCCATAAACATGCTAACCAAAAGAATGTCCAGGTAAAACGGTCAAAAAGACTGGTTTTAATATTTTGTTAATTCTTTTATTTACGTCTCAAAAGACACTAGTAACATCTCTCTGGCTTTGTCACCAGGCTTCTGGATTTGGTTGTGCAGCCATCTTCACAGAATTCTCCAGAGAGCTCTAATTTGCCTGGGACTCCTACTAGGTCCATTACCTCATGGGCTGGACCGAAGAGTATCAGTAAGGCCCCTGAGCTCAGTCTGCTGCAAACTCCACAAGTGGTAAAGGTGAGACGAAAGCTCACAGACCTATTTCTGACTTTAAAAGTACATACAGCACATTCTCAAGTGTTTTAGGAAATTACCCACCACAATATTGCACTTTTTCTTTTTTTTCTTCAGAGAGCTCGAGCTTTGGCGTCAGGCCCGGTTTTCTCTGCCTTCACCCCACAGTCGATTCTGAGGAGCAGCCTACGTCCCACTCCCGTGGCCACCCCTTCTGCCTCCCCAGGCCGATCAGTCACTCCTCCTCTCCGCTCCAAAGAGAGCCGTATTACCTTCATAGAGGAGGCTGATTCTCCGGAAGCTCCCAAAGGCTCTGTCCATTGGAACAATGGGGTAGCCTGCCTCTATTATATCTAAAAAAGAAATGTTAAAATGAGTTTCCATGAAAGGTTTTTTATTTATTTTATTTTTTGCTTTAATAATATGGTTGTGGTTCTTTACAGATTGCGATTAACAGGGAGCTTAATACACCTAAAAGATCTTCCCCACCTCCTAAAGCAAGTTTTGCAGCCTGGAGTGAACATTCAGATGCTGAAGAGGAAGATGATCTAAAGAGGATATGCATGCCTTCACTGAAAGGGAAAGAAAATCCTGATGTAGTGTCTGAGAGTGGATCCTCTGTTAAAGAGATCCCTGCTGCGGAGTCCAATCAAGTGCTTCCCACTCTTGTGCGACGACCTAGTCTGGGGCAGGAAGCAAGTCTTGTATCAAATCAGTCCGATACCACTCTTGAGTTCCATGATGCTCCTGAGGATGTTATGGCAACAAAGGCAAACAGCAGTGTGGATCGGGAGGTGACCATAAGGCTTCCAGACACTTCAGAGGAATGTGAGCCTCCTGTGGAAGGGAACACAACTGCAGAATTACCCTCTCTTACGCTGCCTGAGAAACAGCTGAAAATACCTAATGAGAGAGAGATAGAGGAAGGCTTGTCCCATGGAAAGACACCTTCAGATGCACAAGAAGACCAAAGTAGCAGAGTAAAGCTTGAGGTGCATGTTGATATTGAGAATGATTGTGTGAGGGAAGTAATTGAGGAGGAGCGTGAGGAAACTTCAGAAGCTCAGGTACTCAAGCTGGGTGTAGTTACAGAGCCGGAGATTATTGTTCCAGTTGAGGAGCCAAGCTTAGAATCTTTCGCTGAGATTTCTAAACATCAGGAAATCCAGGAACCAACTGAAGCTGAAGATTCACAGAACACATCCTCCATTTTTGTTGAAGCTCTCAGTTTTCCTCCGATTATAGAGCCTGTGAACCAGTCCATGGAAGAAAATGTTGCTTATGAGACTATTGATGAACCAGCTGTCACCAAGGTATCAGAGACTGTACCAGAACAATTAGTTTGTGAGGCTTCTGTATCTGAGATTCCAGCGGTCGAGTTGGTGAACCACGAACAAATAACTAATGAACCTGAGATTAATGAAGAATGTAAAGAGGAATCTATGGAAACCTCAGGTACTTTTACTTACTATTAATGGCAGAAAATCCAGCTTTTACATTACATGAAAAAATGCATTTTAAAATGTATTAAAACAGAAAATGGTTTCAATTACAGCAATATTGTAAAATATTATTACAATATTGCTGTATTTTTACAAATAATTGCCTCCTTTGCGAACATAAACTTTCAAAAACATTTAAAACATTTTCTGACCCCAATCTTTTAAACTGTACTGTAACTTTTGATTAATGATTGATCATTGTATTGGTAGGAAATTAATTTCTAAAATGGATTTATATTTTAGATTTGGATGCCTATGTGGAACAGCATTTATTTGGCCCAGACCGGTCTCCAACTTTAACCCGATCCAGTATTAGGGAGGGATCACTCAAAAGGTGCTTGTTAATGACTTGCCCATCATGCTTTCTGGGTGCTGCTTTATGTATTTCTTGTGTCCTGCCATTTTATTTTATTTGAATTTTGTTGGTGCTGTCTACACCCTATAGTGAACCAGATAGTGACATTAAGGAAGGTCAACCTACTTCTGAGGGTGCTGTAGATCTGAAAACACAGACATCTGAACCTGCTACCTCAGAGTCCAGATGTAAGTCTTTCACTGGTTTAACATTATAGTTAAAGTTAAACATGGTAATGATCCAAAACTAACCGAAGGATTCTTCCTATAGCTGTAGTGAGCTTGAATGACACTGATGAGCTCTCCAGTGCTGAATCTTCAGAGGAGTCGGAGGATGAAGAGGAGTCTGAAGATGAGAAGGTGGAGGACTCGGGTAGTGAGGTTGAGATTATCGATGAAGTGAAGGGTAATGGCAGCAGTAACCACCAGCCCGCTCCTGCCCTTTACATGGAGGAACTCCCAACCCATGAGCAGTATCTCCAGGAACAAGCCAATGCTGTGCTTTCACTGGTCACACCTGAGGCACAGCTAAAAGTAAGTGAATCGCTTAAATCTTATTTTAGTCTTAAAACACTGTGATTTGTTGTATATGGACTTTTTCCTCTTATTATTATTATTATTATTATTATTATTATTTTTTTTTATTAATTTTTTCTTTTTGCTCTGCAGGTTCTAGACACTGACATCCCAGAGGAAGAGGGTGAAGTTGTAATGGTTGGCCTTGGCCCTGCAGATCTAGATGAGGAAGATGCAATGTGTTATACGGAGCTTAAGCCATCCACCACTCTCCTAGTACCTATAGAGCTGGCTGAGGAGCAGCATACACATCTTGTAGATGGAGGAACTTTACAGACCCTCAGCAGTGCAACAGATGGTACAGTGCCAGAAGAGTCAGATGGCTTCACTCTCATGCTTGATCCAGATGTAGAGGAACTGCCAGATGCTTCAGAGTTGGACCACAATGCAGCATTGCTACCTCTACATGAACCAGAAGAACCTCAGGATGTGGAGAATCAGCTCACAACTAACACTGAGGTTGTCATCTTGGAGCATACGGTTCAAGTTCCAGACAACAAATTGGAAGACATAAAAGACTTGGTGTCAGACATTGAACCTGTTGTCATGGGTGCTCCTAAAATTGAAGACCAACCAGCTGAGGTCCTCCAGATGGTGGAACAAATCGTCACACCAGAAGCAGAAACTTCTCTTCAAGAAACTAAAGATCTTTCCAATGGTGATGGGCTAGAATCTGGTCTTTGTGAGATGCAGGAAGAATCACATACTCCTCTTCATGTGGAAGTTTTGGAGTCTTCTCTGCCAGAGAAAGTCTTGCCTTCAGAAGAAGAATATTCAGGGAAGGTCAGTGAAGTTGCTATATTGGACACTGAGGTGTCAGCCACTGCAAAAGATAATATACCTGAGTTTAACCAAATAGACACTACGCTCTTATTGGCTGGAGAAGTTGAGGAACTTTCCACAACCAAACAAATAGGAAGGCCTAGGTCACCAGGAAGGCCAAAGTCACCTGCGAGAATAAAAGTTGAAACATCTGTAAAAGATACTGAGGAAGTTCTGGAGAACATTAAAGAGGCTCAGCGCAGCCCATCACGGAGAACTAGGAAAACAGTAACATTCCCTGTACCCATGCTTGATGGAGAGAAGGATCTTACTGAAGAGGAACAAATGGATTCTCAAGTACCTTCAACACCAAGACGTGTTACAAGGAGTGGAAAACAGCTCAAAGACTATCAAGTTCCTGTTACACCCAGAAGAAGCACAAGAAAAGCAGGTTCAGAACAGCATGCTAATGAGAATTACCAAGACATGCCATCTGAGAAAGTATCAAAGCCTGCAAGTCCAGCACGAAAGACCCCACAGAAATCTACACCTAGAAAAGGATCCCGGCGAACCAGGAGCACAGTGGTTGATGATGAGGCCCTGTCAACTGATCCTGTTCCCAGTGACGACTCAGAAACACAGGCCAGACACAATACCAGAAAATCCCAAGCACCAAATGTTGAAGTTCCAGAAGCTCATCAAGAAGTCCCAGAGGAGACGATACAGCCTGCCAGAGCACATAGTAGTCCTAGTAGGGTTACACGGAAGTCTACCAGAGGACTAGCATTAGAAAGTTTCCAACAAGATCCTGCAGAAGAAGCCACAAGCGTTAATCAGCCTCTTAGAACTCCTCCAAGAAGCAGGAGGAAGAATGTCGCCAGCACTTCAGAAAAAGTGAACAATGCAACCTTTATTACTGATGACGCACAACTCCAGAGTGTTTCAAGACGACTTACGAGAAGCCGGCACTGGAATCAAGGTGAGGATCTTGAAGAAAGACCCGATTTGACTCCTTTGAAAGTGGAGGCTGAAGCTTCCCAAGCTGATGCCCTTGTAGAGAGACTTAAAGATGAGGAAGCCAGGGAGGAGAGTGTTCCTGTTGTAACTGAAATTATACGTGCCACGAGAAAACCTACTAGATCTGCAGCACCTCCTTCACAGAAAGAAAGTCAAATGGCAGACACTAACGAATCAAAATTGGTGGTTTCCGATGAAATACAAGAACATGTGAGCAAGCCACATGCAAGTGCTAGACGTACACGAGCAAGCAAGGTGGCAGAACAAAACTCTATTACTGTTGCTGATTCAGTTACTCCTGTAGCTGATTTGAAAAGAACAAGAGGTACATTGTAATGCCACATTTCACAGTAGCTTACAAAACTTTAATTTGCCTGCAATCCATTTTATCTTCAATCCTCTCATTTTAGGAAGGAGAAAAGGAACTGTTGTGCTAAATGAAGTTGAAGTTCCAGAGGTTTTCTTGTCATCTCCTGCACCTCAAACCCATAGCTCAGGTGCAAGTGATCCTCAATCTAAAGAGGTAAGCACATTTTTTAAAATTTGAGTATCGATGCAGCTTTAATTTGTGCTCCATCATACTTTAAGCTTCATAAATCCATCCTTTTGTTGTAGGACAATGGCCCTCTAGATAAAGTTGCAGTTGAAACTGAGGTTGTCAAGCCCAGAAAGAAGAGGGCAACCAGGTAAATAGCCCATTTTGCGCACAGTTTGATTTATATTGTAATAAAAGTAGCTTGCATGCCTATAAAACAGGATTTTGCATTGATGAGCCATAAATGCAAGACTTGCGATTTGTTGGTTGTGCATCACCTTGCCTTAGTTTATCTTACCTTAACTTTCTGTTGTATTTTTAACAGAACAAAATCTGCTGCAGAACCTCCACCTCCTGTTGAGATCAGTTTCCTCTCTCCCCTCGCCAGCCCGGCTGAACCGATCGCTAAGACCGAGAACAGAACGGAAGAAAAGGAAACCCCTTCCTTGAGAATGAACCTACGCCGCAAGCGCATGATGGATGCCATTTTTCCTAAACCTGTAATGAGGAGGAAGAAGCTTTGATTGTGAATTGTTTAATTTGGACTCATTCCCTAATTTGATATTTTTTTTTTTTTTTTTCTGCTCTCCTCATTTCCTAAGAGCTCTGCAACCTGCTGTTTTCTAATTAAGATAATCAGTGGATAATATTTGGAATAAATAAACATCTAATTTGGGATAAATAATTTTGTATAATAAATTATGCTGTTTACCGTAAGGAGCACTGAGGGACTTGAGCACCAAAAAAGAGGTTTAGTTTTTAAATGTGTTTCTACTAATTGATGCAAATGTAAATAGCTTTTTAGGTATGTTATAAATAAAATTTGATACTTGTGAATTATTTTGTTACTTGTTTTGTTTACAGGAAAGTTTGTCCAACGTCAGATCAAACAATAAGGTTTATGGTTGTACCACTTGGGGGACAATTCATATAGATGGATATTTTACACTGGTTGAAAGCGTAATAAAATCATCCAGATTGCATGGATGGACTTATTGCATTGATGCTTGGCACTTGGTCTCCTCAATCTTGAGGTCTTAAGCTGGTGAACTCAGCGTTATTTGTTCATTGCAGATAATATGTACATTTATTTTCTTTCAAATGCATAAGTTTTATTTTAAACAGCATTGTAAACTTATCTGTAATGCCTGTTTGCTTTCAAATACAGAACAAAAGTTTACAGTCTTTGATGTATTGTAGTTTTTCACAGAGGTACTGGTTCGACCAATTTACTACAATTGTTTCCTGCAAAAACAAACTGCTTGTAACCAAAATGCTGTATGTATATTGCTTTTATAATACTACCTATAGTGGCACAATGGTGTTTTTTGATATTTACCAGCCTCTTAAGTATGTGCGATAGCAGTAACACAGGTATGTTTGCTTTAGCACTCACCACTGATAACCAGCAATTGTATAAACAGCTGCTGAATTCTAGGACAAGGAATTGCTCATCTAAAAAGCTTCCATAATGACCTAAACGAGGAAAGAGCACTTGATCCTAGCATTTACCTCTATTATTACAGCATGGAGACAGTGGAAGTAATCTAGAGAAGCAAAGGCTACTGTATTATTCATCATGCTGGGCCCTGGTAGAAAGTAAGAGTAACGAAGTGCTCAGGTTTCAGCCTGTCACTCTTTCTGTGTTTCCTATGTCCAGTGTATCCACGTGAGCATGCGTGCGAGGGGAGTGGAAATGGCCAGCAAGGACTGTGTGAAAGTGGCAGTTCGGGTCAGACCCTTCAATAAGGTTAGTACAGCTAGATTATCTGGAAAACTGTAGACTTTTACTTAAGTATGTGTTTAGTTTCATTTGTAGCATTTAATTTGGATGTTCTTTTCAACAAGTTGACCATGAGATTGAACCATAGCTTAGAGATTTAAAACAAATTTCTTATGCAGAGGGAACGGGATGCCGGCAGTCGCTGCGTTATCTCAATGACCTCCAACAATATCTGCATTCGAGACCCTCGTAACCCACAGAACAGCCGCACCTTCACTTTTGACTACACTTACTGGTCTCACAATGGCTTCAGTAGGAACAAAGATGGTCTGTTTGTACCTGAGGAGACAGGTGGGCGCTACGCTGACCAGGTAACACATATCAGGTTATGTAGAGGATATATGGCATTGCATAAGAGGATGCATTCATGCTTACAAAGGTTGTAAAAGCAATGTGCTTTTTTTTCTACAATTGCTGGTTTTGTGAGTCTGATAACATTTTCTGTGATCATTACCAGGCGAGTGTGTTTCTGGATTTGGGGCAGGGCATCCTTGATAACGCACTGCAGGGCTACAATGCCACATTACTTGCATATGGTCAGACTGGCTCTGGGAAGAGTTACTCTATGGTCGGTTATGGTCCTAACAAAGGCCTGATACCCACCCTCTGTGAGAGACTGTTTCAGTCTATCAGGAGCATGCAAGATAGCAGGCAGTGTCAGGTTTGTCAATTTACACAAACATGTACACTGCAGAGGTGTCTTAATACAGACTAGTTAATGATGCTCAGAGGTGGCATGAATGCATTTACACAGCATTGATAAATGTATGCATTGACATTAGCTGTGTCAATGCAGACTTAAGTCTGGCTTTAATGTATTACGTCTTTACACAGAGAATGCACAGAGCATCCTTAACTAAGCTGTGTCTTTTGAGAGGTTTGGCTTTGTGTGATTAGAATTATTTTCAAACCATACTCAAGACAGTTGAAACTAGAAAGATATATTACACCTTAATGATATATGCCTTTGACTAATATAGTAGGTCTAACATTCATTAGAATACATTCTGGTCAAAAAGATTTTGTAAGTGATGCATTGGATTTTCATTGTCAAAACGTTCACCTAGTAAAACAAATATTTGGGCCTAAATTTAAGTATTTGAATGGCATATAAAATTTCCATCCATTTGGATTAAACTGTTTAACATTAACTAATAAACGTTATGTAATGCATATTTGCCAGTTATGCATAAATGAGACTGGTAATAAACTTTTTTTGTTTTTATGTAATGGTATTATATGGTACAATAAATGAAATGTTTTAAATGAACTCTGAATAAGGTTGTTTCACAGCTAGCCATATTTTAACCAAGTCATTTTTACAGTAATTCAGATTTATGTTTATTAGCCTAAATAAGCTGATAAAACACTAACTTAGATGAAAGCTGGATACTTTTACAACTGAACATTAACGGATTGAGTTTATTAGCCACCATATAAATTGTACATTTAAGCTTAAATATTTAAAATGCATACATACTATTACCTATTATCATTTATACGTAATTTTTTTTTCAACAAATACAGGTATTTTTCAGCATGTTGGAAATTTACAATGAACAGGTAAGAATTTAGCTTTATCGGATGCTTGTGAATTATTGCTTAACTGTTCTAACTCTAAAGCCCTGTTCGCACCAAGCAAGATAACTATAAAGATCTATATCTAACTATAAAGAAATCATTCTCAATATTAAATAATAGCCCACACCACAACTATAATGAAAAATGGACATAGAAATGTCATTGGAATTACTTCCAAAACGATTTTTTCCAGCTGATGAATGATACAAACATCCACAGCCAATCAGAATCCATCCTGTTCTCATAAGCTTCAGAATTCAAAGACTTGTGTGGTTGCTAATATCGTTATCTTTATCCTTATTGTGCTTGGTGTGAATGGGGCCTAACAGTTCCAAAAGTTCAATCCCAAATGAATTGGTGCTCTGTGGATAAATCATCCTCTGTATCATGACTTGCTGATATTTATAGGGTTTATGTCACTCTGTAATGTTTTTCTTGTCTTGTGTGGCACCTCAAACTGCTCAGGTTGCAGACTTGCTATCAAAAACCAGCCGATCTGCGGGGGGCCTGCGGGTTCGAGAGGACCAGCAGAGGGGTTTCTATGTGGAGGGGCTGAGACGAGTGCCCTGTGACAGTGCAGTACAGGTGGAGCAGCTGATGGAGCAGGGAACGCGAACACGCACCACTGCAGCCACGCACATGAACGCCAACAGCAGTCGCTCACACATGCTCATCATCATCCAGCTCAAACAGGTGTTCATCCTGCCAAGAATATTGCACGCTAGTCTGAACATGTCTTTACTAGGATTGTTTACACATGGCATTAGGTCGCAATCACCCATTCAAAACATTCAGGTTATTTACTTCATCCAAGTTCCTCCATATCAAGAATCTTTTGCATCCTAAAAAAAGATACAATATGTTTTCTCTCGCACATTATATAAAATAAAGGTCTTGATTACGGTTTTGGCAGCTACGATTAAAAAAAAAAATTAAAAACTTGTACACATATTTGTATTTCTGGGGGTTAACACGTCTTCTAAAACAGATTGATGGATTTTTTGTTACAAAAATATTTCTATATTAAGTTATAAATTAAAATCACTGACTTCTGGCTGTATGTGTGTTCGTGAGAGAGACGAGTTCTGGCTTCTTGGCTTTATTGAGTTTCAATGATATTGTGAATGATATTTAGGGCTGTCCCCGACGAAGGATTTTCACAGTCGAATCGGAATTTTCGAATCTTGCCAATAGTCGACTGATAGTCAAATCATATGTTTGGGGGCGGGGCAGAATAAGAGTCATGTCAGTCATTGAACAGTCATAATTACTGATGTTAACACAAAGGGAAGATGTTTAACAGACGCAGATACAAACGGAGTAAATATGTTTTATGTTTCCATTAAAAGATACATTAAACATCATCAGAACCCTAAGAATTCACAACATTTTTGTTTTACTGTAGTGCTTTAAGGTTATATATATGACAATATGTCCTGCATTTCTGTTTTGAGCTGCGCGCGCTGAAGATGATCAGTAGAATGAAGCATGATAGCAGGATTTTAATGGGATTTCATCTATCTCATATAAAATACGCTTCGTTATTTATACAGTGTTAGTGAGCACCCCCATATAGTCAAATGGTATGATCATAACATCCCACGAATATTCGACTGTGAGATTGGGAGTCGAATCAGGCTCCTCGAATCGAATCGTCGAATCGTAGACTATTCGAGGACACCCCTAATTGATTTTCAGTGTTATTTTCTCAGATTCTTTACTTGCGTTTTTGCTGTGCTTGTAGATTTTTTCAAAGGAGTGCATCACCAAACAGTCCAACATTTACCTAGTGGACTTGGCTGGAAGTGAAAGACAAAGGTCATCGGGGTCAGAAGCTGACAGGTTGAAAGAGGGCACTGCCATCAATCTCAGCTTAACTACCCTTGGAAATGTCATCAGGTTAGCACATATCAAATATTTTCCTATTTTCTGTGTTATCTATGGAAACACTGTATATCAATTGCTCTCTTGCTGCATACGAACTCAAGTGATGCAATGTTCTCTGTTACTGATTACTAGTAAGTATCCAAATACATTTTGGGCCACTGTAGGTATGTGTTTAGTATGCTTTTTTTTGCATTTATCTGTCTATAAAGTGCTCTAGCAGATATGACGCTTGGAAAGAAAGTAGTTCACATCCCTTATAGAGATTCTGTCCTCACCAAATTACTGCAGTCTGCTCTTGGTGGTAACAGTCGAACCGTCATGGTAAGTTTTCTCAATCTGAACTAACATAGAACAAGGTAATTGTGATGTTTTAGAATAATTGCATTGAAGTGTTTATTGTCCTTATAATACAGATTGCAACCTTGAGCCCTGCAGATATTTGCTATGAAGAGTCTCTTTCTACTCTTCGATATGCAGAAAGGTGGGTTCTGCAAGTTTTGCATCAGGCTAATATATGTGATATATTCCATTGGATGCATTGTCTATCTTTACAGGGCCAAGCGGATCCAGAATAAAGCCGTGGTGAATGAGAGTCCCACAGAACGACTGGTGAAGGAACTCAAGGCAGAGAATGCAAAACTACTTCTGAGACTAAGCAAACTGGGCCAAGAAGGCCGTAAAGCTGATGAGGAGACAAGTATGTAAAGGGATAGAACTAAAAAGAAACTCTAAATGTTACTACATTTAATTTAATGAAACATGCTGTCTGTTGTAGAGGAGCTGCGGCGATTGTTGACACATAATGAGCTGCAGATTCGAGCCATTCAGACATTGTGGGAACAACATCTTCAAGAAGCACTAAAAGACTGGGAGACTCAGTATGCAACTATAACACAGGTACACAAAGATGCTCTTTTACACGGTGTGACTTTAGGATTTAAAATACCCAGCAATGTTGGCAATGGGAACAGGTATGCTTATGAAAATATGGATTAGAGTGCATATACAAAATGTAATTGTTGTCCAAAATCACCTTTGAAAGAATATATACACAATGCTATTTTATGTATTTAAAATCAGTAATGATACCTGATCTCAGAGAATTCACAGGTTAAACAAATTTATATTCATTTACACTAGTCTGATCATATTACATTCATTCAGTGTTGTAAATTTGCTTTCATTTTTATATTTTTCATTTTGATTTAGAATTTTAGTTTTAGTCGCTTTATTATTTTTTAATATTTCTATTTAGCTGTAATTCATATTATTTTAATTTTACTAATTGTAGTACTTGATTACCAAATATATAAAACTTTATAGGTTAACTATTTCTAAATTTCCTGGGTTTTTTTTTTTTATATATATAAAAATATAAATATATTTTAAAAATATGTTTGTGTTGTGTGTATATATATATATATATATACATACATATACACATATATACATACACAAATGTCTTTTTTTTTTATTTATCATTTTTATTTTAATTAACCAAAAACATTTTTAACAGTTTTAGTTGTAATTTTTAGTTAAAAAAAGAACAACACATGGATAGTTCCTCTCTAGCAATCAAAAGTCCTTCCTTATTTATGCACCATTCTTGGAAATCTCTTCCCACTTTAGGAACGAAGGATGATGCAAATGCACCCGTACATAATGAACATCAATGAGGATGCTCAGCTGTCTGGTGTTGTGAAGCTCTTCATTCAGGAAGGTGGGTTTGTCTTACAATAGTGATATTAGAGCAGTTATATTCATATATTACCTTAATGCAATATTTGTTTTTTTGAGAAGGCGAATGGGATATTGGTCTGGCAGACAACTCGCACAGATCGCTCTGTATCAGGGGTCTAGGGTGAGTCAAGCAAGCGAAAAATGACTAGATATCAACATATGGTACATAATATGCATCCCATAATGAACATTAATGTTGTGTCTGACCATGTAGTAAGTCAAGTGTTTTTCAAAAAATCTAAGCTGATATTTTTACTTTTCTTGTTTTCAGCATTCAGGAGAAACATGCCGTTTTCTCAAACCAGCAAAGGAGAGTATCAATCACTCCTGTGCCTGGGTCAAAGGTCATTGTGAATGGAGTGCAAGTATCTAAGAGGATAGAGCTGCAACATTTGGTGTGTTTTATTTTTTGTGTACAAGCTTAAAACACTTTAAATTATGAAGGCATTTCTCAATGCATTTGCATTTTCAAATATGAATGAAAAAGTAGGTCTGTGTGTATTAAGTTAATATTGAACCAGCTGAGTGTTAAACTGCCGTTGTCTCTTGCTGATGAAGGATCGACTCGTCTTGGGTTCGAACAGTACTTATCTGTTCATCGGCTTCCCTTCGGAGCGCTCAGTAGAGGACTGGAGTCGTTATGATTATGATTACTTCCAGTCCGAGCTGGCAGCAGCTGAGGGCTTCCACATTCAGTCTCTGTGTGACGATCAGGGCCACCGTAAGTCTTGAATGTTTATTGATTAGATATATTTAGATGTTCCATTTGGATAAATCCAGTGTTATTTTAGTATTATTTATGTACTTTCATTAAATTTATTAATATGTTGAATTAGATTTAATTTGTATATTTTCATGAAATTAGTTTTTTGTCATTTTTATTATGATTTTTTATTTAGTGTTTAAAATTTTAGTTTCAGCTAATATTTGCATTTCATTTGATTTCAGTTAAAGAAAATGATAACTATAACTATAACACCACCTACAGGGCCACACCAGCCTGACCCCAGTCTACTGGCAGTGTTTTATGACTATATAAAGCTGATGCCCATGGTGACAGAAGCTAATCAAATGAGTAAAGAGTTAAAGAAAGTGAGTACAGTGACAACACTTACGATTGTGTAAAGCTTACCAGTTCATTTTAGGCAAGCAATAGCTAAAAATACCTCTTAGTAGGAATGGAGCATAAAAGGATAGTTCACCCAAAAATTCTGTGATCATGTATTCATCCAAGTTGTTTTAAACCTCTATGGGTTTCTATTGAAGATATTTTGAAGGATGTTGATTACCAAACATGTTGCTGGTCCCCATTGACTTCTATAATATGGAAAAAAATACTATAGGAGTCGATGGGGATCAGAAACTGTTTGTAACAGACATCCTTTAAAATATCTAATATAATTTTATTTGAAACAACAGAAAGAAATTCCTACACACTTGAGGGTGAGTAAATGATGACAGAATTTTCATTTTTTGCATATACTATCCGATCAAAAGGAAAAAGTGAATTTTTACCCTTAAATAAACACATAAGTACTTTAAAAAATTTATATATATATATTTATGCCAGTCAAATGCTACTTACTTTTCTACATTTCTGCATTTCTACAATAGAAATTTTAACTAAAAACACTAATGTATATTATATGCTGGCATAAGTTCAAGGTTTTCATATTGTAACAAAACACCTCTTAATCATGATTCTTATTTTTCAGGGAGTTGAATTTAAATTGGAAATCAAGAACCTGGCAATGTCAGACTCTAAGGGTCACGACCTGGAGAAGGACACTGCGGTGAGAGTGACGTCTGTAGAGAGCAAACAGGTGAGAAATTTGTCGGCATTTTGATGCAATTACAGATAAAGCTCCTTTCTTTTTTTGGATATGCATGACACATTAAGAGCCGCGAGAAGAATGTAAACATCGAATAATCTCTTTCTCTGAGTACAGAAGAAAGCAGGACTTTAAAAAGAAATATACAGAAGGAATATACAGAAGGATATACAGAAGGAATATACAGAAGTCAACCAGTGTTTGACACAGGTGTCAGCTGACATGGTCTTCCGAAATGTAATTAGATGTTTTTGAAAACACGGGCCAGTGTAACTGAATAAGAGACTAACGAAATTACAGCATCAGATGTAGAGCCGAAGCACGAGGTTGTTGATATTATATTATCTCAGAGCATGCACAAAAAATTTTCTGGTTCTCACCCGATATTAAAGGTATACCAATTTTGGCATTGTTAACTCAATCTCATGTTGTTCTAAACCTGTATGAGTCCCTTTTTTCTGTTGTTGAACACAAAAGAAGATATTTTGTAGGAAGCATTTTGCATGCCTATTTTCCACCTTTTCTCTGACCCTTAAATTGAAATTGAAATTTTTGCTGCAATGCCTCTCAGACTTTTCATGAAAACATGAACTTTATTATGATTAGTGCAATCACGATCAATCACAACCAAAATAAAAGTTTTTATGTAATATATGTGTGTACTGTGTATATTTGTGTGTAAATATACGTATATATATATATATATATATATATATTACACACACACATACATACAGTATATGAAGAGTTCATTTGCACAAACAGATAAATCGTGTTTTTTCATTGTGCATTCAAATTAATCTCAATTAAACTGCAATTGGGTTATTTTGACTAGGTAAAAAAAAAACAGCTAACACAATAAAATGCAATAAAAGTATGATTACATAACAAAAAACATGATTTTTAAAAATTAAAAAAAAAAGTTATGTTTTAGCAAAATATATTATTTAAAAATTGCATATATTTTCATCTGCTCATAAATATTTCTATTTATATAATTGATATTATATAAATATATTTAATATACCAATATGACATATTTTTCTTAAATGTATACATGCCTGTGAGAGTATTTATATATATATAATAAATATACACAGTACACATATGTTATATGAACAAAAACGTTTATTTTGAACATTTGACAGCAGTAGTTATGATCTAAATGTCCTACCTTTTTGTCATCTTAGGTATGGATGTGGTCTAAAGCCAAATTTGTCAACCGTAAGTTTCTGATGGAGGAGGTGTACCAGCAGCAGGTGGTAGGAGGAGAGGGGGCAGACCGAGCTCCTCTTCCCCGGGACAGAGATCCGTTCTGGGATCCTCTGGAGCCCCTGCACCTGGGCAGTGCTCACCTGTGGCTGCAGTCCCTGGCGTTTCGCATCCCTCTGGAGGAGCAGGTGGAAGTGGTGGGTCCGGAAGGAACAGAGGAGGCCATCCTGCAGACACAGCTAGTGCCCTGCAGCCCAACAGGATTGTGGGTAACGTTTCTGCATTTAAATATGTTGAAAGAATTAGGTATTAGTGGTGCTGTGATATTTATATATTGCAGGCCCCTGGGTGAAGATGACATCCTTATAGACCCGTCAGAGCTGCTTGGGAAACGACTGGACTTTCAGCTGGTTTTGGATCAGTGCTGTGGCCTACGCTGGGTTAAAGAGGCCCGTAACAGAGGAGTGCAGATCGGGTTAGTTTGGATCACTGCTGGCAGAATGTAATCAAGCATTTATTGAACTTTTCATGTTGTGAAATCTTATTTCTGCTTTATATTAGAAATAAGACTTCTGTGTGTACTAACATTTATTTATGAAATATTAATTTATGATGTTTTATGAAATGATTTGTATTGTATTTAGACTAATGAACACTGCAGTTCATAAATTGTCTGAATTCATTGCTATTGTAGTATTATCTACGTATATAGTGTTATAGTTTTTATTAATATTTGGCTTTTATTTTTTCAATTATCATTTTATTTTAGTTTCATTTTTAGTCATTTATTTATTTAGTCATTTAAATTTACATGTAATATTTATATTTTATTTTATTTTAGCTTCATTTAAGTTGACTGTTTTTACATATTAATTTACAGTAACAACACTGTGTCTGATGACATGCTTTCCTGTTAAGATTTTAAATTAAATTTTATGTGAGCTCTAAGTTCAGTAGGAAGCGTCATCATCATCTGACGGTATGTCCAAAATCATGGAATCCAGATCCTTCTGAAGTTGTCTTCTGTATTCAATTGAAGTTATTTTTTAAGTTTTACATAGGGGTTACAAAATGAAAAATTGTCATTAATCACTTACCCCCATGTCGTACCGATCCGTAAAAGCTGTGTTTATCTACGGAACACAATTTAAAATTATTTTAGATGAAAACCAGGAGGCTTGTGACTGTCCCATTGACTGCCAAGTAAATTACACTGTCAAGGTCCAGAAAAATATGAAGGATATCGTGAGAATACTCCCATCTGCCATCAGTGGTTCAACCGTTAGAGCGTACACTGTTTGCATGCAGCAATACTCTCCAAAATGGTGCTACGGTGCTGAATTGTTGAATTAAGTCATTATTTTTGTTTTCTTTCTGTATAAAAGGTATTCTCGTAGCTTCATAACGTTACGGTTGATGGAAGATGGAGTATTCTGATGATGTCTTTCATACTTTTCTGGGCCTTGACGGTGAAGTCTGAAGAGACTGAAGTTCAGCTAAAGCTCTGAACTCTGATTGGCAGGTTTCAGGTGTTTGACTGTCCTCAGCCTCTTTACACTCCAGCGGTGTGGCACAACGTGAACCCGCTCTTGGATCACAGAGTCCAGTTCACTGCTCTGAGAACATCTCAGGAACTGCTCAGCTACCTTCAGAGCAATGCCCTGGTGCTGGAGCTGTGGGGCCTGCAGGGTAAAAGTCTTTAAGACAAGGAATATTATAGCATACCATTCAAAAGTTTGGGGTTTGCAAGATTTTTATGTTTTTTAATGAAGTCTTGCCAAGACTATTTTTACTACATTATGAAATGTAATTTCTTTCTGTGATGCAAAGCTGAATTTTCAGCAGCCATTACTTCAGTCTTCAGTGCCTGATAATATGCCGATTTACTCAATAAATATTTCTTCTTATTGTCAATTTTGAAAACATTTTTGTATTACTTTTGCAAACACTGTGATACAATCCAGGATTCTTTGATAAACACAAATTTTGAAATGATCTGAAGTAGAAGTCTTTTGTAGAAATCTAAATATATTTCTTATTTTATAAAATGTCATTATTTCATTTTTTTTATCTTACTGACCCCAAACTTTTGAACAGTAGTGTATGTTGAGATTGAAATAATAAAGTAATTTGAAGATAGAAAACAGAAAGAATCTGTAGAAACAAGAATAAAACCAACACATTTATTTTTGAGGCATTCTTAAACTTCTCCAATAAACATGTTTGTGTTTGTAGAAGGATGTTCTGAAGTAGTCTCCTGTATGGATGGAGTGAAGATGACTCAAGAAGACAGCATTATTATTGACAGGATTAGTGCATCAGAACACTCAGTATGTATATCTTAAAGAAAACCATGTATGTGATGTTTCCAATGAATGTGCGTTATGTTTAGCACCCAAAATGAACCAGAATACGGATCTTTTCAAGGTGGATGTGTATTTCTGTTTGTTTAGACTGCAGAAACCGGAGGCTCTGACCTCAGCTCATCTCTCCGAGCCCTTCATCAGGACTTGGAACAGCTGAGAAATGCTAACACAGTGCTGAAGAAAGAAAACAGTGCTCTGAGAGAGCAGCTCAGCTCAGGTAGAAATGGTGACTGTTTTCTGTTAAGTCATGCGGGATGTTATTGCTCTGTCATGATATTGTTCAGGGTGAAATACAAATTGGGGGCTTATCCGGGATTGAAAATCAAGTTTATTGTTTAACTTTTCTGGATTCTATATTTTTCCTGTTTTCCAGATTTAATTTAAAAATGTTAGTAATCAAAAAGCATGTCTGATTAATTTAAATTACGAGATGTATACAACATTACATAAATTGATTAAAAGTTTAACAAAAATCTGTATCTTTAAGGCTTTATGCAATCTGTTTTATTTTTCCCAAATTCCATTTTATTTTTCCAAAATGTCTGTTGTATGTTTTTCTTTTCTTTTTTTAATTGTGTTTTAATGGTTTAATTAAATTTTAATAATCAAAAAGCACGTCTAATAAGTTTAATTCATAAAATCTTATTTAAAAATGAATAATATTACTCCTTTTTTCAATAAAAGGATGTTATATTATATATTTAATATATATTTTTTTTTAGACATTCTGTGATGTTTCTTGATTGTTTTAGTTTTTCTGGATTTATGATTTAATACAGAACAAGCTGGTAATCAAATCAAGGCCTAAAACTTGTAAAAAAAAATCTTATATTTTATGGCAACAAAAGTGCTGGTTTACCGCTTATATTAAAACTTGGAAAAAACTGTGACATTTCTTTAAAAAAAAAATGTACATATGATAGTACATATAATTGTAAGATGTGCAATTTGAACATACGTTTCTGTCACAATTTTTTCAAGTTAAAATTTTATTTTAGACTTGCATTTCTGTGTGTGTAATATTTTGGCAAATTCCATGACATTCCGGACTGCACTATACTCTATACTCTATACTCAATAGCAAGCATGAAAACATCAAGAACACTATATTACCTAACAAGCTCAGTTTGTTATTCTCCTGCAGGTGTGGAGAATAACCGTGGTCGGCAGGAGCGCAGAGGCAGCCTCAGGCCCAGCTGTGATGCTGATTTTGCCAAAGCTTTAAAAGTGTTCTACCACAGCATGACCTCTGTTAGAGGGCAACTTCAGCGGCTGCGCAGACACAGACCCAGTGTAAGTGTGCAAGTCCCAATCCATTAGTCATGCCTATCAGCCTCTGTGGTTCAGACGCGAATGTCCTTTTGACTGTAATATGTCTATACAATGTGTGTTTGCGAATCCATAGGAGGAAGCAGACCTGCTGGGTCTCAGACTGTTTGTGGATGAACATACGTATCTCCTGAAGGACTTTTCAGAACAGCTGGAACAGTGTGTCACCGCTCTCAAACAGGATGTGGCTGCCATTGTGCGTCGAAAGAGAGAAAAGTCTGGGATTTGGTCCTGATACACCTATTAAATAAGCTTGTAACTTTAAAGACTGAAACAATTGAAGACTGACAAAGTGTTAGATTCATGAAAAAGACTTACTGTGGTATTTGCCTTTAAAAAAAAAACAAAAAAAACTATTAATACTCTGTTCTTGACTTAATAATAGGACTCTTTTTATTATGAAGTTGAATGTGGTATATATTGTATAATACTGTTTACATGTATTACTCTCAACTAAGAGAACCCTGGAAGTTGGTACATTACTATAAAAGGTTTAAATGAACAAATCATGTAAATAGTTTGTATTTGTAACTTATGTGACATTATTATTGTTTACAAGTGGTTTTATTGATGTTACACGTTCGCTGTTTACAGTCAGGTGCTGAAGGGTTTGTCGCTGATTTGATTTAAATGCCTACATTAAAGGGTTAGTTCACCCAAAAATGAAAATTCTGTCATTAATTACTCACCCTGGTGTTGTTCCAAACCCATAAGACCTTCGTTCAACTTCAGGACACAAATTAAGATATTTTTGATGATATCAGAGCGCCATCTGACCCTCCATAGACAGCAATACAACCAGAAAAGTAGTAAAAACATTGGTACAAAAAAAAAGTTAATGTGACGTCATTGGATCAACTTAAGTTTTGCGACGATAGGAGAATACTTTTTGCGCAAAGGAAACAAAAATAACTCATATACTCAACCATTCTTGTCCTATGACATCTTCCGCCATTTAAGAGAACATTAAGCATACGCTTTCTTCTAGGCGCAAGCAGCTGCAGATTACGCAACATGGACTGTTGTACCAATGTTTTTAACTTACCACGTTTCTGGATCTGGAATCATTTCAGTTGTATTGCTGTCTATGGAGGGTCAGGTGGCTTTCTGATATCAAAAAATATCTTAATTTGTGTTCCGAAGATGAACAGAGGTGGCCTCTTACGAGCTAGAATTGTCAGGTCATTTTTGCAGTAGAAGTGGACACAATAAGCTAGGTTGGTATTTTTTCTTTTTTCCAGATGAGGGAAGGGGGTTTAAGGTTTCACAGTTGGCTACAGTATTTTGTGCTATAGCTAGTAGTAAGAGGTACTAATAGGTACACGTGCCACTTTAATGGAAGGGCTACAGCAATGTCACAGTAAATTAAAGGTATTTATTGTTTGTTTTTTATGAAAGCTGAGACTTCATGTGAAAAGTAAGAAAGCACAAAGCTTATGGCGATTCAGAAGCGGTAATAAGAAGGTTTAATGAAATTTTGTTCATGAGTCTGGGATTTAAGAAACAGTGCTTCATCAAAATAAGTGTTGGTTAGAAACAAAAATACAATATTGTCAACCCAGCCCTCGATTATTATTTTAACCCAAAATTGCAATTATATCGTGACATACTGCATAGTTTCACAGACTATAAAAGTAGGCTGTATAGAATAAGAAACTAAATTTCAGTTGCATAACATTAGACAGAATACAGTTTGATATGTTCTTTATTTAGTTAGAAACAAACCACAACATTCTCCAATCTTTCAAACAACTCCGATTCATTGGTCTCTAAAACATTTTTTTTCTCTCTCATGTCTTGTATTAAACTTTTCTGCTACTGTTACAGGATTCACAAATATAACAACTCATGACAATATTACAAAAACTAGTTCTTTCTCTTACTCAAACTTTATATCTCTCAACTCTTGGTGTGCTTTTAAATATGTTTTTAGAGATGTCTGTCATCTGCGAGAACTTCTGTTAGTTATTAAAACAATGGCAAAAGAAATTTCAAACTGAAACATGATCAAATGGAGGGTTTTCAAGAGTGTTTGCTTCACACTCGTAGTGCAAATTTATCTGCCATTTGAGCAGAGTGCATGCTGACAACCCCATCCCATCTAGCATGCACAAGCGAGGACACTAAACCGGAAAACAGCAACACCGTAAGGAAGCTTTAAATAGCAACAAGACTTCTCTATGCTCAAGCAAGCAAGTGAATAGACTGATGTTAAAGCCAAGCCGGTTGAGTCCTGTTTAATCTCTCACTTAAAGGACTGAGAACTGAATGCCGTGTTTGTTGAGGCGGTTGATGAGGGTGGTCTTGGCGAACGTTGCTCCTGGAGTGTAAACACCGCCACTGTGGAGAATCATCCAATAATATACACTCAGAATATACTACTTAAAAGGGACAGATCACTCAAGACTGTATGAGATTCTTTTTCTGCTGAACACAAAAGGGTTTCCAACATTCTTCGAAATTCATACAAGTTTGAGAATGAGAATTTTCTTTCTTGGGTGAACTATCCTATTAATAATACAAACTGTTTATTTAGGTTTAGTTTTGACCTCATATATGGCTGGACTCACGTTTTTGGAAGAGAATCTGATTCGTTCAACATGGTAAGAGCCGCTTGAACCATAGCGATTGGTGTGGCGACATATCCTGCCTCTGGAAAACACCACAAACAAAAATGACGGACATGAGAAACTTGCACTGAGGTAGCAACATTAATATGAGGCAGATCTGAATACATTACCTGGTCCTTTGACCAGAGTGCGGATCTTGCCATTGGGTTTGCCCTCACTGGGTTCTGTACCTTCAGTGTAACCCTCTCCAAGAAAGATGAAACTGAAAGAGGACTCCTCCATCTGCAGATACAGCATTTAAATGAAACCGATCCTAAAAAAATAAAGCTGATAGCATAGATGATGATGATAATGTGAGTATTTTACCTGTTTTCTAGTTGGTCCTGCTTTGGAGAAGAAGCCGAATGAGAAAAACTCTGGATACTGCAGACAAAGTATATATCTGATTATGCAAGATCCACAAATTAAATGCAATATGTTTTTACAATATATACACTGTAGCTTTCACAATATTATACAGTATGCTTTACCTTAATAAGGAGATTTCTGCCAAAGCTGAACTTTACAAGGATAAAGAACATCAATCCACCGAAGATAAGTTTGAAAACGTTGGAAATACCACCGACACCAGCATACGCCCCATACTGAACCTGTAAGAAACATACAGACTGTCAGTACATGTCAAAAGTATAAAAAATATTTATAGAAATAAATGTAATTTTACAGTAATGCAGTAATTGTGTTAAGTCTTTAGTCAAGGAAGATGCCAAATTTAAATTGATTTTGATGTGAATGAATATGACTAGTCAATATGCATTAAGGCGTTCACACAAAGCACGATAACTATAAAGTAAACATGCGCTTAGAATAAACAGACTATATTGTTTGCTGGTGTGGATGCTAATATCTTTATCTTTATAGTTATCGTCCTTGGTGTAAATGGGGCCTTATTGTTGTATATCTTAAGGCCCGTTAAAACCAAGCACGATAACTAACCTATAAACATAACAATAAGATAAAGTTCTCATTGATCTCAATATTAAATATTGTCCACTCCACAAATATAACGTAATTGTTGGAATCACTTTGAGAACGATTTTTTTTCTTGGTGATGATACATTGACTAATGAGCTCAAGAATTTAAAGCGACAGACGCACGTGCGCTTAGAATAGTCAGATATCGTTCACTGGTGTGGACGCTAATATCACTTTCTTATAATGCTATTATAATGCTCTAGAAAATGCTATTATCGTCCACATCAGTGAACAATATTGTATGTTTATTCTAAGTGCAGGCAAATATGCTGCTTTAAATTATCGAGCTTGTTATAGCAGGGTGGATTCTGATTGGCTGTTAATTTTCGTATCTTTCATCAGCTGGAAAAGAAAACGTTCTGAAAGGGATTCCAATGATATCGTTTCTCTATGCCTTTATTGTTACAGTGGTGGTGTGAACTCTGCTATTCTTTAAAATTGAGAAGGATTTTTAGAACTAGCTATGTCTTTGTCTTTTATAGTTATTGTGCTTGGTATGAATGGGGCTTTACTCTTGTATAGCTGTTGCTTAGCCAATGAAATATATAAAAACATTATTATTCTACACATTTCCAGCTGAATTACACCGACGTATGAGAAAAGACTATTGCAAAAAGTTTTAATTTTATGGATTACTGCTTTAGTCTTGTTGTTTAATCAATGTTATCATCATGTTTACTAGTTCAGCTAGTTCAGTTTCAGTCCAGTTTAACTGGTTCAGTGTTGCGTTAAACTCTGACACTCCCATTTCTACTTCTTAGTGAAAATTATAAGTATATGAGGTTTTTTATTGATACTGTACTAGTGTTTTTTTTATGTGCTTTTGTAATTATTATTATATATATTATTTTATATTCATTTCATTTTTATATTTCTATATACAGCATTATTTAATTTAAAATATTGAATGACTTACTGGAGACTCATTGATTTCTTCAGTTAAGTAGCGCTGGGTCCTTTTCACCACTGATGGATCGGTACCCATGAAGGGAATTGCATATTGCTGCAACTCGTTACTATAAAACAGTGTGCTCCTGTAAATAGAAATGTATTTTTTGTTAAAAACAGACATGAACATATTCATGAGCACATTAAAATTTCAGAATATTACATGTTTGTACAGCCTTGGTGAGCGTAAGAGACTACCTTCAAAGCATAAAAAATTCCTACCCCTCAAAATGTAAAAATTGATCCTCAAAGAGTGGAAAATGGTTATAAAAACCATTATTAATGGATGACTGAAATACAAATTCTAATGGTGTCATACACACCTCCTTTTAAGTTTAGCCCCCACCACAGGGAGAGGCTTGTAACCGAACTTCTTCCTGAGGCTCCGCAGTTTGCTGCTGTCGGCTAAGCCATAGATGGCCGACTGCCAGGTGCCGTCATGGATGCAGCCTCCCTACGAGCACACATCAAAATGTGGGTCAGCTGACACTTAAACACAAAGGCCTTTTAAAACAGACTATTCCAGTGTTTAAAACATAAGAGCACCAACCTCTGGCCCTGAACTTGCAGTCAAAAAGCTCTCAACGGCTGTTAGCGTCCCTGTTATTGAAAAAAAAAAAAAAAATAAAACAATAAAAATATATATATATATATATATATATTTTTTTTTTCATATGTAAATGTATATTATTAAGGATAATATAAATTTTTTAATATACATTAATATACATTTTTTTTTTTTTTTCAATAGTTATAATAATATATTATATTATAAAACAATTTATATTATATTTGCTTGACAAACATGCCTTTAAACTGGTCCCTGGTATAAATGACACCCATGTCTGCAGGAATGGAGTCAAAACCACAGCTTCCCACAATGTAGACCCCCTTTGCAGCAGCCTGGTCATGGTAGTTCAGCTGCATACCCTCCAGGAACTGCAGCAAATAGAACATATACACACTCATCTCTGTATTTTGGGTTTGCACTCGAACCAAAATGTTGCAAACTGTCAAGTCAACAATAAATCAAAATAATCTGAATTGGCTTGATAGCAGTGCTGTCAAATGATTAATATTAAATATAAACATGCATGTGTTTGTATTTATATATACATAATATTTGTGTATACTATATATATTTATGTAAACAAAAACTTTTATTATGGATGCTTTTAATAGCAATTAATCATTAGACAGCACTACATGATATACTTGGTCTTATAATTCATTAGTGTTTTACAAAGCATATGTCTTCATAATGTTTTATCAAAATAACTTGCAAATTTCCTTGTCCTGTTTCATGCAGGAATGTCACATTATGGAAGTATCTCGAATACTTCATGCTGACTTTAATATTGTTAAGACCTGTTATGATCAATGCCAATTTATTTTATTGTCATTTTGATTTTGATCATGACAAAAGAACAGTGTCAGCAAAAGCACCTGTGGTTCTCCAGAGATATCGATGCAGTGCGCTCCGTTCTCCACACACGACTTGACAACAGGTTCACCAAAAAACCTATACTGTAGAAAAAGTAATATCAAGACACTATATCTTCAGCAGTAGTTCAGCATATTAGAATGGTTTCTGAAGAATCATGCGAGAGACTTCAGTAATGATGATGAAAATTCAGCTTTGAACCAGTTATTCTATTGTAATATTTCACAATATTACCGTTTTACTGTATTTTTGATCAAATTAATGCAGTCTTGCTGAGCATAAAACCCCAAACTTTTAAACGGTAGCGTACAATATGTATAATATTGACTAAAAATATCTGGGGGAAGAAAAAACATCTTTACTCCTTTAGATATGACATGATAATTATTATTTTAAAAAAATGAAATAAAATTCAATACAATCTAAATCTGTAGTCACTAGTCACACCAGACTTTAAGCATCTGAAATGTCTTTGATCATACAAAACTCTTTCACATGAGCTCGCGTTTCCATTCTCTCGCATTTGCATGCGTATGAATGGAATTCAGTGACCCTTCAGACCCTTAATACAAGATCATCTGAGGTTCAATGTACAAATGTGATTATCTTGTTTGAAGGACGGTATTGCATAACCACAGACAGTTATTAGCCTGATGTAGCAAGCTGCTGGGTAAACATACAGTGTTATATTGCAAAACATCATTAATCAATATGTTTTATGACATATGCTCATATACAAGGGATTCTGTGTGTGCTACAGTCTTTGGTACTTACAGGCCCCACACAGCTGAGCACAATAACGGCCTGTTTGCACATGTCAGCCAATGAATCCGGATCGCTGACATCTGCCACCAGAATATCTACCTCAGACTTCAGCTCCGGCTTGCCTGAGAACAAACATTGTGCAATATTATTTATGCAAACTCTGCTGGGCTAGGTGTCATATTTAATGCAAACCGGTGAGACTGTAAACGATTCAAGATTATGATTTATCGCAGAAATGCAAAACGGTCTAGGCCAAACTCCATGTCATATATTATTCAGTTTATCTACTAAGATCAGATAACTTTCACTACAAGGAATCCTAAACAGTCCTATCTTTATTCAGTGACCTGTCTGGCTAAATTAATTCGTATTGAAATCTAAATATAACTCTAAGCAAATGTTCTGCTTGAGCCCATCCATTCAAAGCTATGTGATTAAAGGCACTGAATGTGTCACTGGAATATAATTTTCCATCAGCTGTTGAGGATTAATTAAAAAGTCTCTGAAGACCACCATGACCAAAGAACCTATTGTTTAACAAAATGCATGTAGATTGGAAAAGCAGAACTGTATCAAGCATGAAAGAAAGAGAGTTCCCTAAAGATTGCCACAACGTGGGTCAAAGTCAAGTCCAATGCAATCCAAAATAGTTGAGTCAATACCACCCTTCTAACACTTTAAAATCATTGCCAAGTTTTCTGCTCCTGTACTTTATGATGCAACAAAATTGAAATGCAGATGTTTTCGATAACTCATTCTGCTCAAAAAAAAGATGCTAAACATCAGTAAATATCTCTGAAAAGTGGAAAAAACTAAACTAAATTTGCTAATCTGCTGAGCATCGAGAGGTCAAAGGGGAAATAAGGTTGTACAATGTATTTATTATTAAGAGACTTAGCATTTTAACTGATTAACTATCAATCATTTTATTAATTTAAAAATTATTTTGCAATTATTTTAATCATTTTATGTGCTTTTCATTTGAAATATTTTGTAATATTACAATTTGTTTCATTTTTATGTCAGTTGTAAGCACAGTTAGTAATTAATTTACAGTCATTAAGTCATTTGTGTCTAAAATGTAATTCATTCAAGGCAATATTTCTAATTTTCAATTAGTTTAAGATTTTAATGTTTATACTTTATTTAATTTCAATATAAAACGAATTGGTTTAGTTTTAGTTGACAATAATAACCTTGTCATAGTCATACTAGTTCTAGGTACATGCAATATGAATACATATCATTCATAGACTTTAATGCATGCACTCATATGAACATTCAGATGATTTTTATTTGTCTTGCAACATCTATCGCATTACAAAAATACCATTTGCATCAAAAGTTGTCTAAAATACCATAGTTCCTAGCTGTGACAGCTGTTGTTTACTACAGTAATCCTCAAACAATGACTAAAACAAGACAAGAACACTTGTTATGATTTTACAAAGCTAAAAAATAACTGTACTATGGTATTTCTTTTGAAGAAACTATGGTATTTTTGGAGCACAAGGGTATTGAGCAGTTATGAGTTCACTAAATTCAAACGCAGACGGTAAATCTAGAGTAACGTTAACTGAAGGAGGCTTTACGCACTTAGAGCTCCGGCGGCCTGCTCCACAACTTTCTCCAGCTTGGTTCTGCTCCTCCCGGCTACGGCCCATTTCAGACTCCCCTTGGGACCCTCGGATGCGGTGCGGGCCACCTCCTCCACCACGAACTGCCCCGTGAAGCCAGAAGCGCCAAAGATGATGATGTGGTAGGGCCTGCTGGATGAGGTACTGAACGCCGCCATAACGCTGCTGATCGTCTGGACTGATACTGGAAGAGATGGACTGCGAACACCTGACAGTTAAAGACTGACCCAAACTGACTGACTCGCGCTACTTCCGCTAACGCCTACAGCTCGCGGTTGATTCAAGAGCGTCATCGATGTGCTCCTGTGTATGCGCAGCCTCTGAAATCAAATATAAAATGACGGAGGAAGATGGACGCGCAGTCGAGGATTCGATAGATAATTGTACATAGACATAGAAGTTGTCGTAATCACAAAAATTACGCAGAATCAAGCAAATATATTGAGTGTTATTGGCCAGATATAAATTGCGTCGATCCTACGCATACAGTACATCTAGAACATAAAAATAAGAAACGTCACATCAGCTTGTTTTTGATTGGTCTACTCGGTTTGTAGGCGGAACTGGTTTTGGGATGAAATTTTGTTGACATGACGTGGTGCATTTTTAAATATGTTGTGTTTGCGTTGTAATAATTGGAATTTGAAATTAATCTAATACAAAAGTTAATACGCACACACAATTAGTTTAGTACAACAAGTTAGTTAGTTTTTTATCCTGCAGTAATAACTTAACAAATACAGCACAATAAACACATAACAATAAAAAATAAAAAAACATGATTTATGAAAATGAATAAAAACAGACTTATCTGTTTTTGCAAAAAACTCTACATATATTTATTAGTAAAACATTCTTGGGAACACAAAATATTTGAATTGTAATTTAATTTACATATAATTTACTTATTAGTCCATTTTAAAATATTTTATGTTGTTTACAGTTATATAAAAATAATATTAATAGATACACTATTTCTATTTTTAATATAATGCCACATAAATTACATAATTGCTATGAATTATCAAAATATGAAAATAAATGTTTAATATAATAGTAATTTATATATATATATATATATATATACACACATATAATTTTATTTTATTATATCCATGTAAAATTCAGTCCATAATAACAAAACATCATTCAAATGATACTGAGACTCTTCAATCCCAACAATAAGATTTATTCACCAGGCATTTTTGGTCAAAGACATCTCATTGCATTTTCCTTTCAAAAAATTTCCCCCGAGACAATAACTAAACAGATTTGAACCATACAATTAAGAAATACAGCAATCATCACATGATATATACACAAAATCAAAATGAAGTAAAACAAATATAAGTTCCAAAGTCTCAAATTGTCTCTGTACAGACAGTAAAAGAGTGCATGCACCAGAACGTGTGATTCTAAAAGACTTTGCTTTAAATAAATACTGAAAACTCACACAATAAAGACATTCAGCAGTCATCTGAACCAGCCAGACAACATACAAATAAAAAAAACACAAAATAAACTTTTACAGTTCTCGCCAAGTACGTTCATGCACTTGAGCAGAGCACAGCAAACTGACATCTATCTGTTAAATCTACACGTTAATTTAACTTCATTTACTGCAGACATTACCATAGTAAGACTGTGCTTCAGAAGGAAACATAAAAGAAGTTCAAGACACAGATTCGGTAGAATAAACACAGGATGCACTTATGATAACAATAACCAAGTAAGAATAAATGTGACTTATTTTAACACAAGAGGTCATGGTTTTATAACAAAAAAAAAAAAAAAATGGATTTAAACGTCATGATTACAATAACTGTTAAGATTATTAACAAGAGACATGCCTGAGCAAATGATATTAAAATCATACATTCTCATTCTAGTACCAGTTTTATCTGAAAAACTTCTCATTGTTAAATACGGTTCTACACTGAGGGTCCGGTTTAGGGGAAAACAAATCCTGGTTAGCATAGTTACCAATTCATTTCTATGCAGCAAATAACATATTTAATACATTTGGCTGTTCAAAAAAGAAAAAAGTGTGCAATTTATATAAATATTATCAAATATATATTTTATATAAAAATATGAAATATGCACATTAATAAATATCTAAACTTATAATTTAATAACATATATAATTATATATACACAGCTGTTTTACTTGTACTTTAAAATTGTAAATGTAGATATTTATTAGTCATACAATTATCATAATTTTCTCCAACCAGCCAACTGAATAAAATAATAATAATAATTACATAAAATCATAATAGTTAAAACACACAAAGGAAATTCAGTCTTGTGCATGGTGCATGACACCATCAACTGTATGTAAAGAAAATTAGTGATTGAACTTTTTAGTAATGGTCATCATATTGCTGAATCTACTGGAAAATATTTTCCCCCCTTTGCTAATAAATTGGTAACTATGATAACTATGAGATTTGCCTTTTTGCTCACTTTATACGTCTATAACTATATCTATATCAGTAATTCCTCAATATACATGTATTGCTTTCCTGTACCTATAAACATCTTTCCATAAGTCCATCACATGAAAATGCTACGTCCAGGCTACAGATGATTATGTCCATTATTATATCTGAAGTACCGTGATGGTCATTCACTTATCCAAAGAATACAAGACAAAACTCTGTCAACCAAATATTAAGATTTAGATTTAAGACTCTAAAAATGAAGTCTCTTCACATGAGGTTCAGTTGATGGCAGTAAACAGTGGGCTACTTGAGTCAAAAACTGGCCAGAGTGGTTTGCTGTGACTTCCAGGGGCCGGATGTCCCCTTCAGGACCCGACAGACGGGCTCGTTTGGGCTTCATCCGTGACAGTGTGACCCAGCAAAGGCCAATGTATGAGGATATCTCAGCATTTGAAGATCACGGAGGCTACTGAGAAGTAGAAGCGGAGCAGAAAGCGAGTGCTATGAGCTCGGGGACAGCCAGTGTTTGAGCTCATCCATGCCCCTCTGCACCCGTCCGATGTAGAAGTCCATGTTATGGGAGAAGTCCGTGCACACGCTGGATTGGGCATCTCCGAAAGTGCAGTAGAGCGCAGTCCCACCCACACTGATCACCACGGTAGCCAAGCACAACAAGAGGAGGAGCAGCCAGGAGTCTCCGCCCACTTCATCTGCATATTGCATATAAGCATGGTCAGTTTTGATGCTGCAAAAATTTGTTTTTTAAAAAAAACTATAATGTGTTTATCTTACCGTGGTCCAGCCCCTCGTCAGGCTCTTGGAAACGGACTTTGCGTTTCGAGACGGGTTTAAGGGTGGCAGGGATAGAGCTGTTGGCTCCTTCCAGAGAGACTCTTCTCTTCAAGATGGACACAAGACCAGCAGCAGGAGTTATCTGAAAGACAGAGGGCAGGTTGTTGAGAAGGATTCCTGGATTTACAGACACATAGTGTGTCCAAAAATAAGAAAAAGCTCCGCACTGACATACTTTAGTCACTAGATGTCACTATGAGCTGAGTGGGCAGGAATGTATTACTTATGTATATATGTAAGAACCTGTATTTTTATTTTTTGGCTGCCTGGATAGGGTTCAATATGTAAAATACAGTGTTTTACCAAACTACCACTATTATTATTATTATTATTATTATTATTATTATTTCGGATTTAACAAGAAAACTTCCCAATTTTCAGACTTTTTCCCCCAGATGTTTTTATTTACATTTATAATTTATCCAAAGCGACTTACAAATATGGACAAGGCAAGGAATCAAAATCAACAAAAAAGCAACAATAACAAGTCTCAGTTAGCCTAACGCAGTACATGTAGCAAGGATTTTTAAAATTATATAATAAATAAAAAAGAATACTGATAAAAAAAATAAATAGAACAAGCAATAGAGTTTTTTTTTAGTTTTTGTTAATTGTATATAATAAGTAAAAGAAATGGAATAGATAGAACAGAAAAAGAATAGAGAAGCTAGTACTAGTTATTAGTTATATATATATATATATATATATATATATATATATTAGAAAACAAGCAGTTAGTAAATGAAGATTGCAAGTCTAAAAGGGGCAATATTTTTGAAGAACAGAATTAAAATAGAGATTGCTAGAGTTAGAGTCAAATAAAGATGGAAGAGAAGACCTTTACAAAGACCTTTACATTTTACAGAATGTCTTTTATAAATACAAAGATTTATGTATGTTTACTCAAATATAAATATTACAATTAATATAAAAACTAAACCTATAAGCAGATCAATATTTCAATATTCTAACATTTATTTCTATTTAAGATTTAATATTTACTCTAATTTGCTAGTTAATACGTATACAGGAAAGAAAAAGAGAATATTTTAAAGTGTTTATTTATGTAAATCAGGGTTATTACAGTTAATTAAAACTAAAACCATAAAAACATTTATTAAAATTGTTTACAGAAAATAAAAAAATGAAATGTCATTTATTTCAGCAAATTGACATTTCTCATTAACACTTAGTTTAACTTGATGTGCTAAAAAAATAAAAATAAAACTGAAATAAAAAATGCTGCATTTAACACTCTTCACCTAGTATCCAGGGAGCATTTGAAAAACATGAAACACATGTGAGACATGTTTCATTTCAAACTGTTCTATCATTTTTCATTATTTGAATATTCTGAATAGAACAAAAATCATTCTGAATGGAATATACAAATTCTAATGCTAAATAAGTGCTGCTGCTGTATGTACAAAATAGCTCATAATAAATCTGTATTATCCTGAGAAAGCTTAATAACAGGAAATGAGAAAGTTTAATAATACATGTTCTTTACTATTCAGCAAAGAGCTGGAATCCATATACCCAGCACTTCTGCTGAATTGGGTTTACCCCACTACATAAATTATGTACATGAGAATGAAAGTATGGGAGACGGTCAGGAAAGAGCATCAGTCATGTTACATCACCAGTCACAGAGAGGTCAAACTGCCAATCAGCACTGAGAAAGAGCTGACCTATGACAAATCAATAAATCAATGAGTGAAAAATGTAAAAATTAGAAATGGGAAAAATTAAATAAAATGCGCATATAAATAATAAAATAAAAAAGCTACCAGAATATATATATATATATATATATATATATATATAAATATGGAAGAAACCCCCAAACAATTAAATTACTAAAACTAAAATTAAAAATAATCTAGAGAGTCACTAAATAAGCAATAAAAGAAAGAAGAAAAAATAAAGAGAGGAATAACTTCTACACCATTAGTTTGTGCTCTTATTGAATTAAGACTCATTTTTAAAGAGTGTAGCAGGATTGTTTTTTTTACTAAAACCCTTTCGGTCCGCTTATTTCCTTCTGAGAGCTTCCATATTTGGCAAGATCTGTCCCAGTGAAACAAATGTTCAAGCACTGCAATTATAGTTCTCTATTTTTGCTTCATCATAGCAGTTACATTTGTCAGGAGAGACTGAAGCCAAACATTTTCAAAACCTGTAGAACGACTCAATTCCACAAAGACTTTAAAAAAGCAGGACAGCAGCCCTCACTGTACCATTAAACACTGTATTAAATGTACAAAATAAAACTTTTAAAGCAATACGGCACATGAGGATGTGTTTTTACCATGGTAAAGGGTGTTGTTCATGTTCTTTGTAGATCTCTAATCAGACTTTAGCGACAGAACTGTTCCAATAAAAGGCTTAAACACATTGATATAACAAAGTATAGGTTGGTCTATCTAGTATAGGTTATCCCATGTGCTTCTGAAGACCAGCAACAGCAAACAGTTCACTTAACTATAAGCTCAGATGTTAAATTCAGATGTTTTGCTTTAAATCTTTTATAAAAGGACTCCTTTTAGGAAGTACAAAGCGCAAAGCATAAGCAGCGTGACAAATTAAGAGATTAATAACAGATGCATTAATCACTTGAGTAAATGACACTTGAGTAAGTAGACTTCAAAACACACCGCATCATAAACGGACCATTAACAGTGAGCAATCAACATCACATCCCAAAAATAACACATGCTTATCAGCGCTAATGAAAGCTTCCAGCTCCTCAAATGCACTCTGATGACGTTCTTATAGATAAACATTACGTTTGATGAGTGCAGACAGGTAATGTTTGCTCTCTCTGTGGTCATTCATCATTATTAGCCACAAAAGGCCATAGTAACTCCATCACTGACCAGACATGGAAGACAAGTACTCTGTACACATCTGAAAAACATCGGCTCAGCCATAGAGCCATTTTAACTAACTCAACAGATTTGACAATTAAAGGTACAGACTGAAGGTCATCATCCACGTATATGCTGATAAACACCGTTATTGTTGAGTCATAACTCTCATGCAACATCTACTCTAGCACACAAAAGGACTGTTTCCACAAACATATTAAGCAGCATAACTGTTTTCAATATTAATAATAAGAAGAAATGTTTCTTGAGCAGCAAATCAGCATATTAGAATGATTTCTGAAGGATCATGTGACATTAAATGCTGGAAATTCTGCTTCGATCATGGGAATAAATAACATTTTAAAATATACTCTAAAATATAGAAAAGTTGTTTTAAACTGTAAAACTGCATAAGAGACTTTCTTTTTTTTCACCCAAAAGTTTACTGACCTCAAACTTTTGAGTGGCAGTTTTATATTAACTCACACAAGATGCTGAGTTTTACACTAGTGCTGAAATCAAGATCCCCCCCGCCAAGAAACGGCACATCACATGTTTGGGAACAGGGCACAAAAGCGTTTAAGACACAGGATATTGGCTTCATGAAAGCCTGTATTGTCCTGGCAGAGATCAGGGCTCCAGATTCTATTGTTGATTGTCTTGTTGAGGGTGGAAGTCTCATTATGACATCATCACACACGGCTGCCTGTTACAATCATTCAGCTCTGACATTGAGGGGAAAGGTCACCCTTCAGGTCACCCGGCTCTCCGAATCACTGCTAAGATTCCGACATCTATTATTTATGCTCTTATCAGACGCCTTCTTACCTCAGTAACTTACAAGAACTAAAAGAGGTAATTACCAAGCCGGGAGCTGAGATCATACAAAAAAAACAAAAAAACAAGCTCAAGCACACCAGGAAAGTAATACAAAAATACATCACATCACTAATGATGAGTTCTAGGTTCATTACAAGGTAAAGGGATATTTCACCCAAAAATGTTTTCTGTCAACATTTCTGTCCGTTCTTTTTTCTGTGAAACATAAAAGACGACATGTCTATAAAAGTCTTTGGACACCAAAACATTCTTGAAATATTTTTTTATATGCTCTGAAGAAAACAACTCATACAGGTTTGGATGAGTATAACATGAGTAATAACATAACAATTCTGTAAATGATGACAGAATAACGATTTTTGAGTGAACTATCCCTTTAAGAACCATTAAGACATGCTGTTAATTACCAGAAAATTCTGACTCCCACTGTTTTAGGACATAGGACATAAATATGACTATTTTACAATTATATGAATCTATTATTTACATAATTATCTTATGTTAAATAAAATCATGCAATTGTATTACTTAAAGTGCCCCTATTATGGATTTTTGAAAATGACCTTTCATGCAGTGTGTAACAGCTTTAAGCGAATGACAACATCCCACAAAGAAGGTGCACGTGTATAAAGTTATTATCAAAAGAAATGGTCAACTCTAAATCATTGAATCAAGTCGTTTTTTAAAAATGAATCCTAAGCCATTACATCAAACATTAGCATATTGCCCGCCCACTTGTTGGTCTTTTCCTGTTGATTTGAATGAAAATGCAAATCATTCTTCACCACTAGGTGGCGCTTTTGGGCAGGTTAAAA
This sequence comes from Enteromius mattozi, assembly GCA_032359235.1. Taxonomy (NCBI): domain Eukaryota; kingdom Metazoa; phylum Chordata; class Actinopteri; order Cypriniformes; family Cyprinidae; genus Enteromius; species Enteromius mattozi. The sequence goes on along the minus strand of JAUMHE010000069.1, from coordinate 3,800,103 downwards.
TATTGGTTTCCCTGGTAACGCTGCACACAAAGAAGAATGAGCTCACAAACACTGTGTTAGCAGGCATTACAGGCGAGATGAAAAATGAATTCTTAAATCATTTGGGAGTCGCTGATCAAGTAAAGTAAAAATAAATGCATACTATATTATAAGACAATGAAAGTGTTTTTTGACCTTGGATGCATATTAAAATATGAACCTTTCATTACCCATAATAAGAGCACTTTCATTGTATTGCTAAAATAAGAAATATGATGTTTGAAGTTCTTTAAATAAGTTTTGCACAAATAATTCAAATAAATGGTCTTTAAGATATTATTAAATGCAAAATTGTCCTTTTAGCATTGAAAGCAATATGCGAAGGTTTCCCTACCTGGTAACCCTAAACATGTGAAAGTTTTCATAATATCACATAGACAAGGTTCGTAATGTATTCAACATTATTGTTGTTTAAACTGAAATATTCCTTTAAGTCAGTGACTATAGCAGCTGTAGAGGTGATGCAAGATGACATCACTATGACATCACTAATTGCTGTCATAGTGATGCCAGCAGCTTCTAAATCTAGAAAAAGGAAACTAAAGTTCCACAACAATGCACTTTAAAGGGCATTTATTTCTGTGTTAATTAATACACTTTTCCATCTTCCCATATCAAAGTACAATACACATTTATAGGTTGTTTTTTATGATTAAACTTGGTGATGCTAGTGGCACAGTTTTCCCTTTAAAATACCTCTCAAATTTGCATACTACTCTAAATATATGCAGAATATCAAGTGTATCAGAATCAGAAAAAAGCTTAGCAAAGTGCTTAGGGGCCTAATTAGACTTTTAAAACTGATCTGATTAGAAACCAAACTAATTCTCAAAACAAAGCCATGCCAAGCGCAAAACAACAAACAAGCTTCTTTGTCATTTGAACTAAACGGAGTGAAAATCTGTCACTCACCTCTTCCACCTGTATGCGTTTGGCCATGTCATCCAGCATGGACACATTTATATCCAGCAACTCCACCCCGTTCCCGTTCTCTTCTAGCTCCAACTCTGCTGCTTTCTCAGGAACTTCCTGCTCCACAGGCAGCTGATCTGCTCCTCTTTCCTCCAGCTTCAAAGCCTCCTCTACCTCCCCTCCATCTTCCACCACACCCTGCCCCGTGTCCACAGTGTCCCCCGTTCCCTCCATCGCTGGCTGGGCCTCCTCGTTGTCTGGTAGAGCGATGTCCATTGGTGACTGGGGCTCTGGTGCTGCATCCCTGTGGGAAGCTGCCACGCTTACGCTCTCTTCTTCTGCTCCTGCATCCTCACAGACTGGAGAGGAGGAGCTGTCCGTCACAGCCGAGGAGGAGGGGTCATGCTGCTGCTCGCTCTGGTGGGATCGTGGGGCGGTGCTGCTACAATCTTCATGCTGGATGACTTCCTGTTGTGCCTCAGATGTACTCTGATCCTCCATAACCTTCCCTGTTTTAGATTGAGAGAGAAGGCAGTGTATATGGAATAGTCTTGGGAGCCAAAAGTTCAAAATGGAATAATAGCATACTGCAAAAGGCAAAAAAAAAAAAAATTGTTAAACGTGACACACTTCAAACTAAACTTTTAACACTATGCTTAATTCAGCAAGTGGCATAACATTATGATCTTAATTGTAATAAAAAAAAAAAAAGATTTTAGTACAAGTATTTTTTAATTAAAATAAGGTTGACAAATTAGTGCAATTTTAATATACTTTTAATGATATAATTATAAGTATAATTAAGTGTACAAATGTCTCAAATCAGGAAAATATAATTTTATTACAAATATAAAATTTTGATAAAAAATATATTTTATTTTAGGTTTGATATTTGTAATATAATTATACTGTTAATATTAATTGTGAATACTGTAAAACAATTTTTGTTTAACATTAATTTTATGTAATTGATAATAATTATCAATTACATATTAAAATTAAAACTACATTTAAAAAAAAAATTGTTTTGTTTTACACACAGACACACACACAAACAATCAATAAAACTGTAATGCAATTAGTTTATTTTTAAATAAAAGCTGTAATAATTATAAACAAACAAACAATTGTTTCATAAATAATAAATAAATAAATATTCTAATATTAAAGTAGAAAAATATAAAAAAACACTGGAAAAATAACATGAATGGTGTACTATGTCTGATTTCTTTGCATTGAATGACCGTGTGGTCATTTGACCATCAGACCTTTGTGTAAAACAGAACAGATCGATGGCACACGATCAATCACTATTGATGCATCGTGGCCCTGCTGCCTGAAGCCCTGTGGATCAATAATGCAGGACTCCACTGTTGACTGTTCTCTGCTCCCTCGGTCATAAGTTTATTTGTTTACGGGGCAATGCACATTAATCAACATAACCGTAAAATGTTCCAGAATTACCCAAACAAGGCTATTTTTCATCTGCAGACCCTTGACAGAATGTTAAAAGGTCTATATATATATAAAAAATAAAAGCACAACTAAAATGCAAAAAACAAAGAGACAAGGAGGTAGAGCGAGAACGATGGCAGCAGGAGAGGACAACATAGCCAAGAGCAAGCAGTACAAGGTCTACTGTCAAGAATACAGTACTAATGTTGACAGTGCTGAGTTATCAATAACCAATTTTTAACATGAAACTGCAAAGAACCAAAAGTATGTAATCTTCTAATTGTTGGTGGGATGGAGTTCCATTCTCTAGCAGCTTTCACTGAAAATAC